>SNQJ01S0007766.1:0-13740 GCA_010110895.2 Picea sitchensis | reverse complement strand
AAGGGGTGAGTTTTCTCCCATTGTCAGCTTTGCACAATCCTCCCCGGACAGAGATATACAAAGTCCCTTTCTACTGCACAACGCTCAGTGCTTGTAGAAAAATCCAGACAAGCTCCTGCTCAACGGATGCAGATCTTAGAGAGGGTTAGTATGGTTTTGTTTGGAGTGGATTGAATTTTTCTCGTAATTGATATGATTGGTTACTCGGAATATATTTGTTAATAGAACTCCTCTTCCTGATTTGTTACTAAACCTCCTCCTCCTCCTGATTGAACATTTTAAATGACTTTACAATTATAAAATCTTTCACTCCTATATAACAAACAAATTATAACAATAATATTTAACAAACAAATTATAACAATAATATTTAGGGTTGTTTAATTGTTTTATTTTTGGGAATGGTGGCATATAAATTTGGATAAAATGATAATTTTCTGTTGTTTAAATTGCATTTTTTAATGTATAAATGAATTCAATAAATTATAACAATAACAGTTTGGGTTGTCTAACTGTTTTAGATTATGGGGAATCATAAATTTGGATGAATCATAAATTTGAATGAAATGATAATTTTCTGTTGTTTAAATTGCATTTTTCTAATGTATAAATGAATACAACAAATTATAACAATAACATTTAAGGTTTTCTAGCTGTTTTACTTTTTTAGGAATTGTGCTATATAAATCTGGATGAAATGATAATTTTCTGTTGTTTAAATTGCATTTTTTAATGTATAAATAAATTCAGTGTCTTAAAAAACCCTGGATACTAAGATTATATAGACTCTGACAATCAAATATATATATCTAACACTTTCTCAACTGATTTGAACTGGTAGCACAAGGATTTTCAATCCTCTGCTTTACCAACTGAGCTATCCCGGCTCTTCCCTGTGAATCATCCAGGTACAGGGTTTTCACTTGTGTCAACTAAAAATAAGGAAAAAATTATTTTTCCAGTTTTGATTTTTCTTATTTTCAATCTGAAAGTCTGATTTTAAACAAAATTAAACAGAAAAAATCCATAAAAACAAAACATAAAAAGTTTAATTAAAAAATAACATTTAACGAAGCAATAGTTACAACTCTGACTTGCAAATCTCTCGCCCTCTTCACCTCTATACAACCAACAAATTATAACAATAACGGTTAACAATGCAGGCAATGGAAAGCAATGATTACAACTCCGACCCAGTACTGAGAGCGTGCAATATAAATGTTGACAAACGGTTGGTAGCTTTACAGGGTCGAGTTCTTCCCCCACCCGAGGTAAGGCGAAGTGTTGTCTGTCTTTTTTTCTCCTTTTCTCCTATAAATTTATATCGTGATGTATGTATTCTTGTTCTGTCCAACGTCATGTGCATGTTCTAGATAATTTTGTTTTTCCCGTTACAATCTTGCACGGGTATTGTGTTAATGGTTGTATGTTACAAGCATATATTGACATTTTAACTTTGAATTCCTGCTAGTTTAATTTTGATCTGGTTCGTTGAGTCTAATTGCCCAAATAGAAACAGAGGCAACTAAGAAACAAGTAACGATGGAATTTAAAAATTTACGGGATAGGTGATTCAATGGAAATTTAAGGTTTGGATAAGCTCAAGTAACGGGAGACTCAAAGTTTCTCATGGATTGGGCAAATGGAAATAATGGAATTCAGAATCTGGCTTTAAATTCTATTATAAACAGAGTTCTAGAGGTAAGAAGTCAGATTGCAGATATCTCCCTTAAACATATCTTCAAATAAAGCTGTCATACAAGAATTCTTTTGGAACAGGAATGCAAGGAAAGCTTGTTTCTTCCATAATCCTTGCTATGTATATTTTAATAGCTATTGAGTCTTTGGCTCGTGGTGTATGAGGAATGATCATTTTTCATGAAGAAGATGTTACAGCTAGCTTTTTTGTTTTTGTTTTATGTTATGCAAGTTTGTGTGGGGATGTTTTCCTTTTGAGATTTGTAGCTGAACTGTGTATATTTGATTTTATTTTTAAAATATAAAATATCAGAGTGATTTTTTTTTTTAATAAAAAAATTATTTTTCTACAAAGTAGTTTTAAAAGTTTTATTATGTTTGCAAAGTTTTTGGTCCGATTTTGATTTAAAAATTGATTTTACTAATTTTATATGTTAACTTAAATTAATCTTACTATATAAAAAAATACAAATCTGTAGAATTTTGCATATTTCTCAAGCTTTTTAATATCCATGATAGGAGTTAACAATGCCAACTTATACACCTTTTGATCATCTCTTTAAAAGCAAGCCCCTTTTTTCGCAAGGATTAATATTTATATTACAAACAAGTAGTTATAAAGGTCTATGCCTTACATTTAAAAAAGGGTGGGATGGTTACCTATATTCTTGGAGTATAAAACACTCCAATATAAATAGACAAGTATAGTGCCTAATAAACTGAGGTGACTTAGAAATACATACTGAAACATAAAAGATAATAGAGATTGAAATCATAGTTTCTCTTGAAACTCTTCGAGATGATCAATTTTTCCATTTTTTTTCTATGTTATCTTTGTATTTTGTTTCTTTTGAAACTTGGGTGAGCAAAAGAGATAATTTAGTGTTAGCCTAAGCTTAACTAGTATTATAAAGAATTGTTAGTGTTAGTGGAACACCATAAAACAAATAATACAAATAAAATAAGGAAATAATAACACAACATCTAAGAGAAAGAATAAAAGTAGGTGAGATATGTTATACCAATGGAAAGAATTTGAGGGGAGTTGGTGAGCAAATGATCTCTCTTCTTCCTCCTTGTGATGGGTTCTTTTTTCCCTTCTAGAACCTCTCTCTTTGTCTTTCTCAATATGAAATGGTAAGAAGATGTGTATAAAGCTTTAATGGAGGTTTAATACACCAAACTACAATGCCTATGAAAGTATGTATGAGATTGTAAGAAACAAAGATTCTATAAGTTCATTCAACCAACATAACATTACTTTGGCTTCTCTTGTCTTTGGGCATACTAATGGCCTCTTTTTATAGGTCTCCAACAAGCTTGATAAAAATTGGTTTTCGTGGGAAAGGGGAGGCCTCTAGGGTGTGGCGCTTCATGCATGAGTGGACATACACCCACTTGTAGTACCAAACCTCTATGCCCATGGGCTTGAGGCCTCTTCATCCTTCAACTAGGAATTATATCTAATGGGATTCTTAGTCATCATTGCGCCAAAAGTTGTTGAAACTTCACTTTTGGGTGATCTTTGTGACTTTTGAAGGAGCAGTCACATGGGTGCGCATATATGGCATAAAATCTAGATTGTTGAGTCATGAGGATGATAAAAGAACCACGTTGTATCATTTTTCTCCTGCTAAAGATGGTGTATTAATTCCATGAACATGCACCTTAGTGTATCAAACTCATGACGCTTCCGGTGATCATCTGTATAGCTCTGTGAGTGACTTTTAGGTAATAATATATGTCCCCTGATGTGTGAGGTTAGCGGCATGCATTTAATTGAAATAAATCTTGATTTCTTTTTCTTTGTACATTGATTCTTTGTTGTAGGGAGAGAAAAAAATGTTTGAAGTGATAAGGATTGTCCATGAAGGAAAGAGAGGTCCACCCGTAAACATATAATCCTACTAAAAAATGAACATGTTTTATATAAATGAGACAGACATTCCCCATGCTCGTGCCATAAACAAAAATAACTACAATAGTGGACAAGAGGTTGAGGCCTCTTGTCTGATCATTATAACTATAAAGACCTAGATGATCCTGTAACTTGATAACTGATGAAGTAGAGATCTGTGGCACCCTCAAGGGCGTTGGCAACAACAAACTATGGATATAAAGGAGATAACGCTCTGGAGCTTGAATCAAACATTTGGGGTGTGTGTCAGTTTCTTGAAGGTATCGATGGCTCATCAAGCCCATGCGTATTTGAATGGAACTAGAAACTGAAACTGTCACAAAGTAAGACCCACCTCGATGTGGATATGTGTTGATGTCGAACATCAGGGGGGCCAACAGAAGGAGAGAGCAATTATGACTCTTTTTTTCTTGGAGAGGCTCACCATTTGTATGGTTATGGGAGCCAAAATACTGCAACATTACTAGAAACTAATGTTGGGATTGGCAGAAATGGAGCCATGACTGCAAAGAGCAAAGTGTCCCTTGAAATCAAATGATCAAATATGGTATTGGGTACTCTCTTGTAAGAGTGATGTGTGGTTGATAAATATGGATGAGGTCGATGGTAAATGGTATTTGAGAGTTCTCTTGGTTGGAGCATAAGCAATGATTGATAGTGGTAGCAAACAAATATTCAACTAAAAAAAAGGTGGTTTGATGGATAGTCAGATACTGGCAAGGTATTGTCAAATTGTAATTGAGGGTGATGAGATTGCAAAGAGCTAGGGGTTATGGGTAAAATATCAGGGATCATAAGTGGGACACTCGAGTTTTGGCCAATAATATGGGTGTTTGTGGAAAGGGTTTTTCAGTGTGAATGCTCCAATCAAGGACAATTAAGGATACCACTAGGTAAAAAAAAAAGCGTCGTCAAATGTGATGGCCTAAGTATACTTTCTTGTTATAAATCAAAAGCTACTTTGTACAATTACCAATTGAATAAAGAATAATTGGGTTGAGTGTGCAAATATATAGATGGGTGCCCTAATGATTAAATGGCTCATCCTACTGAGGAGAGACTTTGTGAGAACAAATGAATTGTGGGGATCCCAAGGGTGGGTCTCTGTGTAGGTGGGTGAACGGTTTGATTGGATTGAAGATGGGAAATTGATCTTGGATGAGATGAGGGGCAATAAAAATGTAAAGGTGCATTGAATAGAACCAATCAAAAACTTGTGAGAATCCAGGAGTCTGTGGGTGGTTGAGCTTAGCATTATGATGAGAAGAAGTGCGAGGTTCATTCTCAGAAATGCAAACTACTTGGACTCCCATGCTATGGAATAAAACAACATGTGTGTCAATTTTTCTGAAGGAGCTAAAAGTTGAGAACAACCCATGTGGATAAGAGCACTGGGTGAAGTTGATACTAGAGAATGTGATCCTAAATTCTTTTGATACTTCCATTCCGTTGTGATACTAGAGAATTTCCTCAGTGAGGCATGGTTTGATGGAAATGTCCACCTTGATGGGTAAGGAAATGTTGGCCATGTTCCCTTATTCAAAAGCGTTAGGAGATGGGATTAAGTTTTTTAACCAATATGTATTCCCAAGAGTAATGAAGTCCTTAGTTTTAACCACACAAACATTGATGTTAACAATATGTTGAAAATCATCCCAAGGTAGGAAGAATGATCGATGGTGCATTGCACCACAGGGGTAGTTAGGTGTTGTCATGGCCTCTAGAATATCTTTATCTAAACGAAAGATACGAAAAAAAATGGGACTCTTTGAGGCATGAGCAGGCGTGATCACCATGATGGGGCTAGACATCACACACAAGAGTGACATAGTATTGGGTGCCAAAGGACTGATAGTTGTTGGGGTGGTGCAAATAGAATGGGCCTGTGGCTGAATGGTGTTGGTATGTCTACCGAGGGATGGTAGATGAGTGTTAACCTCAACAAGGGTCAATTATTCAATTGAAGGTAATGGCCCTTCATTTGAATAAATGTAGTAGATATGTACATGTGTGTGTGTGTGTCGTGGTCTCTAGGAGGAGGGATATTTTCTTTCTGAGGGATTTCTAGGGAAGTAGGTGAGGTAGGAGGAAATGCATCCTTCTATACTCGTGACTCGTACTGGAAAAATAGATGAGGAAAGAGATATGGATACCTTCTCCTAATTAGGTGTGTTAGAAGCATTTGGGGAGGGGAGGGGGGGTTGCAATGTTGAGGGATCCTGTAGCATGGAGGGCCTCTTGAATATTTCGAATGGTGGTCATTCGATGAGTGTGGTACTCAATAATCAACATACACATATAATTGAAATGGTCCAATTGACTGCATGGGCAGGTAGGATGTTCATTCATTGAAGTGGACATGTAATAAATGTTGGAGGGATCGAACTTATGTATGTTGACAGTTGTGGTACCATCTGAGTGGGTTCAGGAAGGGGCATTTAGCAGAATGTTTCTAGTGTGTCTCGAAGTCGGGGTAGATCGGGACAATTATGAGTGTAATGGCCACATTGTGAACATATGCCACATGCAAAGTTGGTACACAACGTCTTATTGTATGAAGGGTAGACTCTTGTGCAGGGTTTATGGATGTTGCTACTGGGGTGGGAAATATTGGTGTTTCCCAGGGGATATGGATGAGGTTTTTTAACTTCAGAAGGTTGGGGAACAAGTTTGTGGGATGATCTGGTACTTTGCAAAGTGCACTAAAGGGTTGAAATTGAGTGATCTGGATTTATCAGCAGAACGGAATGAAACCACATATTTTTAAAGCTAACACAGAGACACAGTGAACAATAATAGAGATACAATAAAACTTGACTTCTATTAAATAAGAAATATTCTTAAAACTGTAAAATGCAGACTGAAAACAACCTTGCTAGAATGGTGGAAACTTATCTCTGAGAAGAGATTTGACGACTACGCTCATTCGCAAGAATATAAGTACAATGAGGCTCTGAAGTCCTTTTTACAATAAAGATTAATTCCAAAACCCTAGACATCTAAAAACGTAACCCTAGGAGATGGAGCGCCAAAAGTCACATGGGCCCTGTTGGGGTACATTAACTTCCCGGGGTCGTAACTTTTGCACACAATCTCCATTTTGAACGCACGATAGCTCGTTGGAAAGGTATTGACGAGGAGATTAATTTAGGGGGCTCAATCAGAGCCTTTGGATATTATTGAGATGTTCGATCATGAAAAACTGTTGTTTAGGCCCTCAAATTGGCCCTAGAAGTTACAAACTGCTAAAAATAGTAAATTGCCAAAATTGCCAGAAAACTGTTTTGAGCCAGTTGGGAAAGGTGGGTGGCCACCGATATCCACTTGGATCAATCCTCCCTCCTTAGGAAGTAATGGCCTCCATTCCGTTGAGTGCCCCCATCAAATGAGGAAATTTCTGCTGAATTTGGCCCCGGGTGAACCACTTGCCTTGGTGCAGGAGTTGCCTTGCTTTGACAACCTGATAAAGTTGGATCCTCTATTGGCGAGTGCCCTTGACCTGTGTATCCATGATCTGATCAGTGGATGCATGTTCCATGTAGTCAGGGTTGAGCTCTGTTGGTGTCAGTTGTTCTGCTATCTCCAAGGTATCCAATAATGGTGGAAAATAAGGCTAAAGGAAGTCCACATTGAACATTGGTTGCAAGCCAAGGAAGTGGGGCAAGTTGATCTCCAAAGCATTGTCACCCACAGCCTTGGTAATGGTGTAAGGACCATAAAGGAGTGGACAAAGCTTCCGATGAGGCTCTGTAAGGCTTTCTTTCTGCAAGTGCAACCAAAATTTGTCTCACACCCGAACCTGGTGTGGCACACAGTGTTGATCATGGCGTTGCTTGTATTTGGCATTGGACTTATGTAAAATATCCTGAACTTGTTGGTGGATGTGCTGGATTCGCTCAATGAACCGGGTGGCTTTGTCAACTGCAATTGGAGCATGTGACGAGCCTGCCTGGGTGGCCTCAAGGGGTAGTGCAACATCCATGGGACCTAATGGTTAAAATCCTAACCCCACCTGAAAGGGGTTGTGGCCGGTTGAGCTATGCATAGCTCTGTTGTAGCTATGTTGAACATAGGGAATACTCTTATCCTAGGTGTGAGGGTTCTTGGAATTGTACATGCGCAAGATGTGCACGATCATTTGGTTGACAACCTCGGTTTGCCCATCCGTCCGGGGGTGGAAGGCAATGGACTTGGTGAGCTTGGTGTCCAGCAGTGATCAGAGGCTCGATCAGAATGTGCTGAGGAACCAACTGTCCTGATCTGAGATAATGGTTTGTGGGATCCCAAAGTGTACCCACACATGTTCAAAGAAAAGTTTGGCAGTTTCCTCCGCCATGATGCTCTTCTTGTAGGTGGCCAAAATCGCCATCTTGGAAAAGTGATATACAACCACAAAAACACAGTCATTTCCCCACCTGGTGGAAGGGAGGCCTGACATATAGTCTATTGAGATGGATTCCCAAGGCCTGTCAGTAGTAGGTAGAGGACTGTACAGGCCTTGTTTCTTGATGGCCGGTTTGAAAATAGTGCAGGCAATGCAAGACCGAATATACTTGTTGACATCCTGTTGAAGTTTCAGCCAGTAGAAATGTCGTTGAAGCACTGCCAATGCATTTTCCACGCCTAAGTGTCCTGCTACTCGACTGTAGTGGGATTCCCAAATCAGCTTCGCTCGCTCGCTTGATGGAACATAGAGATGGCCCAGATGGCACACAAGCCCGTCCTGAATATCGAAATTATTGACAGTTGTGTTGGTGCCCAACATCTAGTAAGTGTTGGCGAAGTCGAGATTCGTCTCATAGAGGTGGGGACACCCAGAGGTCTCATGGAGAAAAGAGTCTAGCACTGTGGTGAGTGTTGTGAATGGAGGTTGGTTGAGGCAATCAACGACTTAGTTGGTACTTCCTGTTTTATACTTGATGTTGAGGTGGAACTAATGCAAATACATGGACCACTTATGATGGCGGTCATTCTGCAATTTTCCTTGTGTCTGCATGAATTGCAATGACTTATGATCAATGTGGATGACTGTCTCCTTCCAAAGAATGTAATTCATTCACTAGCGGCAGGCTTGCACAATAGAGTACATTTCTTTATTGTAAGTAGGGTACTTACAGACGACATTTGATAGTTTCTCACTATGATGGGCCACAGGGGTGTCGTGCTGAGTGAGGATTGCACCCACAACATAGTCTGAAGCATCTGTCTCGATCTCAAAGGGTTGTTGTAGGTCAGGCAATGAGAGCACTGGTGCTGAACACAAGCACTTCTTCAGATCATCAAATGCTTTCTGTTGGGACAACACCCACACAAATTTTTTCTTTCCACCACCCCTGGTTATTTGACTGAGGGCCCATGCAATATGGGAGAATCCCAACACGAACTTGCGATAGAAATTGGCAAGGCCTAAGAATATTTGAAGCTCAGTGAGCATGGTTGGGGCTGGTTAGTCACATATGACTTGGATCTTGGCTAGATCAACATGCACACCATGCGCATCAACAATGTAGCCTAGGTACTGGACCTTGTCCATGCCGAAGGGTCATTTTTTCAAGTTGGCATATATCTTGTGTTGCCGCAAGGTGTGCAAAACTTGTTGAATATGTTGCAAGTGTTCTTCCCAAGTCTTGTTGTAGATGAGGATGTCATCTAGATACACGACCACAAAAGAATTAGTGAAAGGCCATAGGATATCGTCCATCAAGCTCATGAAAGTTGTTGGGGCATTCATCAAACCAAAGGGCATGACCAACCATTCAAAAAGATCTTCTTTTGACTTGAAGGAAGTTTTCCATACATCTGTCCGTTCTATTGGGACCTGATGGTAGCTAGATTTTAGATCAACCTTACTGAAGTGTGTGGCCTTCTTGAGCTGATCAAGGATATCGTTGATTCAGGGAATCGGGTATTGGTTCCCGACTGTGATTTTGTTTAGGGTCCGACAATCAATGCAGAGTCGTCGGGTCCCATCTTTCTTCTGCACCAACATGATTGAGCTTCCACAAAGTGATGAGTTGGGTCGTATGTGCCCCTTTTGGAGTAGTTCTTGGCTCTTACGCTTGATCTCCTCATTTTCTAGCAGAGAGTGACGGTAGATTGGCCCATTTGGTAGCGGTGCCCTAGGGGTTGTATCAATGGGATGCTTCACCTGACAGTGCAGAGGTACTCTAGTAGGTGATGAGAACATGTCTCTGTATTCTTCCATGACCTTATCCACTTGCTTTAGTTGTGTGGAGAGGTCGGTCTCAGAGGCCACAGACGTGGCTGCAACCTTCCGCCCAATTTGAGAGAAAATCACCAAGAAGATAAAATTCCTGGTCTGAGTAATGACCTCCCTGCATTGCTTGGTAGAGATCAAGGAAATAGCACTAGGTGGGACTACCTCGGGTATCCTGTAGAATTTCCTGTTTAAAGTAATAATAACACTGCGAGGCCTAGACTCATATACAACATGATGTTTCTATAAATAAGGCTGGCCCAAAAGAACATCACAAACCTCAAGGGGAGAAACATCACACAATACCTCATCTTCAAATGGCTTGATGTTGTACGACATGCGACACTGTTGGATGACGCGAAGATCGCTTCCTTGACAGAGCCATCTGATGGTGTAAGGTTGCGGGTGTGGCGTTGTTGGCAATGCTAGCCGCTTGATGACCTCTGCTGAGATGAGGTTTTTCTAGCTACCGCTATCAACGATGAAGTGCAGTGGAGTGCCTTTCACCCACATCTGTGAATGAATTTGGCGCTTGCCTTCCTCTGGCTCATTAGGTTTACCGGGCTAGATCTTGGTGGTAGCAACAGTGGCACTGGGTTCCGTGTCTATGATCCGTCTCCCATTCTCGGGTTCTGATTTAGAGTTGGAACACACATCTGATTTAGAGTCTTTTACTTAAGCCAATAATGACTGCTTTGAGCGACATTCAACAGTGTTATGCCAGGGGCTCTTATGGCAGTCGCACCACTTCCTTGCAGCTTGGACTGGTTGTCACGAGGTTTCCATCTTTTCTTTGTCCTTTGTTTTGTGGGTTAGGGCTGCCCTTGCCCTGCTTCTATTGTGAGGGGTTCCCAGACCCAAACTACCATGTTTTTTGTTTAAGCTTCTCCTCGATTTTGATGACATATCGATAGGCCGCACCCAAGGACGAGATGTCCAAAAACTCCATTTCTATCTAGATGTATCTATGAAGACCACTGCAGTACTTGAGCACCAGATGTTGCTCAGAGTATTTTATGCCCAACTTGGTGCCCAAGGTATGAAAGACATTGGTGAACTCTGGGACTGTTTGGTCTCTTTCTTGTCGCAGTGTGGTCCATCTTGTATACAAGTCGTCATAACTTCCCAACAGGGTAGTATTGTTCCTTAATAGCATCCCTGAAGGAATCCCAAGTGGGTGCAACTGAAAAATAATGTGTATTCTTTTGTTTCATTTGCTCACAGAAATTCTCCCACCAATGTTTTACATGGGGGATGACCTTGAGGAGTGAAAATATAATCTTGTCTATCAGAAAAGTTGTGGACAGAAAAATACCCTTCTAGAAGGTTTAACCATTTATCTACGACATCCGCATCTATTTGAACTTCAAATATAGGAATATCAAAATTTATATGTACCTTAAGGGGGTGGCGCTTCCAATTGAGGCGGATGTGTCACTTGTCGGCAGCCACCGAAGGATTTGTGTGAAGTTGTCCATCATCTTGTTCCTCTATCGCTCAAGGGTTTCTTTGAGCAACATTTTGAAAGGATCTCCTGTCCTGTCGTCTTTATTTTTGCCCACCATGGGCGATTTCTTGGGTGTGCGAGAGTAGTTGTCCTCAAGAGAAACAAGCTCGAGAATCAACTCTCTATACCCTAACCACGTCGGGGACATGCATTAAAAAACCAACAAGGAGCAGACTGCTCTTTTACCACTGATTCCGAATTTATGAGCGGAACGAAATGAAACCAAAGATTTATAATGTTAACATAGACACAAGTTGAACAATAACAAAGATACAGTAAAAATTGACTTCTATAAAATAAGAAATATGTTGAAAGTTGTAAAATGTAGACTGAAAACAAGCTTTGCTAGAATGGTGGCAGCTTATCTCTGAGAAGAGATGTGACGACTATGCTCATTCACAAGAAGATAAGTACAATGAGGCTCTAAAGGCATTTTTACAATAAATATGAATTCTAAAACCCTAGACACCCAAAAACATAACCCTAGGAGATGAAGCGCCAAAAGTCATGTGGGCCCTGTTGGGGTAAGTTAGTACATTAAATTCTCGAGGTCGTAACTTTTCCATAAGATCTTTGTTTAGGGCGCATGATAGATCGTTGAAAAGGAATTACAGAGGAGATTAATTTAGGGGGCTCAATCATAGTTTTTGGTTATCATTGAGGTGTCCGATCGTGAAAAAACGTTGTTTAGGCCTTCAAATTGGCCCAAGAAGTTAAAAACTGCTAAAAATAGTAAATATCCAAAATTACCAGAAAATTGTATTGAACCAGTTGGAAAAGGTGGGTGGCCACCGATATCCACCTGGATCATTGAGGTGTATCATGACTTTTGCCCCCATCTTTCTTATTTGTTCCCTTAATGTTTGTATTGTTACCTACAACTGTGAACAAGTTGTGCAAATAATGGATTGACGGAGGCCTGCATGGGTAATGACGTTGTTTGAGGGGGAAGTGAAGGTATCAGTACCATAGATGGTTGGTCAAGATACCAAATAGGGATGCCTATCATCATATTGGGAAGTTTAAGTGTAGTTGTTATTTGATATGTCGTAACTCCTAGTGGTGGATAGAAGAATGGGATTTGGATTATAGGGGGTGAGTGGTTTGCAAAAGTATTGGTTGGTCATTCGTGGGGGGTGTCTCAGGCATAGACATGGGTGTGAATTATACTATAACATAAGTGATTGTGTACACTTGGGCAGAGTTCGATAGTGGTATGAAAATAGGGTCACCTTCGCTTGTTCTTAGGAGTGAAGGGTCTTGAAAAATGCTTGGACCCATTTCCACAACTAGTGAGACATATTCTTGTGCCTCAATGAGGAGTATATTATCTAGATTCATGGTGGAGAAAGGTTCATAATGTGTTAATTGATTGACCATGAAAAACTTTTCCCATTGTGAGGGAGGATTATGGTGTGAAACATAGATGAAGCCACTGCCTTCATCGCATACATATAGTTACATCGGGTAAGATATTGTAGTCCAATGGTGTCTCTATGACCTTGTTGTCAATAAAAACCGTTCGTCCTGCTATCTCTATGGGGACATTTTGAAACGCATCCTCGGGTTGGGATGGGCAACCATCGTTGTCTTGAAGGGTAGTAACAGAAGGGGTTAAATCAAGGGATCTGAGATTCTACTAGACACTTTTGGAGATGATGCATGTAGATGCTCCTTCATCGACAACACATCTCTGCATGGTGATGTTCTGAATCGTTACTAGGATTTGGAAAGCAACCAAGGAAGGGAGACAAGGTTTCAATTTGTCCAAATTGAAAGTAATGAGACGCAAGTCAGAAGGGTAAAATTCTCCAAATGTGGATAGCAATTATTTCCTTTGTGAAGGATAGGTTTGCAAGACCTCGAGTATGGACATGGCTGTAAGGGATTGAGCCATGTTATCCACAATTCTATATCTATGCATTTACCTAAAATGTGATTTATGAGTAATACGTCATAGAGATGCTTTTGGTACACATGGTGTAGGGTCACCACTAGGATGCAAGATCATCAAAGGGGTACTTGCTAGTAATTGGGTGGCATCTGACATGGTCAAAGTAGAGTTGGGAGGCGTACTGTATTGACGATCGTGAGTTTGAATATGGATGTCTTCATATGTAATGAGAATTCTATGAGATGAAGAGTTGTTGGGTTGAGATTCTCCCAGGTTGGGGTATTGTCCCATTGGCTAGGTGGACAACCCGGTCTCTTGTTGTGTGGAAACCACTACTTGATGAGGGAATGGGTTTTGTAAGATTAATAGTCATGGAAATTGAGGGAATTTCTATTGAACTTGTGGGGAACCCTGTGGGGTAGAGGGTTCTTGGGTGCTCATAGATTCCTTCATCTTTTTAAAGTCTACGATCTGGGGGCATTGGTGAGTATAATGTCCATACTCAC
>SNQJ01S0007765.1:222423-249819 GCA_010110895.2 Picea sitchensis | reverse complement strand
AGAAATAGTAAAACATCATGTCATCAATCATGACGCATCATCATCAAGGTTAAGTGGTTCATCATCATAAAAATCCAGATCACTTGCGAGCAAGTGTCCTCAAAGAATAAGTTTTGTCAGTGCGTCAGAGCGGGATGTTACAAAGACATTACCGAAGAAATAGAATATGATGTTTTACTTAGAAATATCATTCTCAAATGACTTGACTGGAAAGCATTAATCTAGTGCTATAATGTAGATTTTTTTATGGCAGCCTCATCACTGTATAGACAAGGACATATGAACTTAATTGATACGCTCTTTCCTCAGATGAAGTATAAGGTGGGTAGCAAATAAAAAAATATTCCAATATTCTATTTCTCATCATTAGTAACACATTTCTTTCACCATGATTTGCAACTATAGGCATCAAAGAATGAAATAAAAATTAAAAAATCCATTGATGTCAATCAAAGATTGATTTCTTTGCAAAACTAATTAATGGATTTTGAGTTGAATAGTCCAGGTTGACATGGATCATAATGATATGCAATTGTGTTATGTTGTGGTAACCATGGGCGACGATACAAATCAAAAATGATATAAATTCAGTGGGTAGATGTGAAAGAAGTTCTTTCTGAATACTGAATCTCTGCCTTTTTTTAAAGTTGTGTATGCTTTGCAAGTTATATTTTTTTCACTCATGCAAAGCATTATTGTTGGATAAAACGTATTCGTTGGACTATCTAATGCTATGTAGAGCACATTTAAAATTACACAAGTTACATTGATGCAAGGAAAAGGAAATTTATTGGTCAACTCCAAACTAAATTGATGTCTTGGAAGGAAGGTATTAAGGTGGACTACTCATGTAATGAGAAATACTTTCCCAAAATGTGTCAATGTTCAGTATTTAAAAATATCAATAAGTAACTTCTTGGTCATTGTGTTAATGACCCTTTTCAGGCAACCTATAACTCTATTATTCAACTTCATTGGTGTATGTTTCATGCGGCTTCTCTTGTAGGAATTTTTGGAATATTCTTAACCCTTTTTTCTCCTCAAATTTGTCCAAGGATTCCAAGAATATTTGTTTTCTTGTAATGCATTTTGGGCTTAGACTATGTGCACATTGGTAATGTATCTTGATATTTTTATTAGAAGAGTTTTAAATTTAATTTCAAAGTCAAATTTGTTGTTGATTCAATTTTTTTAAGCTGGTTACGGACGATGTACGTTTCCTCCATATTATTGAATTGGGTTTGGGCACATTCGAGAATAATATGCATATTTTTTCATTGTATTTTAAATTTCTAATGGTATATTGATTGTCTCTGAATAGTTATTTGTTAGGCTATTGAATCATGTGTTTTATGTCCAAGGTGCTTCTCATTTTCTAATTTGAACTTGTGGAGAAAAAATTTCTCACTGACATCATCAAAGCATCAACATAATCACAGAAACTTGTATTGATAAATTTCATGCATTATAGATGTAGGCAGGGCCCTAAGGGACCTTGTTTGGCCAAGGATTCTTTTCTTTTGAAAAAGAAGTGGAGTAATAAATTTGACATAGTGGCATTGAATCTTGATTAAAGAGACAAGTTCCAAGAAAAGTTCTATGTTAGTGTAGTTTAATGCAAACTTAGGATTTTCCATTAAAGTTTCCTTTGTATGCAGTACACATGCAGCCCAGGAAATCTATTGCAAGAACCCCTCCTCCTTTTCCTAAGTTTGCAATCACCTATAATGAAATATAGAATACTTCATAGAGCATCAAGTTCCATCAAGAATAGATAGACTTCTTGTAGAAGGTATCCACTCCATTCCATAAATGATAACGATAATATCTCTCCATAAAATAAAAAAGAAATAATGGTCATAGTTTTGAATTGTTCCCTAACAATTTTGAGAATATAAATCAAGGATCCACTTATCAAAGGAAAAGTAGTATATAGTGCACCCGGCATGCAATTTCAATATTGTGGAACTTTGCAACTTTTCTCTTAAATTCCAATAGAAATTTCTCACTCTCAGTTAAACCTTTGGGTTTAGGTGCTTGCCAATGTTGCATTTATTTGATCACAAAATAGCTTGCCAAGATTGCAAAGATATTAAAAATTCCCAACAATAGGTACATGTGCAAATTGATCTTTAGTGGTAGAATGTCAACTAAATAAATTAATACCCAATAAGGGAGTGATTTCAAGAAAAGGTAATACATTTTATATGGTAACAATACGATGTGTAAGTCCCCCTCTATCATGTGGCTTAGAAGGCAAATATCACTATAATATAGATTTATCATTTTACCCAATCTGAGATACAAAGAACTAACAAAAAAAGTTGAACAATATGATGGCTAAAAAATTATATGGTAACAATATGATGTTTAAGTCCCCCTCTATCATGTGGTTTACACAGAAAATATCATTGTAATACAGATTTATCATTTTACCCAATTTGAAATACAAAGAACTAACAAAAACAGTTGAACAATATGATAGCTAAAAAATTATATGGTAACAATATGATGTGTAAGTATTCCTCTATCATGTGGCTTACAAGGAAAATATTATTGTAATACAGATTTATCATTTTACCCAATGTGAAATACAGGGAACGAACAAAAACATCTGACCATGCACACATGGCACAATGATAAGCAACATACATTTTCTTCATATTAGGGTGTAATATTACAATTTCCAATATGCACCAATGTAAATATCTTTGTTACCCTAACATGACTGGAAATTGTACATTTAGTTTCTCCTTCTACATGATCTTCCTGTGATTTGCATAATTTCCCACTGAAAGAAAAACATAGTGATTAACTGATTTTTTTCTTTTCCCCCCTAGGTGGGGGTTCAATTGCAACCATTATTACTGGTGTCAAATTAGTATAATTTGTGGGAACACCATACTACAAACTCTTTGACATCATGTTTTAGCTTCTTATGCAGTTGTGGGAAGTCCAGTGGAGCAAAAGAATCATGCAAAGGATGGAAATAAATCTATCTCATCAATGTCATCATCTCCCAACCATATTTGTTTTGGATCGGTTGTACTTGTGTTACTTGATCCAGTGGACACCATGACAATTTTTAGCAACTCAGTTCCATATTGTACGTCCCAAGCTATGAAAAATTTATACATTAACATGTCTCCACTTGCTACTATTTTACCACATAAGGTGTTTCCTAGGGTTGTTACCTCTTCTGAGGAAATTTTGGCTCCACCAAATCATGTCTCCTTGCACATGCCCATTTTTGAATCAATGAGCAACTTTTCTTTGGACCTGTCTCCTTACACATGCCCATTTATGAATCAATGAACAACTTTTATTTGGACCCTTAAACTAAAATTATATCAGGAACAAAAACAATCATGTCCACGGGGGCTTACACATCATATTGTTACCAAATCCAATTATCCATTGAAATGAATGTGGAATTAGTCACAATTGATTCTCATAAGACTGAAATAATCTCAAGAAGGTGGAGAATCATACCCATTGAATCCTAAAATTAAACAAACAAGTGGGGGAGACAATTCCCATCGTCATCCATGGAAAAAATAAAATAAAAAAGGTAATGTAGAGGTCATATGAAAAACAATTTGGTTTAGATGAATAGCAAAGACATTAATAGAATGCTCAACAACAATGTTTCTATAGAAATAAACTTAAAACAAGCACAAGCTCCAAATAAAGAGGAAAGAAGAGCTCACCAACTAGTAACTACAGTTCAGAACTCGTAGTCTCTCCCCCGCCCCTGTTTATCACTGGATCAATAGAAACAACAGGTGGTTGGCTCGAGTCAAGGCCAACCAGTGAAGATATTGAGTGAAGGAAAACCATCACAACCATTTACATATACATGGGAAAAATCATTCCCATTGAAATCTATGGGCGAAATCAGTGACATAAACACTTAATTCGAGCAGATGGGGGGGAATATTTTCCCTGAAGTCTTGGTTCAAGGATGTGCAGGGCGATTCACCCACAAAAAAACTATATTCTACAAAACCAAGGTGAATTGAAAATTTTGTCATGAAATCGAGAGAGCGAACCATCTTTGCACAGGATTTTCGAACTTTCCCTATGGGACAAATGATTTACCATATATATATTTTTAATTTTATTATTTGGGCAAAAAAATTAATTTTCTTAAAAACTATTTCAGTAAAAATCTGCCCCTTCAAAAATTTAAACCCTAAAATTTCACCCATGAGCGAAATTTCGCCCCTAAAATCATCTATGTATTTAAACATGTGGCATTTAAATTGACAGACTAAAGTAGAAATTGGAAACACATAGGCCTAGAAAAATATAACTCTTCCACACTCTTATTTAGCATTTAGTAGCACACCTACAGGTGGCCATTTAGTAGCACACCCCACAAATAATCATTCAACAACATATAGAGGGTATAGTGAAATTAACTACAACTATGTATAACTAGAAACTAAAAATAAACAAACTAATTACATGCAAAAAAAGAAAACAACAGCATAGTACCTTACCTTGAGTGGCCCCCCTCAAGGCTCAACCTGTTCCTGAAATCATAGAATCACCAGGACGAAATTAAAGCAAAAACCAACAATGTATTAAGTCTGTAAACGAAGATTACACAAATTTTGTCTTCCAAATTAGACACTAGAAACTTAGTTATGCGCTCATGAACACTTACATGTATATATACAAAAAGGGGGAATCTTCTCACTCTAATAATAAAGAGACAATCCCCTTATATTCTGCAAACAATTTAAACAAAAAACTAGAATAGTTGATAACAAGGTTTATGCTTTATGCCCAATAATTGGCTCAATTGTACGACTCATGCTATTAGCCAATAAGAATGTTGATTCCTTTCCTAATTCTATGGGATGCATTTAGTTAAATATTCAAGTGGGAATTATAAACCGTTATGTTGTTGGTGCACATGCAAGTGTGTTGTCATATCCTAGAATATTTTGTATGTGGAGCAATTAGTATGTTGAGGGAACTTGTACATTGCAAGAAACTTTTATATTAATATTTGATAGTCCTTCTATCACCTTGCAACCTTTACTTAATGGTTCAGAAGACTTGGAAATGTTGACATCTTTTGTATTTGGTTATCTCAATCAATTGTGAACACACATAATCTAAGTTGTTATAGGCCTGATTATGTAGCAGGCTACTACAGGCCTCATTCAATAGAAAACATATTTTAACACATGAGAACCCCATAGTTGTATCAGCTATTAATGACTTTAAATATGTGGCAAGGGATGTGCAATGACACTAATTTGAAGAATCTATAATATGTAAACCTTTAAAGTAAAAATCTGTAACAACTTGTCCACACTTGTTCACACATGAGTTGTCACTTCAAAAGTAAATACAGAACACGTTACTTCCCCTAATGTTAATCATAAATCCAATGAAATATTAATAAATGCAATTGGAAAATCACCTTGAGCCTAAATCCCACATATGATAATTAAAAGGATAAGACAGGGTTATAGTTAAATGATAAGGATTTAAAAAGAAGGAAAAGAAGATGTCAAATGATGGTAATTTTGTGACTCATCATCTCCCCCAAATTGAATATGTTGCATGTCCTCATGCAACCCTGTACCTCTATATCAACCAAACTATAAGGACACATATTGAATGATGTTTCATTTTTCAATTCATACCAATCATTTTTTTCTCACTATAATGGATTCCCTTTGAAGCATAGATCAAGTCATTAAGTCTCCTTCCAATTTGCACAAGAAAATAGGGTAAGTGGACACAAGATTATAATGTTTCCTTTGTTGTCAATTAGGTCTGCTTGATGGTCTGCATAAAGTATTTGTGCTATTCTAAGCTTCCATGGACCATCCTACAAGAGGCAATCTGTATCAACTTGATGGATCTACAACAACTAATAAATGGCCTATTTCTTAGCACAACATGCCAGAAGGAGGTCTAAAACATGGGTGTTCTAATCTTTGTAGTTGTGGCTTCCAATGAATAGGTTGGTAACATAATTGATTCTTGAATACTCCATTGGCATTATATGCAGTGCACAACATTTCTATGAATTCTGAATTTCACAACCCACCAAGCACCTTTGTAAAATGTACACAACATGTAAGAAATTATTTGCAATCCTCATACCATATGTAGTGTATCCTCCAATGAGTCTCAGCTTGATTGTTGCTTAATGTTTCTTGTGGTTTAGCATGTTCATTTCCTCAGGTTGTCCATATCAACTACTTGTTTTTATGTTGTTGGTTCTTGTGGAGCAACGACAATGTCGTTTTTCTTTTTTTTCTCATGTTGTTGGTTCTTGTGTGACATCAACAAGACCTTCTATTGTCTACATTTTTTATGTCTTCATTTGTTTCGACTTTTGGATCTTCAGTGTCATTTTCAAATCGTTGTCTTGGATTTTTAATATTCTCTCACTTGTGATTTGTTACATTAGCCAAATCTAACAAAATCACTATACTTCATATTGAGTTGGCTAGACTTAATATGTTGATTAAATTCAATAATTCCAAGACATTTTCAAGACCATTATTAACTCAAAAGAACCAATGTGAATAGAGATCCACAAATTTTCATGTTGGAAGAAAACATGCATAAATAAATAAAGGAAAGTTTGAAAGCCTTCTTCTTAGCCCAGTACCAATTTTTAGTATAACTTTCTCTACACCTCTTTGCTAAGACATCGGGCCCACACAAACCACAACAACTAAGAACATCATTGTGTCAAATGCATTTTATCTGAATATAGTTTCTTGATGATGGTTCTTGTGTAATGACATCTATGCTTGATGTAGCAACACTAATGTCCTTCCTTGAACAACTTTTACTCCTTCTCATTTTGGGACATTTAGGGAGGTGTTGGAATGGATTTAAGTTGTGGAACGTAAGATGATGTCATGACTTAGATGAAGTGGTGAAGATTTTAGATTGAACAAGGATAGGGGTGGTATGGACATGAAAAATGATGGCTTGGTCCTAGAAGGCAAATGTGATGGTATCCCTCTCCCCCAAAATGAAGAATTTTTCCGTCCTCATAAAAATAAGAAATGGTAAGGAAGTAGGATAGAAAAGAAAAGAGGCTTAATTCATTTCCAAATACGAATCTAAAGTATTCAATGAATCTAATAAACAAAAAGAAAGAAGAAGTGTGTCTACACTTACCTAAGAAGTTTGTGAACTTTGCAGTAAGTATATGATTTTTCTATAGTAGGTTCTTCACAAGTTTCCATAGAAAAGAGAAACGTCTTTGAGAATCTGTACCAAGGACTATCAACAAAATTTCCTCCTGGTTTTGAGATATCTTCATGAAGCTTTGAGGAAAGATCATTTTTGCAACAACTTATTCTGCTACAGGTTCTTGTGGGGCGACAATCTCTTCCTCTTGAAGAATTCCTTCAAATGATTTCTATATTGTTGGTTCTTGTGTGGCAATAGTAGAGATTTATGAGGTTCGTTCTTGTGTGGAGACCTCAAGGTTGGTAGGTGTTGGTTCTTGTGTGGAGACCTCAAGGTTGGTAGGTGTTGGTTATTGTGTGGAAACACTATTTCTTTATAAATCTTGTGGTTGGTTATTGTGTGACAACCACAAGGATGGTAGGTGTTGATTCTTGTGAAAAAAACACATATTTATTCTTTTATGAACTCCCCCCTGTAGTTGGTTCTTGTGTGACAACCATAGGGATTATTGGTACAGGTTCATGTGTAGCAGTACCAATATTGTCCTTAGAAATTTGATATTTGTGTTGCTTCTGTAGCAAGAGTGTATCTATGAAGTACTACTAAGGATGAAAACATACTGCAATATTCATATCACATGGTTAAATGTTTTAGAATGAAGGAGGTGTGCTAGATAAGGTTAGTAAGGAAAATAGCGAAGAAAAACTCTATTGGATTCGTAGCAATAGGCTCCATTTGTTCAACAACTATTGAAACTATAAAGGTAGCTTGGCATTGTAAGTGAGCCAAATTACTTTATTGGGTGCGTTAGGAGTGGGAGGAGATGGATTTTATGGAGGTATTGTGGAGGAAAGAAGTGGGATGAAGTTGTGATGTGATAAAAATGGTTACATGAATGATATTCCAAGGAAATTGTTGGCTTTCAAATTTAACCAACATAGGCAAGGAAAACTTGATTAACTTTAGTAGGAAATCAGATTTGAGCTGGGAAGAAGAAAATGCATTGGCATACTGAGGCGCTTTAGGTGTTCTTGAAGGGGTCTCGTGCAATAATGGAATTAGTGATGTAGCAATGAAACTTGACTTCTATATCATTGTTCTTCAGATTGAAAATCAATTATTCAATTGTCTTGTTCACCGTCCATCTGAAAAATATTAATGTTGATGTTGTTCAAGAACTCATCATTACATGAAAACACATGTGTGTTTATGTCTTGGTGGCATTCCCGTTTCATGAAAGTTTCTCTTTGAAAATCACTCATTCATGGATTGACCTCCATGATCCTTCGTTGAGCTGCAAAAAACTAGCATTTTTCTTGCAACACAAGGTGAGATTATGGACGAAAATAGATATGATGACTTTATTTCTCCAATAAACGTCAAAATGATTGTAATTAATGCATATAAAAAAAATATCTTAAAGGATTCATTGAAAAAATTTCATTGTTACCTGTTGAGGAGTCGTGGCCAACCTAGACTACCCGACAGTAATTTTATTATAAATTATTCCTCTGATGTCTGATCAGAGTGATTCCAAAGATAAATTGAAGTATATTCATAGGGATATATCTAGTGAAAAAAAAATTGGAAATTGATTTGAAATGATAAAAATGTTGAGAAACATGTCGTAGGACATCTCTATTCTTTATTTCCAACTTTGACCAAAAGTCATGGTTTTTGGCACAAATTTTCATATGATGATAGATTGACTTGATTCCAATTGGAGATAAAAGTAGATTCATGTAATTATCTCCAATAGAAACATGTTTTTCAAACTTGAAGAATTTATGGGTCAAATATACCAAAGAACAGCCTAGGAAACAGAGTTGTATCAACACAAGATAAGGAGTTAGTAATTAGGGCATAAGTTTCTCGTATGATATCGGAATGAGATGATTCAAGTTGGGTTGTAAACTAAATTCATAGTACAATACTCCCTAGAAACAATTTTTAAATATCTATCCATTTAATTACCGAACATTGATTGTTCAAACTCTCTTCTCGGTGAGATTAGTGATCCCAAGTGCCACAAGAGTCTGATCAACAAGTTATTTCTTCCAAGTGATGATCTGAGTTCATGTGAATTTTTATAGGTGTATAATTTTCAATGTAATACATCCATATGACAAAAATTTCAAATACACAACTACTAAATTGTGGGATATGATTGTCACAAGATCCTATGGCTAATGCAAAAATACCTAAACAATTAATAAAATCAAATATCTAATTCAAAACTTAGTATAACGATAATGGTATCTTGACATAATCATCATGGGAAGATGAAGTGTCCCATTATCTATGATATTGATATAATTATAGCCTGACATAACCACCGTGGGAGTCATATAGTGTCTCATTATTCGTGAAACAACTTCCACATTTTGTTGATGGAATTGTGATTTGTGTATAATGATGGCTTAAATAGTTAATCGAGAAATATAACCATCATCAAAACATTGAGTAGTCTACATTTGTAAATATGCCTAGGATCAAAGGGACTAGGTGTAGGTCTGAGGTAATCGTTGAATTTTTGTAGGCGTGTTTTTCTCAATGTGATTCCCTTCTCCACCAAAAATTTCACCTAGATCATAATTTGCAAGATATGATTAATCTGTTTGTAGGACGATTTTGAATGTGCATGCCTAGGACTTCAAGAATTGTAGTTTCAAAGCTATGAGAGGTCTTCCCAGGTTCATGAATTCAATTATGAAAATGTAGCTCCTTAAATTTTAATGAAATGGTTAGAGGTTTTTTGTTATCACATCTAGTTCAAGTGTGGTATGAGATGATGAGATCCTAACCTAACCACTATGGGAATCCTAGAGAATCCACAGAGTGTCTCGTCATCTAAATTACAAAATTGATATAATGAAAGTTTTCCACACTTGTCCCAGGAAACTTAGATGTTATTTAATGTATTCCAAATAAAAGTAATGGAAGGCTTATGAATTTCATAATGTGTACCATCTTCAAATAACCTCTCCTTGATTTTTCTTCTAGTGGAGTACTTCTTCCTCCTTCCAAGATTCCTGTAAAAGAGATTAGTATTGTGGGTGGCTCTTATAGCACCACAAAAGAAAATATTATTAACTTAAATCATGCATCCTATGATGATTTTAATGCATAATATCCTAAGCAAGGTATATCATAGGGGTAGTCGACGTTTCCTAGAGTTCCATTCAACTTGGTATTGTTCCTATAATGATCCTATGATAAAAATACTAATTCTTTGAGTGCCTCCCCAACAACGGAACCAAAATGACAAGGTATAAATATGATTCCCAATTGTTGGTGTCACATTACACTTATAATTATATTTTCAACCCGGGGTTTAGTTTTTTCTTGTGAGCCCCTCGGTGCAGTATACACAGAAAGAGGACTTTTACCACTATTATACAATTTAATCTAGAAAATCATCTAAGGACTATGGCATGCATAAACCAAAAGAAAGCGTAAAAATAAAAAGCCATGATGTTCTCGACCCCCATCCCAATTGGTGGTACCTCATGGAGTAAAACCTCTAAGATTAAAACTCATAATCCTACTACCTCATTGTGTTCACCGAGTGAGGTCATGAGCAGGGTGATTTTGTAGCACTCATAAACTAAAATAATATTAAAACAAGAATTAAATCTACCTGATCTATCTTCACACTGCAAAAGGATGAGTCTAAATTATGAAATAAAAATTTGTTATAGAAAAATGACCAACAATCCCCCAATTCCCACTTAGTGAAAAATGCTACAGCTTCAAGAAAATATATTTAAGCATGGAATTTAAATTGACAGACTAAAGAAGCAATGGGAAACACATAGGCGTAGCAAAATATAAATCTACCACACTCTTATTTATCATTTGGTAGCATGTCTACATGTGTCCATTTAGTACCACACCCCACATATAATTATTCAACAACATATAGAGGGAAGAGTGCAATTAACTACAACTATGTATAACCAGAAACTAAAAATCAGAAAACTATTTACATGCAAAAAAAGAAAACAACATCACAGTACCTTACCTTGAGTGGGCCCCCCTCAAGGTTTGGCCTGTTCCTAAAGTCAAAGGATCACCGGGATGAAATTAAGGCAGAAACCAACAATGTATTAAGTCTATAAACGAATATTACATATATGTTGTCTTCCAAATTACACACCAGAAACTTAGTTATGTGTTCATGAGTGCTTACATGTATATATACAAAATGGGGGAATCTGCTCACTCTAAGAATAGAACAAAAATCCCCTAATATTATGCAAATAGTTTAAACAAATGTTGGATTAGTTTATAACAAGGTTTATGCTTTATGCCCAACAATTGGCTCAGTCGTACGACTCATGCTATCAACCAATAAGAATTCCAATTCCTTTCCTAAGTCTATGGGATGCCTTTAGTTAAATATTCAAGTGGGAATTGTAACTTGTTATGTTTTTGGTGCACACACAAGTGTGTTTTCATATCGTGGAATATTACGTATGTGGAAAAATTAGTATTTCGAGGGAACTTGTATGCTAGGAGAAACTTTTATATTTATCTTTGATATCCCATCTATCACCTTGCAGCCTTTAGTTAA
This sequence comes from Picea sitchensis, assembly GCA_010110895.2. NCBI lineage: Eukaryota > Viridiplantae > Streptophyta > Pinopsida > Pinales > Pinaceae > Picea > Picea sitchensis. The sequence goes on along the minus strand of SNQJ01S0007765.1, from coordinate 238,061 downwards.
TGGTTCAGAAGACATGGAAACATTGACATATTTTGCATTTGGTTATCTCAATCAATTGTGAACACACATAATCTAAGTTGCTACAGTCTTGATTCCATAGCAAGCTATGAAAAGCCTCATTCAGTAGCAAACATATTTGAACACATGAGAATCCCACAACTGTATCATATATTAATGACTTTAAATTTATGGCAAGGGATGCGCAATGACCCTGATTTGAAGAATCCATAATATTTGAACCTTTAAAGAAAAAAACTGTAACAACTTGTTCACACATGAGTTGTCACTTCAAAAGTAAATACATAACACGTTGCTTCCCCTAATGTTAATAAAAAATCCAATGAAATATTAAGAAATGCAATTGGAAAATCACCTTGAGCCTAAATCCCATATATGAGAATAAAAAGGATAAGACATGGTTATAGGTAAATGATAAGGGGTTAAAAAATTGAAATTAAGATGTCAAATGATGGTAATTTTGTGATTCATCATTTTAATTGGTTATTAACATGTGTTTTGTTTAGCATTTATTCTTCTTACATTAATGGTTGTCTTGGAAACCCCATAATTTTGGTATGTGTAAGGAGGGAAACTCATTTACTTCATACAACTCATCTAAAGGAAGAGGGAAACCTCAATTTTGTTTGGTCTCCTCTTTTCTTCCTTGTGCACAAGAAGGCATGCCAATTTGGGATTCCATGTCATCTCCAAAAATTAAAGTGGTGACCAAAACCTCCCCTTAATATGTAATAATTTTGTTGTCCTTTTACCATTTTATCCCATGTGTTTTCATTTCCTTCACCTTTTTTTTTACCTTTGTCTTCTCATTCTCATTATGCATGGTGTTTTCCTTGTGTTTCATTTAGTTTTAAGTCTTCTTTCCTTATGGTTTATCTTTGAAACCACATATTTTTGGTAGGTGTAAGGGTGACATATCATTTATTCCATGCCACTCATATCAAGGAAGTAGGAAATCCCAATTTTGTTTGGTCTCCTAACTTCTTCCTTATGCATGGGTAGGCTTGCAAATTGTCTCAAAAAATTGAAGTGGTGCCAAGACCTCTACTTATTTCACAATTTTGTTGTCCTTTTACCAAGAACTCTCTTGTGGCTTCATTTCATGTGTCTTCCTCTTATAATTCTGCGTGGTGTTTTCCTTATGTTTCATTTAGTGTTTAGTCTCCGTTCCTTGTGGCTTGTCTTGGCAACCCCATATAAATTTTGGTAAATGTAAGGATGGTGGATCATTTATTCCATGTCACTTGTATTAAGGAAATGGTAATCCCAAAATTCATTTGATATCCTCATTTATTTATCATGCATGAGTGGGCTTGCCAATTTGGGCTTGCAATCCATCTTGAAAAATTAAGTGGTGATCAAGACCTCTCCATATTTGACAATTTTGTTGTCTTTTTACCAATGGCTACCTTGTGGTTTTGTTGCCTCTACCTTTTTGTTTTCCTTTGTCTTCCTCATGAAAGTTTTCATTCCACGTGGTGATTTCCTTGTGTTTCATTTAATGTTTGGTTTTCATTCCTTGTGGCTTGTCTTGGCAACCCCATCTTTTTGGTAGGTGTAAGGATGGAAAAACATTTATTCCATGCTACTCATATCAAGGAAGTGGGAAACCCCAAATTTGTTTTGTCTCCTAAATCATTTCTTGTGCATGGGTGGGCTTTCCAATTTGGGCTTGCAAATCGTTTCACAAAATTTAAGTGGTGACAAAGACCCCTATTTATTTAACAATTTTGTTGTTATTTTACCAAGAACTACCTTATGGTTTTGTTGCCTCTATATTTTTTTATTTTCCCGTGTCCTCCTATATTGATTCCACATGGTGTTTTCCTTGTGTTTCATTTAGTGTTTAGTCTTATTTACTTGTGTCTTTCCTTGGAAACCCCATGTTTTTGGTAGGCCCTATGGACGGTAGCTCATTTATTCCATGCCACTTACCTCAAAGAAGTGGGAAGCCCCAAATTCATTCGGTCTCCTCACTTATTCCTTATCAACAGGTGGGCTTGCCAATTTGGGTTTGCAATTTGTCCCAAAAAAATTAAGTAGTGATCAAGACCTCTCCTTATTCGAAAATTTTGCTGTCTTTTTACCAATCACTCCTTTGTGGTTTTATTTCTTCTACCTCCTTGTTTGTATTTGTCTTCCTCAATAATGTTCTTGTTCTACTTGGTGTTGGCCTTGTGTTTCATTTAGTGTTTGTTCTTTTTTCTTCCTGGATTGTCTTGGAAAACCCATATTTTTTTTAGGTGTAAAGATGAAAACTTGTTTATTCCATTACAATCATCTCAAGAAATAGGGAAACCCAAAATTTGTTTGATCTCCTCATTTCTTCCATATGCATATTTGTGCTTAGCAATTTATATTTTCAATCCATCTCCAAAAATTTAAGTAGTGACCAAGACCTCTCCTTACTTGAAATTTCTTTTGTAGTTTTACCAAGTGCTCCCTGGTCATTTCCTTACCTCCACCTTGTTGTTTTACTTCATCTTCCTCTTCTCTTTTCGCATGATTTTTTCCTTGTGTTTATGTTATTTTTTGGTCTTCTTTCCTTCTGGATTTCCTTGGATATGCCATATTTTTGGTAGGTGTAAGGATATCAACTCCTTTATTCCAAGAAACTCATCTCAAGGAAGTGGGAAACCCCAAATTATTTTCTCCTCCTCACTTCGTCCTTGTGCATAAGCAAGCTTTCCTATTTGGGATTGCAAGTCATATCAAAAATTTATGTGGTGACCAAGGCCTCTCCTTATTTGACAATTTCGTGTCTTTTTACCAAGTTCTCCCTTGTGGTTTATTTTCCTTCACATTTTTTTTTCCTTCATCTCCCTCTTCTCATTTCACATGGTAACCTTTAAATCATAAATCATAAATACTAATCTTTAACACTTATAAATTATAACCTTTAACACTAATGATACTTAAACCCTAATACTTATCCCTTATAACCCCTAACTCCTATCACCTGAAAACCTTATTCCCTAACAATCAACCTCCAATCCTTATAACCCCTTTCCATTATAAACCTAAATATATAACACATAGAACATAAAAATTATAAACCTTAACCCCTAACCCATATCTCCCTTAAACCTATCGCAACTTTTTTCTTTTCTCTAGTATTGAAACCATGACCCCTATAATACCCAACCCTTAAAATAGATAATCCGTAACTCTCTTATAGCTTATCTCATGTTAGCCTTGACTATTATAACTCATACCCATATCACCTAAATCCCCTAGCCCTTAAACCCTATGGATATTAACAAATATATCATTGAGGATTTAAAACCCTTGTTTGGTAACCCACATGTTAGTTTTGATTTGGTCTTATGAATTCTTTGTTTCATATAGTTTTGCAAAAAAGAGAAACATGATTTTAAGTAAAGGCGGGAGGTATCTACAGGTATCACAGCGGGTTAGGGTTATTTTTGGGCCTTGGGTATGGATTAAGAAAGAAAGTGAAGAAAAAGGAAAAGAAAAGATGAAGTGCAAATTGCATGAAAGGCACATTGACTGAGATTGGGTCGAAGTGGTCGAAGAAGAAGAAAAGGAGTGAAGCAAGGGAAAAAAAAATCGTTCGATGAGAAGATAGAGGAGAATAGATTAGCAAGGAAGATAGATCATGGACAACTTAGCAAGTGGAAAAATCCACCAATAGATGCTTTGGAGCACCTCACAGGAAAGATGGAAAGACAGGTTGGCGAAGCCCGGAAAACATTGGTCAAAGAGGACCTAGGGTTTTAGACACCTAGGGTTTTGGTATTTAGGGTTTTGACACCTAGGTTTTGACCTAAGGATGTCTGAGAGCTATTGTAATGTATAAATAAGAACCTAGATGGAAGAATAGGGTTTCATCATTCGTCATTGGTTGTGGGTTTTGTTCATTGTGTATTGTGCAAGAGAGAAGTGTTGTGTGTGAGAGCCTTATGGTATTGTAAGATATTCAGTTGGGTGTGAAGATCAACCCTGTAGTTGGGTGCGTAGGGAGGGGATATAGAGAAAGAGAGAGAGATATGCAATCTAAGAGCATAGAGATAATTGTATGTTTTCACATAATATATCAAGAAACGCATTTCTGTGGATGTAGCCCTAGGGAAAGGGTGAACCATGTATATCTTGTTGTTATGTGGGATTGGTGTTGTGTTATTTTACCTTATTTTATTCTGTTATTGCATCATAGTGTTAGAAATGATATATAACTGTACGAAGTGGGTTAAGTTGGTAATTGATATCTAGTTGTTGTGTTGCTATTGTTTTAGATACACTTTGTATTTCCTCTAGTTGTAGACACATGTGTCCTGCAACCCCCTATTGCTACTTCGGGTGAGACTGCATCTTCTTCGCAAGTGTTTCCAAGAGGGCCAGTAGTTAGGGGTTGTTGGTGCATTGTTAGAGTTGAACCCTAGGTCTACCCCTGTGCCAACAAATGGTTCTAGTTTTGGGACTGGGATCTTCTTGAGGGAATGTCAAGGTGGTTTCCATCGAAGACAGATATTCAAAAGTGGATAGAAGAACAAGAAAAGGACTTTGTCGAGGCTCAGAATAATAACTCTAACCTTAGCATAGAAGACTAGTTGGGAAAGTATATATTTACTTACATACACGAGATTTTCTTTTGAGGAATTCATAAGGAGCTATACAAGTTGTTAGCCAGATTAGAATATACCCATCTTGAGATCAGATTTAAACCACCTTTGGTTTGGACGTCAGCGTTGATCAAGAAGGTCAAGAGAGTTGGTAATGTTGTGTGAAGACTATTAGATCACTGGTTCGATATCACCATTGGAGGGTACATCACCGAGTTTGCTATTGACAGAGTAGAGTCATATAGCCAAGCAGAGAGATATTTCTTTAAGGGACCTAGAGGAAAAATTTTACACTTTGTGAAGTTGAAGATCAAGATGTTATTGCATGAGAAGAACATCTTGAAGATACAGTATTTGGTCAGAATGAAAGGCTAATGTTCAAGAATTTAGACAGCGACAGTGAAACTGAGATTGGATATACGCGCAGTGGGAGAACCTTGAGAGAAGTTCCTCTGGTGAACTTGTTTGAGAAGAATCACAAACCACTAGCATGGGATGAAGGGTTATACAGTGGAGAAGAAGAAGAGTTAGTGAATGAGGAACATTCAGAGTTCGTTAGGGCAGAGGAAGGGAAGACTGAAGAACCTCGTCGAGAAGAATCAGAAACTTCAGGAACTACACAAACTGTTGAAGTAAGTACTATCACCCCTCTTGTTGTTTCAGTAACATTAAGTAACTAGAGTAGTCAGATTTATCAGAGCAATCACATCACTGTTACCAGAAGTTCAGTACATACTCAGTCAAGAAACCTAGGAAGATCTATGGAAGATGAGATGAGGTTACCCACCTTTAGGGGAGATGGATCTAAAGTTCTGGATCAGCATTGGTTATTATGCGAATATGTGTGGAGTATTAAGACTATCACTGATGAAACTGTTAAGAGAGCTCAGTTTAGTACTACCCTGAGAGACCATGCACTGAGCTGGTACATGAAATTTGTCCGAGGAGTTTCACAATTGAAACTAATAAATGCCATTAAGACTGCGTTGATTTTCGAATTCAAGAAATCCAAGTCGTAGTCACAGTGCATTACAGAGCTGAAATAAATCAAGCAGAGAGTAGTTGAACCTATGTGGGAGTTTGATCAGAGGTTTAAGACCTTATCAGGCCACTTGAGTTTTCATATTCCAGACGAATAGAATAAATAATGGTTCATTGTTTCCTTCTTACCACACTTCAAAGTCCCTCTAATGCAACAAAAAATTGCTTCGCAGGCTGAGGCATTGGAGATCACCATGAAACTAGAATCAACCCCTATGGGAGAATCCAGATCAGGTATGAGCCAAGTTTTGAGTCAACTAACTAGTGTATCTCTACAGGTCAAAGATATGAAGAAAAACAAGGGAAAATATAAAAGAGACGATATTTGGTGTATCAGATGCAAATCAGAGGGCCATGATAAGGAGCACTATGCCCTATTTCATGAGTACTTGGCCTCTGGAACTCTGAGCCCTTTGAAGCAGGTTACTCTACCCTGGTGCGAGGTATGTAGAAATAGACATTGCCCTAGTAAATGCTACTACATTCAAAAATATGTTCAGACACCTACAAATATTTACTGCACATTCTATAAATCTGTAGGCCACGATGAGAAACATTGTAGGGCTTATGATCTCTTGCATGAAATATCAAGAGACACATATCGAATTCAAGGTGAAGTACAACAGGAAGGAAATGTTACATAGTTTAACTCTCCGGGAAGAGGAAAATTCAACCCTCATGGTGGATTCAGGAGAAGAGGACGAGGAGGAGGCATGGGTCAAGGTCAAGGTTAGATCATTTGTTATAACCACGCACAACCAGGTCACTTGGAAAGGGATTGTCATAACCCTTGTACCACTTGCAACTACTGCAACTCATTCGAACATTTTATTGAATATTTCCCTATGTTGTTAGCCAAACTTCAGGAGAGACGAGGAGGAAATCAACAAGTACAATTAATCTCAGCAGAACCTCATGGAGAGGATCCTAGAGTCATTGTTATCACTAGAGGAGGTGCTTCTACAGGCGAAGACAAAGTGACTCCAGCAAAGACCACAGAAGAATCAAGGGTCAGAAGAGTTGTAGAGAAGACACAAGAGTTTGATCCAAGAAAAGAGAAACGAAGATTTGAACAGGCAAGAAAATAATTTGGAAGAGACCAGGCTTCTTCATCAAAAACACAACCAAAAGTGAGAGAATGTGGGATGCCTCTGGCATTTGATTAGTCTACATCACCTAGAGAAGGAAAATAGGTAAGCAAGCTTATGGAATTCTTATGTACTTGCATTAATTTGATAAAGGATGAAAGAGTTGTACAAGAGATACAAAATTTGATTAGACAGTATGAGCTAGGGAATTTAGATCCCTTACTGAATAGATAAATACATCAAGTATCCAGAAAGAGAAGGAAAAATATGGAACTACACCTTAATTCTTAGATTGGAGACTGTGATATAGATTATGTGGTCCTCAACTTAGGGTCAGAAGTCAATGTTATGATGAAGCAGACCTGGGAATTGATGGGAAGACCTAAGCTGATTTGTTCCCCTATCAGGCTTAGGATGGCTAATGAGCAAGCAATAAGCCACTTTGGAATGTTGGAGCATGTCCCTATGGACATCAAAGGGGTAAGGAAATTTGCGGATTTTGAGGTGATTGAGATAATTGACGATATTTGTCCTTATCTTGCGTTGTTAGGAATTGATTGGGATTTCAATAATTCTATTGTTGTCAACTTAAAGAAAAGAAGAATGACATTTGAAGGTGATGGCATTAGGGTCATTTCACCTCTGGATCTTGATGAAGGTTGCAGATACATAGAGCCCATAAGAGAAGAAGACCGCACATATGAGCTAGAGAATATATATAAATTGACAGCAAGATAGCAGAATTACATTAATCCTACAACATATGGGAACTTAAGCTGGTGAAGTGACAACGCATGCTCATGAGATTAAGAAGAATCACTAGAGAACTAGAAGAACAAGATGTACGAAGTTTCTGTGCGGAGGTGTGCTAGATTGACCAGGGAAGTTCGCTAGATTGGCACAAAAGTAAGAAATATGCCAACATTTGATGGTTTAAATCATTTAGAAACATTCTTATCAGAATTTGAATAAATTTTACCAGTACAACAATGACTGTTGGCACTGGATGAATATTTAAAATCAATGCTTGCAAGATGGTGGGGAACACACAAGAAGAACATCGTGGACTGGGTGCAATGTCGCACTTTGATGACAGTGCGCTTTTCAGAACAAATCGAAGGGTGTGAAGTTAGATACATAGGTCAAAGTTGTTTGAAGATCCATGTATGAAGTTGTGAGGAGGCTTGGAAAATCATTCCTCAAGAGAAGTGGGTTCACAATTTCATTAACACTTTGGATACAACACCTATCAATTGGTATCTACAAGCAGAACTGCACCTCACTACTGCAGATTTGAATGGTATGACTCATAACTTCATAGCTACTTTTTTATTTGAGAGTCAGTATCCCACAGTGGATCGAGATTTATAGGTTGTAAGACATAAAGTCTTTGAGGAGGCACCTAACCTCCCTTTGGAGAAAGAAGAAGTTGAATGGACCGCACCGCTTCAGAAATTACAAGACTGTTACAATATCAATGCTGATGAAGACGATGATCCTAGGAATGTGAACATCACAGAGACAAAAGGATAGAGAGACATAGAAGGACCAGGAGTCGAACTACCTTTTATTGGATAGCCAATCAAAATCAAGAAAGTTAATATTGGAACATAGCAAGCACCTAAGCTCGCAAACGTTGGAGATTATTGGGATGATGCCACTATTGATAAGATCATAGAACTATTGCATGAGTATCAGGACTTGTTTCCAACCAATTTCATTGATATGAAGGGAATTAAAGGTCCCATGGGAGAGATGAAGATTCCCTTGAAACCAAATGCAAGGCCAGTCAAGCAGAGACCCTACATATTGAATCTCAAATATAAGCAGCAAGTCAAGATTGAATTAGACAGAATGTTGGAAGCAGGTATCATAGAACCTGTTGAAGAGTCAGAATGGATTATCCCTATGGTGGTTCAAGATAAGAAGACAGGAGAGATTAGAATCTGTGTAGACTTGAGGAAACTAAATAGTGCATGTTTACATGATCCATTCCCTACACCGTTTACTGACAATTTTTTAGATAATGTGGGAGGACAGGAAGTTTACTCCTTCACAGATGGATTTTCGGGATATCACCAGATCAGGATTGTCAAGGAAGATCACCATAAGACCAAATTTTCAATAGAATGGGGGTCCTATCAGCACACAGTGATGCCTTTCGGACTGAAGAATGCACCAGCCATCTTTTCTAGGGTGGTGGTCGAAGCATTCAAGGAATTTTTACATAAATGTTTGGAAGCATATTTTGATGATTGGACTATTTTTACCTTATTACAAAATCATATTGAATGTTTAAGACTAATGTTGGATAAGTGCAGGCAATGTCATATTTCCCTAAACCTGAAGAAGTGTATCTTATTTTCACCCTTTGGCATGTTGCTAGGCCATATTGTGTGTAAGAAGGGATTGATGGTAGATTCATCTAAGATGTTATTATTGTTGATATACCTCCTCCTACTTCACTAAGATAGTTGTGCACTACATTGGGACATACTAGATACTACAGAAAGTTCATTAAGGGCTATGCATAGATTACAATACCCATGGAGAATTTGTTGAAGAAAGATTGTCACTTTCAATGGACATAATAATGCCAGCAGAGCTTCGACACACTGAAACAGAAAATGGTCACTGCACCTATTTTGGTTTTTCCAAATTGGAGTAAGGAATTTCACGTGCACATAGATGCATCCTCTATTGCATTGGGATCAGTGTTAGCACAACAGGAGTAGGATATATTGATCACCTGTTAGCCTTTTCTAGCAGGAATATTTCAACAGCTGAGATAAATTACACTACCACTGAGAGGGAAGGTTTAGCCATGGTGTATGCGATGCAGAAATTTCAGCACTACTTGTTGGGAAGACACTTTAAAATGTTCATTGATCACTCTGCATTGAAATACCTAGTCAACAAGCCAGTGTTGGGGGGGATAATATGCAGATGGCTCTTGTTATTCCAGGAATATGATTTTGAAATTGTGGTCAAGCTAGGGAGAATGAATAAGGGACCTGACCACTTGTCTAGGTTAGACCATGGAGAGGAACCTACCAATTTGGAGGATACCTTACCAGATCCACAGTTGTTTTCCATCAGGAAGGTTGATGATCACTTCTTCAAGATATTCCAGTTCCTGTCTACAGGGATGGCACCTCGCGAATATACAATTATTCAAAAGAAACAATTGGTAGTTCACGCTGCAGATTTTTCACTTATAGTTGGGCAGCTATACAAGATGGGACCTGATGAGATTTTAAGGAGATGTGTTATGGAGGTAGAGATACCATTGATTCTGGTAGAGGCACATGAGGCTATCGCAGGAGGACACTATGTAGGGAAAGAAACAACGCAGAAGGTTCTTAGAGCTGGCCTCTGGTGGCCCACTTTACACAAAGATGCTAATGAATACTACAAAGCCTGTGATGTATGCCAAAGAGTTGGGAAACCTTCCAGAAGAGATGAGATGCCTTTAGCCCCTCAACTGACCTTATAAGCATTTGATAAATGGGCCATTGATTTTGTGGGACCTATCAACCCACCAGAAAAGCGCACAAAGCCAGATACATCATCACTACGACAGAGTATTTGACAAGATGGGCAGAAGCAAGAGAAGTTAATGACTGTAGTGTAGCTACATCTATGCAATTCATATTTTATGATATCATAACCAGGTTTGGATGCCCAAATATCCTCATGAGAAATCATGGTACACATTTTATTAATAAGACTATTGAAGCCTTGACTCAGGAATTTGAAGTTCACCATCATAATAGCACCCCATACCATCCACAGGCGAATGGTACAGTCGAAGCCTTCAATAAGATCTTGGAGACAACACTGACGAAGATTTGTAGTGTAAATAGAGATGATTGGGATTTGAGAGTACCAATAGTGTTATGGGCCTATAGAACCACTTGCAAGAAGCTGACAATGCAGACTCCCTTTAAGTTGGCCTATGGTCTAGAAGCAGTTGTACCTATGGAATACTTCCTTCCTGTCCTGAGAATTGAAGCCTTTACAGATATGGATGACATTGGCATTGTTCAAGAGAGTCTCATGTAGTTGGTCGAATTGGAGGAAGACAGATTTATTGTAGGATTTCATCAGCAGCTGCAGAAGGAACGAGAAAAGGCATATCACGAAAGACACATCAAGAAGAATTCATTTAAGCAAGGAGATCTAGTATTGGTATACGATAGCAAGTTCATAAAGCATCCAAGGAAATTCATCACACATTGGCTTGGGCCATATGAGGTTGCCTATGTTACAGAAGGAGGAACTACGCAGTTGAAGACTTTGAAGGGAGAATGGAAGGAAGCTTTGGTAAATGGGAGCTGGTTGAAATTGTACTATGACAACCAGCTGCCTCGCAGCTCTCACTAAAAGCATACGAGGAAGAATATAGGTACCAGGTGCAGTTGAAACTGGGTATCAAACATAGAAAAGACAATTTGCACAGGGAAGGGAGGAACAAAATAAAGAGAACAGGTTGTGTTGCGCATTCTGAAGTCGAAGTAAAACAGAAGATTCAGATCTACAGTGCCTCGGGACAAGTCACGGGTGAGTGTTGGGGACCTGTTGGGCCCTGGGTATGGATTAAGAAAGAAATCAAAGAAAAAGGAAAATAAAAGATGAAGTGTGAACTGCGCGGAAGGCACATTGATTGATATTGGGTCAAAGTGGTCAAAGAAGACGAAAAGAAGGAGCAAAGCAATGGAAAACAAGTCGTTGGATGAGAAGATCAAGGAGAAAAAATCAGCAAGGAAGATAGATCGTGGACAACTCAGCAAGTGGAAAAATCCACCAATAGATGCTTTGGAGTACCTCGTGGGAAAGATGGAAAGACAGGATGGTGAAGCCCAAAAAATGTGGGTCAAAGAGGACCTAGGGTTTTAGACACCTAGGGTTTTGGTATTTAGGGTTTTGAAACCTAGGTTTTGACCTAAGTATGTCTGAGATCTATTGTAATGTAGACAGGAGAAGAGGGGTTCTTCGTTCGTCATTGGTTGTGGTTGTTATTCATTGTGTATTGTGTGAGAGAGAAGTGTTGTCTGTGAAATCATTTTGGTATTGTAAGATCTTCAGCTGGGTGCAAAGATCGACCCTGCAGCTGGGTGCACAGGGAGGGTAGATAGAGAAAGAGAGAGAGATTTGCAAGGTAAGAGCGCAGGGAGAACTGTATGTTTTCACATAATATATCAAGAAATGCAGTTATGTGGATGTATCCCTAGGAAGAGGGTGAACCACATATATCTTGTTGTTCTGTGGGATTGGTCTTGTGTTATTTTACCTTATGTTATTCTATTATTGCATCATAGTGTTAGATCTGAGATATAACTGTATGAAGTGGGTTAAGTTGGTAATTGATATCTAGCTATTGTTTTAGATCCACTTTGTATTTCCTCTGGTTGTAGACACCTGTGTCCTACAACCCCCTATTTCTACTTCGGGTGAGACTACATTTTCTTTGCGGGTGTTGTTGAAAGTGCCAGTAGTTAGGGCTTGTTGGTGCGTTGTTAGTGTTGAACCCTGGGTCTGCCCCTGTGCCAATAGTTACCTGGAAAGGTTGGATGATCTCGGATTACGACGTTAGGGAAAATTCAAGGACTGAGCATTGTTGTTGGACACACCCATGGCCATGTTGTCGCCGATGGAAAGGGGAAACCCCATTACAACCGAAGAAGGGGGGGGAATTATTCTTTGTCTGGCGTTCGAGGATGGTGGGGAAATCTCAGGAAAATGGACGCAGAAAGGTGGATTAGGGAAACTAACAGGGGTCGGATTCCAAAGAAACTGGACAATGACCAAGATTTACCTCAAATTGTGGAGTTTGGCGGTTCGGGGGTATCGGTGGTGGACTTAACAGTATCGGTTTCCCCATCGGTGAAACAACTTCCATTCACGGGTGGACTGAACTACTTCAAGGTTTGGGGTGGGGAACATGTATACTACCCAGTGACAGATGGCATCTTTGATGAGGGTTTGGAGTTTGGTTCAGGGGATATATCAACATGACTTAGCATACCCTTTTTAGAATTGATTGGGGCAGCAGCTACAGAGTGATCAAACGAACTCACAGAAGGGTTCAACTCTTCATCAATTTACTCACCATCGGATTTTCTGGTGGATTCTAAGCTGGGAAGTGGTCGGGGTCCGGGGGTTTCCACAGGTGGGAATGATACTTCCTCACCTCCTGTTACTATATTCGAGAAGAAGGGTTTGTTGCCTACCAGAAACCCACAAAGGGGGGAGCGAACGCAAAAGGATTCATTACACTCGAAAGGTCGCCGCACAAGAGTCGTTCTGTGTGCCCACGATAGGGCAGCCACAGAGCGACTGGTCTTCGGAGAGGATGTTGAAATGGATAGAGTACTGGATCTCTCTGAAAGGGCAGTGGTGGGTAGAGTCAGAGGCAAGAAATTGGGAATGGATTTTCTCAAGGGTTGGGTAACCAAAACCCGGTTGCCAGAGATTTCCAAGATTGCACATATCCGGCTAATTACCAGAGGATGGTTCGATTTTGTTTTCTCCTCATCGGAGGATGTGGATTGGGTCTTAAAGAAAGTCTAGAGAATAGTAGACACTCCCAAACTATTCAAACATTGGACACCAACCTTTGATTCCAAGAGAGAACGGATCGATGAGGAACCCATCTGGGTTAGGATCTCGGGCCTTCCGATGCAATACTGGAACCCTCATCGATTCGCGGCCATCGAAAATATGTTGGGTAGCTACCTAGAAGATGATATGTCTTTTGAATATATGAGATTCATGATGGTGGCATGCATCTTAGTCATGATAAATCTGAGGAAGGGTTTACTTCAAGATATTACTATCGATTCGGCGGTAGGGTCTTTTGTACAAACATTTGACTACGAAGGAATACCCTTCAGATGTCATAGATGCCATGTATATGGCCATGGGGTAGAAAATTTCCCTCTACCCTTCAAAGGAAATGATTGGAAATTCAAAGGCAATAACTCTTCATCCTCCCCTCCGAGAAAGAAATTGGATCAACAGAAGGACTCGGATATACATTCGGGCAAGGAGATGTCTCTAACAGAGGTGTTGGGCACAAAAGGAATGAGCACAGGTCACCAACGGTACCATGGATATGGATCGGTGATGCATGTTGCAGCATGCTAGATATCCTCACCTTCATTGGATAACCTCCTCCGTTGCGATCAGGATCTCTCAGGTATGTCAACTTGTATTGTTTCAATTTTTTCTTCCTCTTCCCTTTCGCCTTTTCTTGATCTGGATGTACTTTTTGTGGCTCCATCTCTTTCATCGGGTGGGAAGTGTCATCCTCTAGTCAATTTTCCCTCCCTCCTTTGTCCCCTCTCCTCCTTTTCGATGATATTTGATCCTCCATTGATCACGCCTTCATTTAACTTGGGGTGGGAGGAGCATCCTAAGTCGACTATGAAACAGTTACCTACTTTCCAGTCTACCTCTCCAGTAGGAAAAGGTTCAACTCTAGAACTACCTTCAGGCCCTCACTCTCCAATTACCTTGGTAATAACCTTCCCTCCCACCCTTCCCTCTGCCCAAGCCTCTCCCTCTGCCTCAACTAACTCCTCCTCGGAAGACAACAAAGTATGTTATCACCTTAGGAGTAGATCAGTGGTCAAGGGGGACCCCTTGGAAAATAGTCAGATGATGGTAGGTCGAGGCCTGGGGCCACTACCTCATTCTATCTCTGTGGGAAAAGGAAGGGGATGGAAATCACACTTATATCTAGCACAAGATCGAGCCATAATTGATATGGCTTCAGGAAGACAATCCTCTATTGAATGGGCGCTTAGAGCAAAGCTACCCTAGGAAGGAGTTAGCCCATGAGGATCCTCTTGTTCAACTGTCGGGGGTTGGTGAACCCATAAAAAAAATCGTCTCTATGAAGGTTGGTTGAACAAAGTTCACCAGAGGTCATTCTTCTACAAGAAACTTTATGGGATAGCGTATCAGTGGTAAAGGCTCTAGAAACCTTACTCTCAGGCTAGATGTTCACAGCAGTGGATGCTAGAGGTCGCTCAGGAGGTTTGGCTACAGGGTGGAGAACAAGAAACTGCAAATTGGAAAGTGTCTGGGGTTTTGTCTCGGGGATTGGACTAACTCTCTTCTCTACCGACCTGGGCCACAACTTAACTGTAATAAAAATTTATGGACCTCACCAAGACCGAAAAATTTACTACAACTCTCTTGCTAAGTGTGATTGGTTTAAGGACAAAGATTTCATACTTGGTGGGGATCTCAATTTCTCTCTGGGAGCCATGGAAGTGTGGGGACCTTGAGATGCACAGGATCCATTAAACAATTTCTTTCTAAATTACTCGGACCAAGCAGGTCTAGTGGATGTGGAACCCAAAAAAATAACTCCCACCTGGTGCAACAGACAAGTTGGCCTGGACTGGGTGGCCAAACGACTGGAAAGATTTTTATTGACCGATGATCTCCTATAATCATCTAATTTGTTTAGAAACTAGGTTACTTTTGGGGGAGAATCATATCATCATCTGATTTTGATTGAATTACGGGAATAAAATAGAAGGGTGTCGAGCCCCTTCAAATTCTTCGAGGGTTGGCTCTCAAACCCAACCTATCTGGAATTAGTAAGGGATTTATGGATAACTATTATAGAACAAACCCAGGTCCTTATGGAGGTACTATTTGTTAAGAACCTCAAATGAATCAAACAAGCAAAAAAAGGTTGGGCCAGAGAGAAAAAAATCAAAGAATCATGGGAACTGAGTGACATTGATTCAAAGTTGGCAGCGCTTCAAGATGGGGCAGGCTAGGGTTTCAATAGTCAAGTGTTAAGGTCCTAACCCGCACATAGGTAGATCAATGTATTCGGATGTAATAAAGGTCAATATTAATAAGACCTTTCAATAAAATAGAATAA
>SNQJ01S0007765.1:194464-216527 GCA_010110895.2 Picea sitchensis | reverse complement strand
CTACTCGACTGGAGGTTTCCCCCTCGAAGAGGCCTGTGAACATTGCTATCTAATTCAAAGTGCTATTTCTGTTGCTATTTCGTATATCATTTCTGTGTATTGTGAAGATTATACTGGATATTTTACTGTTATTCTGTCATTTCTAGCATTTCATTTTTGTTCTGCATATTTTATATATCTCGTATCTTGCATCAGGAAGCAAAAGAACATTTATTTGTATTGGAGAAAAGGCGCAGGGTCATACTGGAAGAAAGAGAAGCACAATGGAGGTTAAAGAGTCAATCACTTTGGCTTGCCTATGGGGATGAAAACACCAAATTTTTTCAATTATATGCCAAAGGACGGAAGATGTCCAACACCATATGGAGTCTGAGGGGATCAGAGGGGGAAAGAAGTCAAAATGTTTAATGAGCTGGCCAAACTGGGTATCGATCACTTTAAAAAACTTTATAAAGCACAAGAGGAAACGTCCATCGCTGAAATTATTAAGGTAGATAAGTTATTCCCCCACTTTGTTGAAGAGGAAGAAGTTGAGTCCTTAAATTCCCCCATCACATAAAAATAATTGAGATAAGTATTACACTCTTTTCAAAAAGGGAAGAGCTCTGGCCCAAATGGATGTCCCATTGAATTCTACATGGGTTGCTTTGATATTCTTGGAACTGACTTATTGAAGGTGGTCGAGGAATCTAGAGTGTGAGGCCATGTACACAATCCAGTTAATGTTACCTTCATAGCGCTCATCCCAAATAATGACAACCCCTTCTCTTATGAAGAATTTCAGCCTATCTCCTTATGAAAAAACCTATACAAGATTATTTCAAAGGTAATCAGTAGAAGGTTGAAGGTAATCCTCTCCAAACACATATGATGTGAAGAGTTTGGTTTTCTCGAAGGAAGACAGATACACGAATCCATTGGGGTAGCACAAGAAGGAATACACAACATTAAACAAAAGAAGCTTAAAGCAGTTGTGGTAAAAATAAATTTATCCAAATCCTTCAACCAGGTAAATTGGCTTTACCTCAGAATGCTTTTGATACACCTGGGTTTTGGGCTGGAATTTACCAACTGGGTAATGGCATGTCTGAGCTCGGTTTCCTTCTCCATACTCCTCAATGTCTCTGCCACAGCTTTCTTCCAAGCAGAAAGAGGTATACAATAGGGATTCCCTCTTTCTCCCTTACTCTTCCTACTGGTAGTTGAAGGCCTTAGTCGCTATCTAGCAGGGGAAAATTTGGGTGGCAAATTATCAAGCATAAAAATTTCAAATGGAATGACCACTACCCACCTAATTTTTGTAGATGATATACTAATATTCTATGATGGCTCGGAGTGAGATGATTAAATTATATCGAAGGGTCTAATACTCTTTATAATTGCAACCGGTATGAGGATTAATGCACAAAATTCTAGCATTCTTTTCTCCCAGACAGAGGATGATTCCATTCAACATTATTTGGACCTCTTACCTTTCCAAACACTGAATTTGGATAAGGGCCTCAAATACCTTGGCTTTCACTTAAAACCAAATGATTATAGGAATATGGACTGGATGTGGTTATTGGCAAAGCTGGAAAAAAGACTGAAAGTTTGGAGCAATAAATGGTTATCAAGGGAAAGGAGGTTGGTTCTCATCAAGTCATTTCTGGAAGCAATCCCTGTATACTGGATGTCCCTCTCTTGGATCCCAAAGGGAATTTTAGAAAAATAAAGAAAGATGTCATTCTCCTATCTGTGGAGGAGGAAATCGAAAAATAGGGTGATGCCCTAGGTCCACTAGGAGAAAATTGCCAAACCAAAGGCATTGGGAGGATGGGGGTTAAAAAATATTTTTATGTTCTCAAAATCCCTTGCGGAAAAATTAGTTTGGAGACTGATCACTACAAAAATCCTTTGGACCAAAGTGGTACTTATGAACTATGTTGGCCCACTCTCCATAATAGAATGGCTAAGGAGCCCCAACCCAAGAACAACGGGAATATCTGTGATGTGGAATTTGGTACAATGATCTTTTGATGTGATTGGAAACCACCTAGCCTAGTTGGTAGGGTTTGGAAACTCACTCAAAATTGGATGAGATCCCTGGGTAAGATGCTTGAGGGAGAAAATTCTTCCAGCTGAACTTTTCACAACCTTAAACTGTGGGGGATATTACTATCTGGCCCAATTCGTTGACCCCCTCAACACAACTTTGTGGCAACAAGGCTGGAAAATTGGAAGATCTTTGGGTTTAAATGAGCCTGAAGAACTAATTTGGGACCACTATCTCAGAGCCCTTAGGAGAGAAAATATACGTTTAAGTAAGAGAGAGGATGAACTTATGTGGGAAGGAGACCTGGGAGGAAACCATACTCCCAAAGCTGGATATGCACAACTAAGCATTGAACCACTTCAACAAGAAGTGAAGTGGTGGTGGAGGCAACTTTGGAAACAAAAGTGCCCAGCAAAAGGTAAAATTTTGGTCTGGTCAATCCTAGAAAACAAATTACCTACATGGGACATTCTACAAAGGAGACAATTCCATGGCCCGAGCTGGTGTTCACTCTATAGAGCACGGGGGGAATTGGTTGATCATTTATTCATGTGTTTCCCTTTCACCACTTTGTTCTAGGCGAAAGCCTCTAAATTAAACTCTGCCATCGGTCATTGGTGAGGAGAATGCTTCGAAGAAGCCTTGAAATATTGGTTATTGCCAAGGACACCAAAAAACTTAAAAGCCTTTCCCATCATCACTGCCTAAGGTATTTGGATTGCTAGAAATGCCACACTATTCTGGGATGAACCATAGTCACCACTTTGGGTGGCCGCAACTTGCTTAAGTATCCTCGATTATCTTAATCTGGGAGATAGACAGGGATGAGGCACAGACCGAAGCCCTCAGGAGGAACATATCAATAAAGGAAGGCCTTGGGCTTACTTTGATGGAGCAACCTCGAGTGATCAGTTACACTGTGGGGGGGGAGTTTGTATATATCTTTCCGAACAACATTACTTCTATCTCAGGGTTGGTTTGGGGACCGACACCAACAATTACTCTGAAATTATAGCTCTAAAATTACTACTTCTATTTGCAACAGAAAACGTTTGTACCACATTACATGTCTTTGGGGATTCATTACTCATCATCAATTGGGAGAATCATGAACAGTTATGTCATATTGCTAGACTTATACCAGATCTCGCAGAAATGTGGCGGTTAATCTCTACATTTGACATTATTTCTCTCTCTCATATCTACAGGGAAAGGAACATACTGGCAAATCGGCTTTCCAAAGAAGCCACGCAGCTAGAATTTGGAAATTGGTATATCACATAACATATAGCAGAAGGAAGTTTTGACTATCACAGACCCTTCTAGGATGGGCAAATATAAAGAAATGCATACATTATCGGAATTCTATTACGGCTTACAAATATGGAAATATTGTAAAAAACATGCTATTATTTTTTGTACTTATGTATATGACTAGACTGTATATGGGTCACAAAACAATATTGATATTTTGTATACTTTTTTGTTTAAGAAAGAACTTTCAGAAATGGAAGTGAAAATGCAAAGACAATATATATATAGGCTATATTCCCATAGCAAATATATATTTGAGAATGTAATTTTATACTCTCTTGATAAAATTACGAATTTTTTTCGTGGAAAAAAAAAGTAAAGGCATAGATTTTATTTGGATAACTAAAAACACTATCCATTCTATATAGGTATATCTTGCTCAAAATTAAGGGAAAAAACTCCTTTATCCATAAAACTAAGTTGGTTCTAGTTTCATTGTTCTCTTAATAAATTGATTATTGGATTAAAAATTGTATCTTTTGGGGTTGAATTACTTTAATCAGTGTCCATTCCTTAAAAAATAAATGGTAGTTTCTATATCTTTTATGGTTTCATGCAATTTCTCCATTATAAATTGACACCTGTTTGATTTATAGTTATATATTAAAAGTACAATGTAAACAATTTGACATTTGGCTTGCATTGTTGCATATTTGGAAGCAAATTTTGGATGCATATAAATTTTTGGACATAAATCTTAGTGTTAATATATCTTAAATATTATGGATTCTAAGGGAATAATTCCCACAAATTTTGTGATGGGTATATTAATACGCTTTGATATGAACATTATCATCTTTGGAGCTAAAGAATAAGATCATGTATCCCAAAATAAAGTGTCAAATATTTGTTAGTCTACTGTTTGGAGAGAAGGCTACTCATATATTTAGGGATGTGGATTATGGGTGTTGTATATTGTATAAAATTTTCTTTCTTTAAGTCAAAATGAAAAATTGATGAATGCTTTTGTACTTTCAATTTCCTATAGTATGTAACGAAACTTATTTGTTTGAATGTGATAGCATTGGATTCTTCGAAATTAAAGTGAATTATGATATAAAAAATAAATAAAATTATGCATGTAAGGATCTACTATTAAAGAAATATTTGCTTCTCATAAGTATATTTACTCCCTACACTTGGGAATTTCTTAATATATTTAGCATAATTAAGTTGTTTAAAAATTAGGAGTCATAAATATCTTGAATGGGTAACTAAGAGATCATAACCAATGATGTAACTAAGGATCATAGCACGGAAATAAAATTAAAAAGTATCTATCAAAGTTTATTGTAAAACAACCTTCATGTATTAGAAAAGCTTATTTTTAAGGGGCCATCACATTCTCTCATTGTTCATAACCTTACTACATTATCATTTTTGGTCAAGGATGGTTGTGCTAAAATAAGAATAAGTACAAATGGTGGACACTTGATTGTGCTAAAATAAGAATAAGTACAAATGGTGGACACTTGATTGGTAAGGACATATTGCAGAGTTCACCCTAAAACTCATTTTTTTGTTTTTGTTACTTATACGGAATAAACTAAGGCATGGAAAAACTAAAAGCTTACAATATTGTTATATGATAAGCATAGTGTTTCATGTTAAGATTTTGTATTCTTATTGGTAAATCATTTTTATACTAGAATATGAGTATTAAAATTATGTTTATTGAAGCCATACCATGTTTGTGTTGTAAAATTTCTTGAGGTGCTCCAACCACTGAAGATATGTCTAGAGGCATAAATGATGCACAATTTGTCTTTTGCATTGATTATTCTTAGTGGAAGGTAAATCAAAACCTAAAAATTCAAAGATTTTTTATATTCAACAATGGAATAGGTAGATTGATTTAAAATGTTTTTCTAGTTAGATACATCTCTTTAGATTTAAATAGTCTAGAAAATTAGATGCAAACATACTAGATGCAAAATAAGCAACATGACAGAAAGGATACTAAAAAAAAAATACTTTTCTTGGATTTGAATTCAGTTTAAAAAAATGACTTTGAAGATATGGAAGGCAATATTTGAGTAATTATGGAATGGGAAAAGAAGTGAAGCTATGGTTTTGAACCTTGAAGATCATATTGGATATTTTGATCATCTTAGAAATATTATAGCTAGAAATCCAAGTAACTAATAGTTTTACATTCATTTCATTTCTAAATATCATTGTACAGCCAAGTAGCTCATAAATTTTATTTTATTTTATTCGAAAATATGGTTAAGAAGTCAATCAACCGGTAGTTTTAATTTCCCCTCTATTTGTAGATATGGTTAGAAGTTGAAGGGCTCAGAGTCCAAAAATAAGCTTTCTCTGCTTGGTTGGGGGGTGACCTACTGTTGGAATTATTGTCAATGATGTCAAAGAATTAATGATGTCATTAATGTCATATTATGGAATTACAATACACACGGCATTTCCAAGATTGATTTATATATAGGTTTACAAGTATATTAAAAAAAAGGATGCATGTGAAAAAGAAAAAAGTGAAATGGTCGTTTCAAACCCATCGTTTGGGGTATTTTCCCATGGTATTTGGGGTATTTTTCCATGGTATTAGGAACTATTTATTTAATTAAGGGATGTGTCCCTTTATGAAGGGTTATGGAAAAATATAAAAAAGAGAAAGCATTGAGAGTGTGTGTGCGTGTGAAAAATGAATTAGCAAAGATTGAATTGTGAAATTAGTTTCAGGTCATCTTGGAATTTCCATGATAAAGTTTTTTCTAAGATGTTTTAGAACTTGAAACTTGTAATTAATAGAGGATATATCTTGGAGTACATGTGGTACAAATTTCATATTTTGTTTTGCTATACGTTCAAATATATTCCCTGTGGAAGTTAGGGTTCCTTAATGCTCCTGAAATCCATTTGAAACAACTCATCTTGGCACTTTCACTATAACTTATGTTTCTAGATGTTTCATACCTTAAAAAAAATTAGAGATAGAGGAGATATTTTGGTGTAGATGTGGGACAAATTTAAGATGTTTTTTCACTACATTTTCTTACATATGCCATGTGGAAGTTAGGGTTCTTGAATGCTCCTAAAATTAGTTTCAAACAGGTCATCTTGGAACTGTTTCTATAACTTATATTTTGGGATGCTTCAGACTATGAAAAGTTGCAGAGATAGAGAAAAGAGCTTGGTGTACATGTGGTACAAATTTTTATTTTGGTTCGCTATAATTTCGGATATATTACCTATGGAAGTTATGGTTCTTGAATGCTCTTGAAATCAGCTTAAAGCGGGTCAGCTTGGCACTTTCGCTATAACTTATTTTCTGGGATGTTTCAAAACTTGAAATTTTTTAGGGAAAAATAAGAGACATTGGTTTATATGTCATTAAAATTTTATATACTTTTTCACAAAACTTTTGAATATATTCCTTATGGAAGTTTGGGTTCTTGAATGCTCCTGAAATTAGTTTCAAACATGTCAGCTTAGCATTTTTGCTATAAATTCTTTTCTGGGACTCTTCAGACAATGAAAAATTTAGAGAACAAAGGATACATATAGAAGTACCTTAGGTAAAAATTTATAATCATATTTTCAAAATTTTATATGTGGCATTTTGTTGTACAATTTCATTCTTAGGAAGAGGCCCAAAACAACAAGGTTTGAGAAAGTTACAATTTGGAAATTCAAATTTTGGTCAGAACTGATAAATGTGTTGATTAAGGTTGGTTGTCATTGATGTCAACCCTTGAAGAAAGCCCTGTAGCACAAAGGTTTGCGTAATGGACCCAATATTGTTTGATGTAAATATGACTCATTATTGTTTTTTCATGGTTAATAAGAAGTAAATATGGATGAACTCCAAAGTGGTCCCCTTATGGTGAAATCCCTCACGGGAAGACGCTTTGTGGAGTAAGAGAACCCATGCTTAATTGTGGAATAATGAGATGAAGGACAGTGAATTTTTCAGGGAAACTATCCTATATGGATAGTGATTTTCATGCCATTTTTGGTGGTATGTGGAACGTAACATAACTCCTCACGGTTAGAGAGTTATGGCCATGAGAAGTTGGAGACCCCAGGTTTGGGTAATGGACCCAAGTTTGTTTGATGGGTAATGGTATGAGTTGTGATATATTTTAAGATAATAATATTCTATATGGATAGTAAATTTCATGACATTTCTGGTGGTATGTGGAACGTCACATAACTCCTCATGGTTTGAGAGTTATTGCCTTACGAAGTTGGAGGACCCTCATATATCATCTAGAAGCCCCAAAAGGTCAAAGTAGTCAAAGTGGTTTAAGAGATTTTTAAAGGATAAATAATAAAGTGAAGTGATGAGTGTATTATAATTCAAATTGAATACAAAATAAATTATTTAAGTGATGAGTGTATTATAATTCAAACTGAATACAAAATAAATTATTTCAATAATAATTTTAATGGAGAAATTAGAAGTGGTTGTCCCTGTAATAAGGAAAGTGGGGCCAAGGACCTAGAAGATGTTTTAAGGAATCTACTTGGATAGTATAGCAGAGGTGCAAGGCTCTCATTTGAATAAAATTTGATAATATTGAATATCTATAGGTTTCTAAGGTAACCAAGGATGTCTAAACCAGAATTCCTCGAGTGAAGGTGAAGAAAAGAAGGTCGAAATGCAAGGAAGGATAATTCCTTTTGATGGTGCTTAAGGTATGTTATTTACAGTCATCTCACCATTTTCGCCATAAAAAATTCTCATAATGATCTGACCGAAATTCATATGCCATTGAGAAAATATATCTAAGTGCTTGTGGTAAACAATTAATCTTGTGGGTCGTTGTATTTTTGAGTTACACCTGTGGAAAAATAGGGTTTGTGGCTATTCCGAACTAGTCAAAACAGTTTTGTAAAAACAATGAATCCTTATTCATAAGATATACAAATTTAGTAAGACAAAAATTTTGGTTAGATTATAGTATGTGGCATGTTGTGTAACATTTTCATAGCAATTCAGAAAACATTCCGTGTGGGGAACGCTCTACAAGCACGCCTCAGAATAAGACAGTAAACCTAAAGGCATGCCTTTTTCTATACCTCCTTTATGAGAGGTTCCAAGTAGTGACACTTGGAGGAATTGTGAAAAACAAACCGAAAAAACATGTATCAGTTTCAGATATTTATACATTATAGGTACAAAGTTACATTACTTCAAGTTAGGTTGTTGACCAATCCAAAACTAGGCATGTGGAGACTAAAGAAAATTTTGATGAAATGCTAGTCTCTTTGTTGTTAAAGCTATGGAATATTTAAGGTGAATGTGATCATATACACTTCGCCCCTATTACAGAGCTACAAATCATATTTGGATGATGAAATTGATGAGTACTTTTGGTTGAGTTACATGTTGAGTACATGGTTGAGACAAGTAGTTGATGAGTTGGCACATACATGAGGTGTATAGTTGATGATGTTGGTTGATGAGTAGTTGACACATGATTGGTACATACTTGGTACATGCTTGGATGCACTTGTTTATGGTACAGGTTGATTACAAGTTGTTTGGTGCATGGTTGATGCACTATTTTATGGTACAGGTTGATTACAGGTTGAGGTACAGGTTGATGCATGGTTTAGATTTATTGGTACAGATTTACAACAGTATATCTCACAGTGATAGTGTGACAATGGTTCCATCATTCTACTTCTACTTCAAGGTGGAAGGACGGGGCAAGGACAAGTGGTTGTAGCCACCTTTCGGTTGTAGCCAGAGAACATAGGGAGTTGTAGCCTCCTTCTGGTTGTAGCCAGAGAATTGGGGAGTTAGAGCTTCCCTCGGTTTGTAGCCTGAGAAACTAGGGGTTTGGAGCCTCCTTCCAGTTGCAGCTGGAAAACAAAGGAAGTTGGTTCTTCCAATGAATGTAATTCTTCAAGACATATAAGAAAAAACATTATGTGGTTTTCTCTCGATTTGGGTTCCCATGTAAAACACTGGTGTACTGTGTATGTATGTGATTGTTTATTTCTTACTGCTCATTATTGGATAATAATTCTACATTGATATAACAATTGAAGAAAAAGGATTATAATTACACTATTATTGATTCACCCCCCCCTCTCAGTAATCCAACAAAATATAGAAGTAGTGAGTAGACCTGGTGAAGGAATAAGTAGTGAATAGACCTGGTGAAGGTAGAAGTAGCAAGAAGAACTAGTGAATGTATAAGTAGCAAGAAGACTTGGTGAAGGTTGGTGCATCTCACACAAAGAGATTGGTCTATCTTGCTAAGTTGGTTTTTAGAGGTGGGGATTGGTGTCTCTAGTAGATTGGTGTCTACTAATATTTGTAAGAGATTGATGTCTCTTTCTAAGTTGGTGTCTAGCAATGGGGATTTGTGTATCCAGTAGATTAGTGTCTATGAATATCTGTAAGAGATTGGTGTCTCTTTCTAAGTTAGTTCTTAGCGGTGGGGATTGGTGTCTCCAGTAGATTGGTGTCTATGAATATCTGTAAGAGTAGGTTGGTTCCTACCATAATTTGTACCAGTGGGGATTGGTGTCCCTAGTAGGTTGGTGCATACAAGTATTTGTAACAGTAGGTTGGTGCCTAAAAATAATTATAAAGATATTTTTTTTGGTTTTCTCCCAAAAGGGTTTCCACGTAAATCTTGTTTTCCATGTTATGCAATGTGATTGTTTTCTTATGGTTGATGAATGTTTGAAAAGCTAAAAAAAATAATTATATTGATTCACCCCCCACCTATCATTATAATTTTGTGCTCAACAATTTGTATCAAATAAGGTTACTTCGGAAATAGTCTAACCACTAGAAGGTAGATATCGCTATCACACATGGTTGATCAAGAAGGTTTCTCCATAAGTAGGGCTCTGTTGTTTGAAGAAACAAACTATGCCTTATGGAGCATAAGTATGTGAACATTTCTAATGACCCTTGGGTTTGATATTTATATCATGACTATTTATACAACCCCAACAACTCCATCGACAGATGCGGTCGGGAAGAAACCTAGTGAACATAATACAAAAGCTATGAATGTCATCTTGTGTGGTCTATCAGAATATGAGTTTGTCAAGGTGATGCATTGTGAATTCGAAAAATAATTTGGGACAAAATACAAAATATACATGAAGGTGATGACAAGGTTAATATAACAAAGCTCCAAACTCATAGATGATAGTCCGAGAGTCTGAAAATGAAAGATGAAGAAAATGTTGCAACCTTTCTCCTCTATGTGATGAAATTGTGAACACCATCAGAGGACTTGGTGAAAAGGTTGAATAATCGATGATTGTACCAAAGGTGTTAAGTTCATTCCCCTTAATATTTGATGTCAAATTTTTCGCTATTGAAGAAATAAAGGATCTTGATTCATTAACAGTGGATGAATTGCACGGGATCCTCACAACGTGTGAAATGAGGATAGAGAAAGAAAATACATCAAATAAATAAGTAGCCTTCAAGCCTCAAAGAAGACAAAGAACAAAGAACACAAATCAAGCGATATCTTTGAAAATGAATTAGATGCAAAGGAAGCACATTTTATGAGAAAACTAAAAAAGGGATCTGGAAAATACGAAGGTAAGTTTCCCTTTAAATTATTTAATTGTGGAAAAGTAGGACATTTTGTTGATAAGTTTCCATATGAAAAGGATGAAAGTAGTGATGATGAAGAATACCATAATGTAAAAAAAGGGAGCAAACCTCATCACCAAAAAAAGGGAAAGCATGAAAAGAAGAAGAAATATTATAAGAAGAAGAAGAATCTGTACTCAAAAGGGGTTAGTGACTCATTTGAAGAGAGTATTGAAAGTCCCTTCGATACTGAAAGAGAAGAAAATATTTTCATGGCCATAGAAACAAATATTGATGAAGACAAAGGGAAAGAAACGATCAATTCAGAAGAAGAAGAAAATGTCGAAACAGAGGGGGAAGTGGATCTTGAGGAAGAACTCATGTGTGCCTTAAGAGAAATAAATAAAAATTAGGAAAAATAATTTGAAAGAAAAGGAGCAACTGCAAAAATATGAAGAAGAGGATCATGATTCAAAAGCCAAAATGTCAAAAAGCCTTGAAGAAATAAAAAATACTATCATGAACCTAAAGGTTCAATTAGAAGAAGCAAGAAGGATGGAAGAAGTAGTGAGAATCCAGATGATGAAAAAGGAAGAAAATTGTGAAGAGATAGAATCTAAAATTGTTTCCTTAAGACAGGAACTGGAGAAAACAACTATTAAGTTGAATAGAAGCTTCAAGTTTAATAAGAGTATTGAAATCTTATATGATATCATCAATTTTCAAAGGTATCCATTCATTAAGACGGGTCTTAGATATGATGTTGTTGTTGCCTCCCTACCTACACTTGGCCTTGCTACAACAAGGGGATTTTTATTTGTTGCAGTTGGAGTTCATACTATTTTTCCATAAGAGAAACCTACTATTGATTGTTCCAAATAGATTGATGAGTTTCCTACTCATCACATGGAATAATTTGAGTATAAAGATGACATTGTTGCCAATATTTTGGGTATTTCTAATAATGTAAGTGAACATGACCCTATGCCTACTTCCTCTAATCAGTCAGCACAAAAATATGTTCCCTATCTTCATCCTCACCATAAAAATCGAAGGAATGACAATCATTCTTTCAAATCTTTGTATAAGAGACATGAAAGATAGAATTGTGGACTAGTGTCGACTACCAAGATATATTATGTTTGGATTGATGGATGGTCGTGGAATAATTTAACCATATTTTTTAGGACTTCATATTTTTTTGTATTATTGGTTGTATAACCGTGCAACATTCCTCTTACTTATTGATGATTGCTTTGAAAGTGGTCGACCGAGGATCGACCCGACATGACAATCGACTGGTGTTTTGACTAATTCCTTAAGGAGAAGCACAAGTTCAAGGGGAGAATCCATTTTCCATTGATGTCAAATGGGGAGAATTGAATACAAGGGGATAATTCTCTCTATTCCTAGGAGAGTTGCAAACAGGGGGAGAATTCTTACTATACATGGTGGACTATGTGTTTCGTTGTAGGAATTCTTTCAATGAAAAAGGGGGAGATTGTTGGAATTATTTTCATTGATGTCAAAGGATTAATGATTCCATTAATGTCATATTATGGAATTAAAATACACACAACATTTCCAAGATTTATTTATATATAGGTCTAAAGGCATATTTAAAAAAAGGGATGCATGTGAAAAAGTAAAAAGTGAAATGGTGGTTTCAAACCCATGGTTTAGGGTATTTTCCCATGGTATTTGGCATATTTCCCCATGTTATAGGGAATCATTTATTTAATTAAGAGAAATGTCCCTTCATGAAGGGTTATGGAAAAGTATAAAAAGAGAAAGCATTGAGAGAAAGTGTGTGTGTGAAAAATGAATTAGCAAAGATTGAATTGTAAAATCAGTTTTAGGTCATCTTGGCATTTTCATGATAATTTTTTTCTAGGATGTTTCAAACCTTCAAATTTGGAAGAGACGGAGGAGATATATTGGTTTACATGTGGTACAAGTTCCATATTGTGTTCCGCTATAATTTCAAAGATATTCCCTATGGAAGTTAGGGTTCCTAAATGCTCATGAAATCCATTTCAAACAGGTCATCTTGGCGCTTTTGCTATAACTTATTTTCTAGGTTGTTTAAGACATTTAAACTTTTCAAATATAGAGGATATATCTTGGTTCACGTGTGGGACAAATTTCATATGTCAGTTCACTAAACTTTCATAGATTTACCCTATGGAATTTAGGGTTCCCAAATACTCCTGAAATCAATTTCAAACAAGGCATCTTGGATATTTCCCTATAACTTATGTTTTGGGATGCTTCAGATCTTGAAAAGTTGCAAGGCCAGAGGAGAGAGATTAAGGTACATGTGATACAAATTTCATATGTATATTTGCTACAATTTTGAAGATATTCCTTGTGGAAGTTAGGGTTCATGAATCATCCTAAAATCAGTTTCAAACAGGGCATCTTGGAACTTTCTCTATAACTTATTTTTTTTTGTGTTTCAGACCTTGAAACTTTGCAAAGATGGAAGAGAGATATTGGTGTACATGTGGTACAAACTTCATATGCTGGTTCACTATAATTTTGGAGATATTTCATGTGGAAGTTAGGGTTCCTAAATGATTATGAACTCAGTTTAAAACATGTCATCTTGGAATTTTCATTATAACTTCTTTCTTGGGACTCTTCATACTGTGAAAATTTCATAGAATAGAGGAGAAATACATATGTATCTTACATAAAAAAATTCATAATCATATTTTCAAAATTGGATATGTGGCATTCTTCTCTACAAGTTCTTTCTTGGGAAGAGGCCCAAAACAACAAGGTTTGAGAAAGTTACCATTTGGAAATTCAAATTTTGGTTATACTTGGTAAAGGTAGAAGTAGAGAGAATACTTGATGAAGGAAGAAATAGTGAGTAGACATGGTGAAGGAAGAAGCAGCAAGCATACTTGGTGAAGGCAAAAGTAGCAAGAAGACTTGGTGAATGTTAGTGCAACTTACACAAAGAGATTGGTGTCTCTTGCTAAGTTGGTGGTTATCAGCGGGGATTGGTGTCTCTAGTAGATTGGTGTCTACAAATATTTGTAATAGCTTGGTGTCTCTTGATAAGTTTGTGCTTAGTGGTGGGTATTGGTTTCTCCAATAGATTGGTGTCTATGAATATCTGTAATAGGTTGGTGTCTCTTGCTAAGTTGGTGCTTAGTGGTGAGGATTGGTTTCTACGAAGATATGTAATATTAGGTTGGTTCCTACCAGGATTTGTACTAATGGGGATTGGTGTCACCAGTAGGTTGGTGCTTACAAATATTTTTAACAATAGTTTGGTGCCTACAAAGAATTATAAATAGAATTTGTATGGTTTTCTCCTGAAAGGGTTTCCACGTAAATCTTATGTTCCATGTTCTGCAATGTGATTGTTTTCTTATGGTTGATGAATGTTTGAAAAAATAAAAATTGTCTTATATTGATTCATCCCCCCCCCCCCTCTAATTATAAGTGTGTTCTCAACATCTACTCTGTTATAGATAGATTTAGGGCCTCCTAGATATAGAGAGATTTCCCATTTCTATTCAATTACTTATTGGTTGGGCGCATAAATAGACCTTTTGTCCCACCAGTGAACACTTTGTAAAGTAGTTGGTGATAAGAAATAGATGGTAAGGAGGTGGTAATCAAAGGTAGTATGAAATAAGTAATCAAAGGTGATAATAAATAGGTGGCAAGTAGTGGTGTAGTAAGTGGTAATATTCAAAATATCATTTTATTGTATATATATGTTGGACAACTGAGAGGGGGGGGGTGAATCAGTTGTTACTGAGATTACAATATTATGCCAATTATAAACTCTTTACATAACACTAAATGATGATCACAATAATGCAGGAAGTAAGCAATAGAATATTCAACATCAATCACACTAATTAAATATACAAAGACAGATATTCCTGAGGAAACCCATAAAGGGAGAAAACCTCTTCTTCTTGATATGATAAGTAGTCTTTATTTTCTGTACATTATCATTCTTATGAGCACCAACTCCTTTCAAGGCTACCACCTCTATTTTACAAGAAAAAAATTACTGAGAGCACCAACTCTCTGGTTTTTCTAGCACCCACTAGAAGGAAGCACCGACTCCCTTTGTGTTCCAGCACCAACTTCCAAACACACAAGCACCAACCTATACAAGCTGCAACTTGCTGAGATCACAAACTCTCTTGAATATCTAGCACCCATTATAAGGAAGCAACAACTCCCTGAGTGTTCCAGCACCAAATATATGGAAGCATCAACTTCCAGTTACACAACCACCAACCTGTATAACAAAGAAAAATAGTTCTCCCTTGCACCACCCTACGACCCTGGTTTTTCTAGCTGCAACCAGATGGAAGCTACAACCCCATGTGTTCAAGCACCCACTTGAAACTTTGAGGACAACAGTCCTCCCTAGCACCACCCTACCACCCTGAGATATAAATATTTGTTACTAAAATTTATTACATTGATACAGTATTTATCAATGACTTACCAGTCTCATCACTGTTCTGCTACACTTCTCTAGTCCGCTTGCATCAGTGTCTTCCTGCTCGCATCTTCTTGAGATTTATTTTCTTCTGCTCCGTCTCTGCATGTGCACCTCAGCTTTCTCTTCATCTCTTAGATATTCATTTTTTTCTATGTATTTCTTCTGTGTTTTATGCTCTGTGCACCATTGTCATTCTCTACGCTACGCCTCTTCTGTGTGCTTTAGATTTTTCGCACAACCTGCTTCTTCCCGCATGAATAACTATCAAAAAAATCAACCATCTCTTCTCTGTTCTGCGTATATTTATCATGCCAAGTCCTCTACCAGATTATACACACAACTCTTCGTCCTATCTAGAGATTATACTGAGTTTGTTCTTCATTAGTGGTTGTTATCCTGAGATTCGTTGGCTTCTCTGGCAGTTACAGTATTCAACACTTTTCCATCTTTCAATTGTCTTTATGATGAGTCTTCATTCCACTGGCAGTTACCTCAAGACTCTTCATCTCCTCTGGTGATCACCCTAAAGCTCTTCAAATTCTCTGGAAAATACAATCACTTCATTCTATCAGTTACAGAGAGAACCTTTGTGTTCTCATCCCTTTAGTGCCTTTTCCCTTCCTGAGAAAACTTCACAGTGGGAACTAGATTTTCTGGATAAGCCTCTTCCTTTCATGTGACCACGAGATGTTATCATAATCCTATCCAAAAGGCACTTCTTGACTTCGCATTTTTTATTTTCTGTTGCGAGTCACCTTGATTCTCCCAACTCCCAAAATCTTGAGTTGGAGCCTAGCGATGTGCTAGCTCCTCCCTTAACCTTCGCTGATGTGACCATAGTTGTGACCAAATGCTTATTCAAAGGGAGCTTCCTGATCTTGGTCTAGTGAGCGCTAGCTCCGTTTCTCGATATGACCTTGGGCGATGATCTCATGTGACCACGCGATTGTGGGTGCATCCAAAGGTGGTTTGAGGCCAACCCACTTTTCACCCCGCAATTCACCACAGAGATCCACGTGTCCTTTCTCCAAAACCATGGTTTCGATTGCAGCCCGCCTTCAACATTTTAAAGTTCGCACACCTTCAGTCCCCACAATGCGATGGGACCATTGATCTCACGATCTTGACGGTGTTCTTGAACTAACGGATCAGATCTAACCTTCTTAAATCAATGGCTCTGATTTACTTCGTGATCCGGGCTCCAAGAGTTTCAACTCTCAAACCTTTCTCTCCTTCGTACATTACTCTTTCGGAGTCAATGATCCGCTGACACCTGTCCTTCACAATCGACAACTAGATCAAGGATCATGTGTCCCCTTTCTCGATCAATGGTCGAGATCTCCTTCGGGTCTCTGTACTTTGGACATTTCAAATCTCAACTTTATCTCTATCACCTTTTTCTTGGAGCTGACAATCCATTGACGCGTGTCCCTTTCGGATCAACGGTTGCGATCCTTTCGCGTCTCCGGACTTCGGAATTATCAAGTCTCAACTTTCACTGTAGTATTATCAATGGTTGAGAATACTCCCGAAGTGATCTTCAAATCGGACGACTTATGTCCACTTCGGGTCTTCGGGACTTCGCCCTTCGGGTCTTCACAACCTTTCAAATTTCCCGAAGCAGATTTCTCTGAAGTAGATCGGACGATTGATCTATTGTTTGCACGATGAACAATTCTCATTCACTTCAGAACTTTGGTGTTTGAAACTTTCAACCTCTGCAGTCTTTCGACCTTCTGAAGTATCTTTCACCGAAGTAGATCGGACGATCAGATTTTATTTGCATGATGAAGGGTTCTCATTCACTTTGGTACTTCGGCTATTTTACTTACACTATCCTTCCACTGTATTAGATCAATGGTAAATAATGCTCCCGAAGTGATCTTCGGACGTCTAGTGTCCACTTCGAGATTCGAGACATCGGGACTTTGGGCAAGTGTTGGTGGTAAAACTCCCGAAGTAAATATCCCGGAGTGACGTAACTTTCTTACGTCACTTGTTGACATGGCACAATCCAATTTCCTCTTGACACTTTTCATCACCTGATTATGCCATGTGTACTTGTTGACGTGGTCTGCTAACGTGGTCTGCCATATGTCCTTGCTGACATGGTCTACTAACGTAGATCTCCCACACATCCTTGTTGACATGCTCTGATGGCGTGATATGCAAATGTGGGCTGCCACATGTCCATGCCGATGTGGTTTGTTGGCGTAGATCTCCCTGATCTAATGGTCATCGTATGTTCTCCAGATCCGATGGTCCTTATTCATTTTGGATTTTTGTCTCTCCAAGATTCGGGTCTTTCAAATATCAAACTAAAAAATCTTGAGGTGATATTTTTCCGGAGCGTAACCTCCTCGCAACTTTAGACCTGAGCTAAATGTTTTTCATCGATCATGTCCTTAGATCGATGGCTCGATCTATCCACGATGCTTATTTTCTAGCTTATCCTATCCTTGCACTTAGAATGATCCAACGGTTGTCGGGTTTTCGAGTATTCGAATTCTCAACCCTTTTTTTCTCGCTTATCCTATCCTTCACTTGATTTGATCGGATGGTTGTTGGTCATCTGGATCATTGATCCAATGGCCACTGTCGCTCTCTCTCCTAAGATTTTAATCTCTCTGACTTAGAAGGTTTTCTAATTGTTCAATGGTCTCGACCTTTGCTCCTTCTGCGAGTCCTGATGACTTTGGGTCTCATCTGTGTTTCTAAAAAATGTTATCTCTCTTGATCTTTGGAAATGAAGTTAACCTCAGCCCTGGCACACACTTGCACTCTGTGTGCAACTATGTGATATTCCTCATGATCTTGATTCCTTCTGCAAACTCACGGATTCTAAGGAATCTTATGCATGCTCCTTGTTGCCTTCATGATAACCTATGGCTATCTAGAAACTCCAACTCTCTTCCCTGTTCTCGTCCTCCTGAGCTAGTAGACAACAATTTCTCATGGTCACACCATTCCTGATGCTATCATTGCTTATTTCCTGTTTTTCGCTATTACTTCCAATATTCCATCGTCGTTGTTGTTCTTGCCATCAATGAAAAGCACACTCTGCTTGTGACCATGCCAACAATATCCCCCTTTGGCATTGATGGCAACCCTGAAGGAATGCATTGTTCTACTTAGACCTCCAACTGTAGCATCCAAACCACACCTTTTCTCCCCCTTTGACATCAATGTCAAAGAAAACATGCCCCCCCAATCTGTTGTAGTACTTCTCAGAGGTATCATATATTCAACCAACACAAACTCCCCCTAACAGGATGGACTCTCTTAGGTGAGAGAAGAGATGACACCTAGCTTCTGACAGAGATATTGAAATGGCTAGGGGTTTAGTAAATATGTCTACAATTTGTTTTGTGTTTGGAGTGTAATGAGCTTGAACAATCTTATTGGTGACCTTCTCTCTCAGAAAATGGTATTTTATGGGGATGAGCTTGGTATTGGAATGAAATACTAGATTCTTGGACCTATTCATCTTCAGCTTCAGCTGTGTCCTCTATAGTAGACTCAATATTTCTCACCTCTCTTACTGGGACTCATTCATCAACCTTTAAATCAATCCAATCAACTAATTTATACAATATTTTATTAAATCATCTGTATTATTTACCATTGGTATCATATCTTAAGAATATTCTTTCATCAGCCATGTCATCATATTCGCCTCTCAACTACTCCATTTTGTTGTGGAGTTTTTCGGATTGTGTATTCTCTCCTGATCCCATGTTTATCATAGAATTCCCTAAAATCACTTGACATAAAGTCTCCTCCTTTGTCTGATCTTACTGCTTTTAACCTGTTTCCTTTTTATTCTCAATTAAAGCTTTAATATTTTAAATTTCTCCAATGCTTCAGTTTTTCCTTTGAGACAGGCAACCCAAGTGAGTCTCGAGTAATCATCAATGATCAGCATGAAATAGTTTTCCTTCCCTATGCCTTCCTGTCTAGATGGTCCACATAAATCCATATGAAATAATTGGAGTGGTTTCTTTGTTGAAGTAGAGATCTTTGGATTTAAACCATGTCCTGGTTAGCTTTCCTACTTGGCAGGGTTTACACACAAAATCTTGTGGCTTTGATAATTTTGGAATATTTTTTACTGCCTCAAGATTTTTTAGCTTGATTAAGTGGTCAAAGTTTAGATGTCCAAATCTCCTATGCCATAACCAACCTTCATCATGTTTTCTTAGGTGACACTCTTCTCTATCTTCTTTCAACACACCTACATTATCATCTGTCCTTATGCCTTTAGCCATCACTTGTCCTAAGTTTACATTATTTACCTTACAGTCTTTGGAAGTGAACACCTCTTCACAGCCTCTGTCACAAATTTGACTTACACTGAGAAAATTATGTTTCAGACCATCTATAAGCATAACATCCTGGGCATCTCCTTTGCCATTACTCAAACTCACCATCTATTTACCCTTGATTTTACCTGGTTCATCATTTCCAAAGGTCACATTTCCTTTTTTGCTTTCACTTATAGACAAAATCTTATCCTTATCTCCAGGCATGTGCTTCGAACATCCATTATCTATATTCCAGGGGTCTTCTTTTTTTTGAGCTGAAAGTACTAGACCAAAATTTTCACTATCTTTCTTTTTCCATGTCCTGGCATTTCTAGCTAAGAGATTTATCCTTGGATCTGATTTGTAATTCTTCAAATGGAAGTTTGCAACTTTGTGGCCGAAGTTATGACAGTTATAGCATTCGAGCTCATCGTTCAATAGGTCAAAGATATTGGTGCAACGTTGTCTACTCAATGGTTGTTTAGTTCTATGTTGCAAATATTGTTTATTTCTTGACCTCCTCAGTTGCATGTCTCTAAACTTAATTTGACAATTTGCAATCTTATGACCAAAATTAGAGCAGTAAAAACAGTAACCATGGAAGAAATTTTGGTACCTGAATCATGGCCTTCTTCTCGGAATTTTTTCCTCCATATTTTGATATCTTTGTTTTTTATCATGGATCATCTTGTCTTTATTATCTTTTGGTGACAGAGTACTCACATGGTCTGATTGTCTACTGACTTGGAACTTGATCATCTTTACTGGCTCTTTGCTTTCTGGTTGTTTGTTGTCTAAACCACTTACATAACCTAAACCAATCTTCAACAAAGGAGATTTTTGTTTGCTCATAATGTCATTTAATTCTGTTGAGGCTTTAATGCTTGGAATATTTGGGAGATACAATACTTTAAACTTCTCCATCTCTTTTCTGGTTTTTACTACCTCTTATTCCAAGGCTTCACATCTTGTCTTCTTCTCTGATAACTATTGTTTCAGAGTGTCTTATATTTTTTTTTCCTCTTCTAACTCCACTTTTAGTAGGGCAAGGTCTTCATCAGGGTTTTTTACCATCCTTTTCAAACTGCATCAACAACTATTTTTGTTTTCTCTTCTTAAGTCTGAGTCCTTCAATCTCTTCTAAAGCACTGGTTAGTTCACCTTCCATATCAACCAAAACTTCTTCATCATTAACATCACTTCCTGTGCTTTTATTATCATAATCCTCTTTGGCCAAAAGAATAAAGTCATTAACCTTATATTCACAAGAAGGGTCACTATCTGTGTCTCCTGAAGAGTCATCATTGTTTA
This sequence comes from Picea sitchensis, assembly GCA_010110895.2. Taxonomy (NCBI): domain Eukaryota; kingdom Viridiplantae; phylum Streptophyta; class Pinopsida; order Pinales; family Pinaceae; genus Picea; species Picea sitchensis. The sequence continues at coordinate 195,534 of SNQJ01S0007765.1, read as the reverse complement.
CACATAAACTTTATTTTTATCAAATCTCTTGGATTTGTGCTTCTCTTCACCTTCAGAGTTCTGGTCCTTGTTCTTGTGTGGACACTTAGATGAAAAGTGACCTATCTTCATTTCATATGTAGTCAACATTCCTAGAATTTGATCAAAAGGTAGAGCTTTTAGAACATTAAGTTCTTCTATAGCAGAGACCTTTAGGTTGAACCTATCTGGCAAAGATCTCAAAAATTTTGAACTAAAGAGTCTTCCTCAATTTTTTCACCAATCCCTTTCATTGCATTTACTAGTTTTTCAATTCTCAGAAAGTACTTCTCAACGGTTTCATCCTATTTCATCTTTAGTTGTTCAAACTGTAATCTATAGGTTTGAAGCTTGGCATCCATTACCTTCTCATTACCTTCATAATTGCTAATGAGTTTGTCTCACATTTCTTTGGCAGATTCTAAGTGCATAACTTTTACAAATTCTACTTCTGCAAGTCCACTCAGAATAGCATTCATAGCCTTAGAGTTGGAGCTGATTTCTAGCTTGCCATCCTTAGAATCTAGTACAACTAGCTTTACATAACCAGTCCCTACCACATTCCATAAATATGCACCTAAATCCATTATGTAGGTTCTCATCCTACCTTTCGAGAAGGAAAAGTTTTTTCCATTGAACAGAGGGACCTTGTTGGTTGAAGTTCTTTCATGGCTAGTCATGTTTAAGCTCTAGGATATACCCTTAAATAAAGGGAACTGGCTCTGATACCAATTGTAATATCCCCCGATAGTGCCCCAGTTTTATTATAAATTGTAAACATGTTTATAGGCTGGTGAGCCAAGTGTATATAAGTTGGTGTTCTTATGTGTTTATTGGGCAGGAGAGCCTAAGTGTTAAAGGCCAGGAGCCTGATTTTGTATATGTAATTATGCAGATCATTAATAAAATATAAACATCGTTGCATGCAGACCAACCACGAAGAAAGAGTGATGTGGGACTAAGCTTCCACAAGGTTGGGTAAGGGATGAGGCTAAGTGTGTGGGCCTAGGGGCTAAGCTAGGGGGCTTACCTCTAAAGGGGATAATAATTTA
>SNQJ01S0007765.1:163435-193062 GCA_010110895.2 Picea sitchensis | reverse complement strand
AAAACACTGGTGTATTGTGTATGTGTGTGATTGTTTATTTCTTACTTCTCATTATTGGATAATAATTCTACATTGATATAACATTTGAAGAAAAAGGAATATAATTACGCTATTACTGATTCACCCCCCCCCCTCTCAGTAATCCAACAGAATAGCCATTCTATGTTTATATGTATGTGTATGTTTTTCTGCAAGTATCTCTGTGTGGCATACCCTAGTAGTTTAAGGATGGAGCTGGCATAGATCAGAATAGAGAAACAGAGATGTAGGAGTAGTGGCATTGCCTGACCTGTTGGTGGTCGGGGATGTTACAATATGTTATCATAGCTTTAAAGGCTAAGTTAAGGTTGTGTAGGTGGCATTTCCAGGCTTGTTGGTGGTCGGGGATGTTACAATATGGTATCAGAGCCATGGTTACAACACTGAGCCTAGATGGGCCATGTTAGTGGAAATTGAAGCAAGAGTTTCAGAAAGAATTGTTGTCGAGGTAGAAACAATTCGAGTTCTGACCCATGGTTTCAACGTCGAGCCTGGATGGACCGGATAAGTGGTCTTTAGACCCAAGGTATCGAGTGTAAATTGTGTCAGAGGAACCAATTTTGAACCTTAGAGAATTCCTGAGTGCCAAGGAGTTACTTGGTCGTGCGACGAAGCTCAGGAGCGGTAGAGGTAGAATAAAACCATAGTCGACGTGGTATTTGACCACGGAGAGAGAGCGCTCAACATTTGGAGTGTGGGAGCCATAGGATCTGTTCGGAAGGAGAGACCTTTACGATCATTAGATCTAGAGAAGGTGTTGGAAGGATATCTGGGAAGCCTTTCGAGAGTTCAGCTATCAAGAAAAGCAGGGTGCGTTGAGGCGCAAATTTCTAAAACCTGAAACCCCAAAAACCCAAGAAGATCTACACTGTAGATTTGAGAAAAAGATCTCGACCATTGGATCAAGAAGAAGAATAGATAGTAATTTCAGGAGATCGGTTGTTGGGAGGAGTAGGGTGTGCAAACAAACAAACTCCCAAAGCCCGAAATCACAAAATCTTGATGAGCCAAAGTAGTGAGTTGGGCTGACGTCACTAGGATGGACGAGGACACATGGGATGTGTGCCACACGCCAGTGGGTCCTGAAGGAAAAAGTAGAAGCAGTGGGGTCAGATGGCATCTCCTAGAGTAACATGGACCTTCTTAAGAGCAACACGTGTCACCACCATGGTTGGTGACAGTTGTACTATGGCCCCGGAGGTTAGAAAGGTCGGAAGTTCGAAAGTATAGAGTTGGTGAGGGAAGCAAGTATGGAAACCCTGAAACCATGAAGTTTTGATTAGAGAACCTTGAGACCTAGTGCTTGGTCACAGGCCATGGTCACGTGGGTCGGGGGATGAGAGAACAGGGGCTAGTCCCCGAAAACTGTGTTAAATAAGGGAAAAGGGTTAGGAAGGAAGCAGGTGGGTTTCGTCTAGTTCGAACCCGCATCAAAAGAATAAGAATACTGAAGAATTGGAACTTTGTGATAGGGTCAAGCAAATATCTAAGAGCCATTAGCTCAGAGAAAAGAGATCGTTGCACAAGAAGTGCATCGGAAAAGAAGCACAAGTTTTAAAGGATCATAGATTTATGCTCAAGGCTCAGAATTGAGCAAGGAAGCTATGATTGGGAAGGTCTCAGAAAGAGGAATCCAGATGTAATGTTTACATTAAAACATAAAATTGATAGATATGTCTTCATATAGAAGAAATAAGGTGAGAGAGAGACTTCTTGGTCTTTATACGAATTTTCATTGTAATGTGTCTGTGAAAGACAGGAGTTGTAATCATGTTTTTTTTTTTCTAAAATGAATAGAACAGAGAAAATTGATCCAATTGTACAGTGTTGATATTGTTTCATAGTTTACTATTATTATGTGTTTTGTGAATGTATGATTTTCTTTTTGATTGAATGAGTTTGCGAAGAAATTGAATAATTTTCAAGTGTTCTCTTCTGTAAGATATGCAAGGTGTGCATATCAAGCGCAAGGAGTGCGTATAAAGGAAACTTGTTTTTCGAAGGGCTCAAGAAGATGAGTGTAGAGTGTGTCAGGAGGGCACCAGAAAGTCTTTTGGAAGACATAGAAGGGTCAAGTCCCTTTAAGACTGAGTAAGTTAAAAGCTCAGGGAGAAACAGTTCAAGTTCGCACGTAGAGCGCAAGTGTGTGCTAGGGTGAAGTTAAAATTTCATTAACAGAAGATCGGGAGGGAAAACACCATTGAAGCCTTAGAAATATTTGAAATTCTTCAAGTTAGGGAGGAAGTCAAGTCCAGAAGAATTGACTCCAAGATATTTGGCAAGAATTCATTGAGAACCTAAACAGACGTTAGGAATCCTTGGAGGGAGAAGCACCGATAGTCGTGCGTCGTTAGATCAAAATAAATTGTGAGGAGGATAACATTGAGAGTCATTGAGCACTTGAAAGCTCAAGAGAGGTAGCGAACCGTCGATCTCAAGGAATATCCAACCGTTGATTCCTTTCATCTGGAAATTGGAAATCGGGAGTTGGGAGAATGGAGGAAGTTGCTCTCAAAAATACTGAAACGTGAACATCTGATTTGTGAGGAGAGATCTAGACCATTGAATCACGGTGAGTGTGAGTCGTTGATCTGATGCACTTGAATTTCATGAAGTTAGAAGTTGGAAAGGGGAAGAGAAATGTTTTCTAATTTTGTGAACCGCGAAGTCCCGATTCACGAGAAAGGATCCACGTCGTTGAATTATGAGGAGCTGTGAGTCGTTGGATCTGACTCACGTGGATTTCGAAAAACTAGAGATCAGAAGAAAAGAGGTGAACTATTTTTTTCGAAACCCCGAAACGCGAATTGTTGATTCACGAGGAATTGATGTGGACCATCGAACCCAAAAAGCTGTGTACTGTTGATCTGAGGTGAACAGGGTTCGAGAGTTCGGACCTCGAGAGAAAGGAGGAGAGTAAATCCTTGAAGTTCATGAAGGGTAAAGTCCCGTAGCACTCGGAATCTGGGCCCCAGGTCATAGCTAGAGGTCATGCCGGTGGAAGTTAAGAGAAGATCTAGCACGCGCTAGACTCTTATTTCAGATTTTGGGGATAGAGAAAGTCGAGGGTGACTCATATTGAAACACCCGATACATGAAATCTCGAAATGCCTTTTGGATAGGTGCGTGGTCATAGCCGATGTTCATGTAGAGGAAGCTTTCACCTGCCGCTAGTTCTTGTGGGTGAGCTTTCATGCAAGGCATGTGGATTTGTTTCCTGGAGGTTCTAGCAGGGACCCGAAGAGCTGCCCCAGCTCCGAGATTTGAAGATCCATTGACCGGGAGGTTAGCAGACCCCGCTGAAGTGGGGGAACTGTGTCAAAAGTTCTCAGGGCAGGAATAATAATGCACAGTGATCACAGTGGGAGCACAAGAAGATTCAGGAATCTGGGAAGAATTGAATACTTCTGGGATCAGCAAGAAAAAGTTTTATAGGGAGAAAGAAGTTGTTGCAATTTTTGTGGCAGCAAGTATGTTATGTTTGGTTGGGTCAGCCAAAGGAAAGAATGCTTGCATGTTTGAAAGTTTTGTTGGTGATTTTGTTTCATAAGGAAGGAAGCAATAGAGGGTTGAAGTGTTGGTTATAAGTTTGATAAAATAAGCATGAAATATTCTACTGCAATCAGATATTCAGGTAGTATAAAATTTATTAATGGCATTCATGTGGGTATGAGTTTTTATTACTCTTTTTCCATAATTGTTGAAAGGAAATTTAGGTAAGAATTTCCTCAGCCAGAGTTATTATATAAAATCACATGATTATATTATTGAATGCATACCACTGGATGTGGTAAAGGTTGGAGGCATGTATTGATTCAAAGCTTTTTATCTTATGAATGCACACACTGACACAGTAGAATGTCATGTTAATTTGGTTATTGGGTAATAACCAAAGAAAATTAAAAGATAAGAACTTGTTATAAGAATGAATGCCAGTAATCTAGTCATGTATGAGACCAGGGCATGGTTGGATATGGCAAGGTATGGATATGGAAAGTTTATCAGCCACACAAGTACTAAAAGCTTCCTACTTTTAAATAAAACTTGGGATACAACCTTTTTGATAACACTAATGAACACCACAGAATTATATTCTTGGTGTAGTGTTCGGGTAAAAAAGGAAGGCATCCAATTAATTGGGAAGAAAATAGGAAGTGTGTGGAGAATGTGTCAACACATTGGCCAGAATTCCAACTCATGGATGGTGAGATACATGACTGAGATAAGAACATTATGTAATTCAATTCAAGGTGCACTGAATAAGTATGCATTGAGAATTGCACTCATGCATAGTAAGTGATAGAATTGTATACTAAATGCAATGGTTGAATATGTTTTGTAAGTACATGCATATATATTATTGCATGGAAATAAGTATACTAATGACTGAAATGTTGCTAACTCGTGAAGTTGAGAACATTTTGGGAACTATTAAACATTGCAACAGGAAAGTTGCAAGCCAGGTAGTCACAGGAATAGAGACTACAACAAATTTTATGTTCAAAAAATTGAAATAATAAACTTACTGTTATTAATTATGAACATGCGTATGCATAGAATGATGAGTCATTCTATTTGGTCAAGTTGTTTGGTAATTGTGATTGAATTGCTAGGTGCAGGAAATTCTAAGGTCGTTTCATAAGGTCTTGTACATGTTGAATTATGATGTACAGAAAATAATGACAATTTGTTGGTTGTATGCAAGAGGAAGCATTACAGGAAAAATGGTATGCAGTTTGGTGCCTGTGGAAAACCACAAGGATGGTTGTATTCATAATACGAAAACAACCAAGATGAATTATGAAATGGAATTTCTTGTTTTGGGGAAAAAGTTGAATTCCTTTTTGAACTAAGTTGGAGTTCCTAAATGAATTCTTTTATGTTTTCTCATGATAATTGCATGTGGGTGATGCAGATGAGATGATGTTGATTAAAGTTAGATTGTTGATTACAAAGAGTAGCTGGAGAAGATGTTGATTGGAAATATATGAGGGCAGTTGGAACTCCGAGAGCCACGGTGCTCTGAGACTTCCTAAGTTGGCCTGTTGTTGAAGCCCAAGGAAAGGGAGGTGTAGCAGTCGATGGACTGTGTGACAGTGAAGGTGTACACTCCTGGGGTGAGACAGGCATGTGGGGAATGAGAGACCATTGGTTGGAGTGTTCCTGAGGTTTGAATGGTTGGAGTGTTGTTGAGGTTTGGTACCTTGGCCTAGACCATGTGGATATGGATTGTGGACCGTGGATATCTTGGGAAGCCATTGCCCAAATGGAGTCACATCCCTGCTCAGGGGTGGAAGGTCTTCTCAAATCAAAAGATAAGTACAATTCTCTAATTATTGTATGTTGTGTATGTTGTATACAAGTTATAATGTTATTAGAATTGTCTGTATATACATATATATACATTGCTTATACATGTATATACATTGCTTATTAGATAATGTGTTTCATATTTCATTGCTTAAAGAATATATACCTGATGCTAATCATGTAATTGATTGGAATGTGATTAAGGTGGAGCAAGAAGGCGTCTTGCAAATGCATCTGGTGCGCATATTTGACCAGGAAAGGCAAGAAGCTCTGGAATCGAGCCATAGGGCTTGTAAAGGTCCAATGGACCTGGTACGGTTCTGAGGACGTGACATGGGAGCATGAAGATGCTATGCGGGCAGAATACCAGCATATTTTTGAATATTTTGGAAATCTTGTTGATGTTGTGTAAAGAGTTTCACTGAAGAAAGTGAAAAAATAAGGGGAGGGGATTGTAATATCCCCAGGTAGTGCCCCAGTTTTATTATAAATTGTAAACATGTTTATAGGTTGGTGAGAAAAGTGTATATAAGTTGGTGGGATTATGTGTTTATTAGGCCGGAGATCCTAAGTGTTAAAGGCCAGGATCCTTATTTTGTATATGTAATTATGCAGATCATTAATAAAATATAAACATCGTTGCGTGCAGACCGACCACGAAGAAAGAGTGATGGGGGACTAAGCTTCCACAAGATTGGGTAAGGGAGGATGCTAAGTGTGTGGGCCTAGGGGCTAAGCTAGGGGGCTTACCTCTAAAGGGGATAATAATTTATTATTATTTCCAAAAGGCTAAGGTGGACATGTTGAATGTTTTCCTAAGTTCCTGTAAAGGGAACATGTGCTAAGTGGAACTCATGCAACTCTAGGAAGACAAGTGTCGACCTGGGTGCATGTAGTTAAAATCTGAAGCGTCAGCTGTGCTAGGGGTTCGTGGGTCATTCTTCCAACCTCCGCCTGGGTTCGTTGGTTATTCTGTCATCCATCGTCTATCATGTTTGGCTCCATCATTGACCTTTGTGTTTTTTCCTCTGGTCATGCATCTTGAAACTAGTGAGAACCCATGAACTAAGCCACGTCTTCTATGAAACCTGAGTATTCCATATTTTTCTGAGACGTGTGGTGTCATAATTTTCGGTTGTTGTGGCCATGTGGTTCCTGGACTTAGTGTGGCATGCTAGCTTCTGTCATTCTTGTGTGAATGAGTGTTGAACCGTTATGGTTGTCCTCACCTGGCTGGAGATGAATAGAGGAGTGTGCTAAAGAAGTGGGTTGTCAGGCCCATGGTAGAAGAGGCAGGTTGTCAATCCTATGAGAAACTCTCTCCATGTGAGAGAGTCTACTAGGAAGTGGTTTTCTCCCAGAGAGAGTCCAACACCAGCTACAGAGTTCTAAGAATTCTTGATACGGCCTGTTTTCGAGACCCAGAGAGGGAGGTGAAGCACCGATGGATTGTTCTTATGAAGGTGTATACTCCCAGGTGGAACAGGCATGTGGGGAATGAGAGTCCTTAAGTAGTGGGCGTGAGAAGGCTCCTGGAGAGAATCCTTCAAGTTTCTCTGTGTGGTTTTCCTGCAACCTCAGCCTAGTCTAGGAATACCTTTCCTTGGGTGGAGCTTAGTCCCATCTTGGGGGAGACCCACTGCTGAGTGTGATGAGCAGCATGGTCTATGGTTGGGAGGTTCGTGGAATGACTGTACGTAGTTGGTGGTATTCTAATAAAATATAAGTACCACTTTTACGTTCATTTACATGATGTGTAATGGTACATATGTTGTAATTGATGAGTATCACCTGTATATGTTGTATATGTTGCATGTGTAGGCTTACTGTTACTTCTACAGTATTATCTTATATATATGTAGAATAGTCATTCTATGTTTATATGGATGTGTATGTTTTTCCGCAAGTATCTATGTGTGGCATACCCTAGTAGTTTAAGGCTGGAGTTGTCATAGATCATAATAGAGCAGCAAAGATGTAGGAGTAGTGGCATTTCTCGGCCTATTGGATGTCGACGATGTTACAATATGGTATCCAAGATTTAAAGGCTAAGTTAAGGTTGTGTAGGTGGCATTTCCTGGCGTGTTGGTGGTCAGGGATGTTACACCAATTGTTGGACAACTGAGAGGGGGGGTGAATCAGTTGTTACTGAGCTTAAACAATTATTCTTATTTTAAAATCTTTACAGAAAACTCAATGATGATCACAATAATGCAGGGAAGTAAGAAATAGAATATTCAACATCAATCACACACATGAAATATACAGATGTAGATATTCCTGAGGAAACCCATAAAGGGAGAAAACATCTTCTTCTTGATATGATAAGTAGTCTTTATTTTCTATACATTATCATTCTTATGAGCACCAACTCCTTTCAAGGCTATCACCTCTATTTTACAAGTAGCAACTTGTTGAGAGAACCAACTCTCTGGTTTCTCTAGCACCCACTAGAAGGAAGCACCAACTCCCTTTGTGTTCCAGCACCAACTGGATGGAAGCACCAACTTCCAATCACAAAGGAACCAACCTGTACAAGCTACAACTTGATGAGAGCACCAACTCTCTTGATTATCTAGCACACACTAGAAGGAAGCACCAACTCCCTGAGTGTTCCAACACCAACTAGATGGAAGCATCAACTTCTAGTTACACAGGCACCAACCTGTATAATAGAGAACAATATTTCTCCCTTGCACCACCCTACCACCATGGTTTTTCTGGCTACAACCATATGGAAGCTATAACTCCCTATGTTCAAGCACCCACTTGAAACTCTGAGGACAAAAGTCCTCCCTAGAACCACCCTACCACCCTAAGATATAAATCTTTGTTACTGAAATTTATTACAGTGATACAGTATTTATCAATGACTTACCAGTCTCATCACTGCTCTGCTCTGCCTGCATCAGTGTCTTCCTGCTCACATATTCTTATGATTTATGTTATTCTGCTTTGTCTCTGCATGAGCACCTCATATTTCTCTTCATATCTTAAATGTGCATTTTGTTCTATGTCTTTCTTCTACATTTTATGCTCTGTGCAGCATTTCCATTCTCTACGCTACGCCTCTTTTGTGCACTTCATCTCCTGTGCACATCCTGCTTCTTCCCGCATGAATAAATATCAAAAATAGTAGCCATCTCTTCTTTGTTCTGCATATATTTATCATGCCAAGTACTCTGCCAGATAATACACATAGCTCTTCGTCCTCTCTGGAAATTATACTGAGTTTGTTCTTCATCAGTGGTCGTTATCCTGAGATTATTGGCTTCTCTGGCAGTTACAGTCTTCGACACTTTTCCATCTGTCAATTGTCGCTATGATGAGTCTTCATTCCATTGGCAGTTACCTCGAGACTCTTCAACTCCTCTAGCGATCACCCTGAAGCTCTTCGAATTCTCTGGAAGATACAATCACTATGTTCTAGCAGTTATAGAGAGAACCTCCACGCGCTCATCCATTTAGCGCCTTTTCCCTTCCTGAGAAAACTTCACAATGGGCGCTAGATTTTATGGATAAGTCCCTTCCTTTCACGTGACCACGAGCTGTGATCAGAAGCCTATCCAAAAGGCACTTCGTGACTTTGAGTTTCAGATTTTATGCTGCGAGTCACCTTGATTCTCCCAAATCCTAAAATCTTGAGGTGGAGCCTAGCAACGTGCTAGCTCCTCCCTTAACCTTCGCTGATGTGACCATGGTTGTGACCAAACGCCTATACAAAGGGTGCTTCCCGATCTTGGTCTAGTGAGCGTTAACGATGTTTCTCAATATGACCTTGGGCGATGATCTCATGTGACCACGCGATTGCGGGTGCGTCCAAAGGTGGTTTGAGGCCAACCCACTTTTCCCCCCACAATTCACCACAGATCTCCACATGTCCTTTCTCCAAAACCGTGGTTTCGATTGAGGCCTGCCTTCAACATTTTAAATTTTGCGCACCTTCAATCCTTGCAATGCAACGGGACTGTCGATCTCACTATCTTGACGGTGTTCCTGAACTGACGGATCATATCTAACCTTCTTAAATCAATGGTTGTGATTTACTTCGTGATCCAGGCTCTGGGAGTTTCAACTCTCAAACCTTGCTCTCCTCTGTATGTTAATCTTCTGGAGTCAATGATCCACTGACACCTATCCTTCTCAATCAACAACTAGATCAACGATCATGTGTCCCCTTTCTCGATCAACGGTCGATATCTCCTTTGGGTCTTTGTACTTCGGAGATTTCAATCCTCAACTTTATCTCTATCACCCTTTTCCCGGAGCTAACAATCCACTGACGCATGTCCCTTTCAGATCAACGATTGCGATCCTTTCGTGTCTCCGGACTTTGAAATTCTCAAGTCTCAACTTTCACTGTAGTATGATCAATGTTTGAGAATAGTCCCGAAGTTATCTTCAGATCGGATGACTTATGTCCACTTCAGGTCTTCGGGACTTTTCCCTTCGGGTCTTTAGGACTTCTCCCTTTAGGTCTTTACAACCTTTCAAATTTCCCGAAGCAGATTTCTTCGAAGTAAATCGGATGGTTGATCTATCGTTTTCACAATGAACAATTCTCGTTCACTTCATAAATTCGGCGTTCGAAACTTTCAACCTCTACAGTCTTTCAACCTTCCGAAGTATCTTTCGCCAAACTAGATTGGACGATTGGATTTTATTTGCGCGATGAACAGTTCTCGTTGACTTCGGTACTTCGGCTATTTTACTTACGTTATCCTTCCACTGTATTATATTGACGGTCGAGAATGCTCCCGAAGTGATATTCGGACGTCTCATGTCCACTTAGGGACTTCGGCATTCAGGACTTTGGGACTTTGGGAAAGTGTTGGTGGTAAAAGTCCCGAAGTAAATCTCTAGTAGTGGCATAAATTACTTACATCACTTTTTGACATGGCACGAGCCAATTTCCTCTTGACACTTGTCATCACCTGATTATTCCATGTGTACTTGCTGACATGGTCTGCTGACGTAGATCTCCCACACGTCCTTGTTGACATGGTATGATGGCATGGTCTGCCAATGTGGTTTATTAAATTTCCATCCTGACATGGTCTGTTGACATGGATATCCCTGATATAACGATCATTGTATGTTCTCCATATCCGATGGTCCTTATTCATTTCGGATTTCCGACTCTCCGAGCTTCGGGTTTTTCAAATCTCAAACTGAAAAAATCTTGAGCTGAAATTTTTCTGGAGAATAACCTCCTCGCAACTTTAGACCCGAACTAAATGTTGTTCATCGATCATGTTCTTAGATCAATGGCTCAATATATCCACGATGTTGTTTTTCTATCTTATCATGTCCTTCCACTTAGAATGATCCAGTGGTTCTCAGGTTTTTGGGTATTCGAATTATCAACCCTTTTTGTCCCGCTTATCCTATCCTTCACTTGATTTGATCAGACGGTTGTTGGTCATTTGGATCGTTGATCCAACGACCATTGTCTCTCTCTCTCCTGAGCTGCTGATCTCTCTGACTTAGAAGGTTTCTATGTGTTCAAATGTCTCAACCTTTGCTCCTTATGTGAGTCCTGATGACTTTGGGTCTCGTCTGCGTTTATGAAAAATGCTATCTCTCCTGAGCTTTGGAAATGAATTAAACCTCGGACCTGGCACACACTTGTGCTCTGCGCTATTCCTCTTGAGATTGATTATTTATGAAAACTCACAGATTCTAAGGAATATTGTGCACGCTCCTTGTTGCCTTCATGATAACCTTTGGCTATCTGGAAACTCCAACTCTCTGCAATGTGCTCATCCTCCTGAGATTTTAGACAACAATATTCCCGATGCTATCAATGATGCTTTCCTGTTTTTTGTCATTGCTGCCAATATGACATCGTCATTGTTGTTCTTTCCATCAATGACAAGCACACTCTGTCTGTGAACATGCCAACAATATAAGTATGTTTGATGTGTGTGTTGGGCTCTAAAGATGTCCAAAAACATCCTTAGTTTAACATTAATTTATCAACCATGGATTCGCCTTTTCTTTCAAGAATATTAGCAAAGTCTATGCAGATAGTTGTAGTGGTTAAAATCATGTATTCAAAGAAAATATGAGTTTATCAATAATCAAGTTCCTCACAGATTCATTAAAACTCTGAAACTAAGATCTTACTCAACATAATTATAATCTAATCCATAACATGTTGATAATTAAAGGCATTAACCAAATTGTTGAATTCATCTAGCTAAGAAACAAGAATTTAATCTATGAAAATACTTAATAAACCAATCTATCAATGATTGTCTAACCTGTTGGAAAATAACAGCTAAGTACTGTAGAATTGAAAAGGAACAACAAACATAGATTTAAGCAAAAGGAACAACAACTGTAAATTTAATAAAAGGAACAATGTGTGTGAAAATGAGAGGAACTTTCAAGCAATAAACTACAGCAATGGTAAATGGAACAACAATCGATGACCTAATGAAACATCTATCTTATGAGATTTAAATCACAGAACTGAAATCAAATTGATATGATTACAGATTGAGACAGTAACTCCTTCTGACTAGCCCCACGGTATTCAGAAGTATTGTTTCTAGAAACTCAGTATGCAAAGATGGTAAAAACGCTCAAAGCTTCTATTAATTCCATAACCAGTACAACATTTACAATAGACTGCTTGTACGGAGCAATTTAGAGATCTGAATGCTTGGACAAATTTCTTCGCCTTTCTCTATGGTTCATTTCCCTATATATATTACAATGATATGGGTAAATTAAGCTATCCTGAGGATCGAGAGATCCTCGGGATTGATTTTACTATTTGCAAAGATTAAAAAATAGAGAATCAATCTTCCTCAAAACTGCTTTGCGCCTGATTTCTTCAACCTCCAATAGTCTACGCATATTCAAAATATTCTTAGCTATCTTGAGTTTAACAATATTTGTCCATTCCTACAATAAAATCAAACAATTCAAACAGAAATTCAGAAATTACTTAATATCACTCAATAATATTTCTAGAAGACTTTTTAATCATTTCATGTCCTAATTATTTCTAATTAATAGAAAATTCAATCAAGATTATATCATAAACCATGGTGATAAGGAGGATATTTGTACCTTTTTTCTCAACTCAACATACCCCCTAGCTTACCTTCTTGCATGTCCTCATGCAAGCAAAGATTTTACATGTAAAGCAGTGATGTTGAAGGGAGGAGAGGTCTTTTCTCCATGTCTTTTGAACCCATTCTTACTTCTAAGCTCTTCAAAAGAAGCTTCTTCCTCCTTCTTACAAATTTCATAATTACTTTAGTAACCCTCTGAATGATACCAAATAATAGGAGGACTATATCTACACCCAATCTAGGCAGTTCCTTCATCCAGAATCATTCTGGCATATCTCTCCAACCTGAAAGTAGTTGCATTAAATTTTTTGAAACCAAAGGGTTCCCTATTCTTGACTGCATTTGGGGAGGCATCCCATCTTAGTTTGGAAGAAGCAATAGCTTCTTCTTTAAGCCCCCTAAAATATGGTAGACATGAACGTACAACCTATCGATGGATAGGAGCTAAAGATTCTATAACCTTCTCCCTTTTCATGAATGTTTTGTGCTACATAATGGCTATAAAGGATTTAGGAGGTTCCCCCCTGGTCCAGAGGTCTAGCCCAGTCTCCCTTTTCTTATGTGCTTGAGCCCACCTGGTTTGGTTCTTGGTAAAAGATAGAAATGATTGAAACTGTATGTCCCCAATGAAAGGATTAGGGTTCTCATTTCTTTTTTCTCCCGGAATGAAGTTGTGAAGGTATAGCTCACACATAAAGTATTGTACTCCTTCCTCTTGTTCTCTAAAACATGAAACAAACTCATAAACAGTGGTGAACTCAAAATGTTTTCCTGCTCTAATAGCTTTTATCCTTAGCAACAAATAATGTTCCAATAAAAATAAGGTGTAATTAGTAGCAGGAGTTCTACAAGCTACTATATCATAATAAACAGATCAAATCTCTTTGATTTCCTCCAAAGATTTATCTAATTGGCCCTGTACTTTCTTTACCTTTCCTTGAACTCTGTTGAGCTCAGCAAAAGTCTCGTTCTCTATCATTGACATGGGTTAAAGTTGTTTAACAACTTTTTGATGCTCTGCCATGGTTACCATCTCACTCTTGCATTGAATAAGGGTTTGTTGGGTTTGCACCAACTCTGCCTCCAACTTGTTAATAATGGTACTATGTTCAGGAGACTGAAATACTTCCTCAGTCTAAACAACTATCTCTTTTGTTGCTAGGGAATCTTTCTAGTTCTCTGTATCAATTATCTCCAAAGCAGCAGGAAAATATTTAGGAAACACTCCCTTAGTTTGGACAGTTGTTTCTTCTGTTGTTGTAATCTTTGTTTGAGTTTATATCTTTGTTGTTTCCACAGGAGAAGGAATTTTTTTGTGTCCCAACAGAATTGGTGTGGATTGTCTTCCTGGGAAGTGGGTTTCTTCCCTGTGTTCTAGGCCTTTTGGATTTCTTCCTCTCATAGGCCTTGTCAGCTTGCTCCAATTGTTTTCTTAATTCTCTAATTATTTCTTTGAGTCTACCAACTTTATGTTTCAGTACTTTGATTTTTTAACCCTTTTTCTCAATATCTTGTTTTCCTTTTTCAATTTTCTGATTTTATTGTGGCCTTTACCTGTTGTTTTCTGTTTATGGGGAATGTCAAGGTATTCCCCACCTTGATCAGCTAGTGAATGTTCCCCTGTTTCTTCTGTGTGTTATGTTTGTTCTACAGGGTTGTTTACCTCAATGTGAGGTTCTGGTTGTTCTATATATTCGGGGAATGGCATCTCTATGTCAGGGAGGTCCAAGGCAGGGTTTTAAGAAGAAGTTGATGCTTGGTGTTCTTCAGACCTGCATGTGTCTTTGGTAACTGATGTCCCTAAATTCCCTAGTACTTGATCCATCTCTACCTCATAAATTATGAAGAATTGTTCTATACGGTTTTCGAGTGATGGTTGTTTTGTCTGTGCATTTTCTTGAGTGTCTTATGAGGGTTGTTTTGTTTGCATAGCTTCATGAATGTTTTTAGGTTGAATTGCCTTTTTTCCCCTTCTTCTTTTCACAGTAGAGGTTTTGGGAACATCAATTGTTATTTTTCTCCTCTTCTTTGATGTTTCTTCCTGTTTGGTCTGAGTTTCTACCAGTTGGATGGGGTCTGTTTCAATTTCAGACTGGGGTAGTAGAGTTTCAATTTGGGCACTTCCTCCTTCTTCTTGAGTTGTCTCAATTCCCTTTGAGGGGGTTTCTTGGTGTATTTCGGGTTGTTCAATTTGTAGGGGACTATCGGCCTCGATTAAATCTCCCCGGGTTATTTGAGTTTGGCTCAGGGCCCTGTTTACTCTTTACTAGTCTATGGTGACTAATTATAGTGATAGGATATTTAGCCTTCTGAGTTCTTGCAGCAACTTCATGTAACATGGCATTTAGAAAAAATGGCAGATGTATTACTAACCTATGTTTTAGTGTTGATAAAAATTTGAGGTGGTGTGGCCTCACCACATCATACCCCCCATCACATGTGATATACCTTTGTATTACTCCTACCAGCTCCCTCCATAGCTCATTGAGAGCGGTGGGGTTGAGCCCCTTCCCCTTTTTATCAAGTTCTTCTCCAGGTTCTACAAAAGATTCCACAACCTCCTTGAGTGTTGTATACTTCCCAGTCCATTGTATGCCTTAGTTAGGGAGGCATGTAACCTCTACTATAATTTCCTCGGTGACTAGAATTTGTATTTCTCAGATCATGGAGACTCCTCTCTACAAGCTCTGAAAAAATGCTAGCGTGATATTTGGGTCATATCCTTGCAATCTGTTGAAATATTATGTCCACCCCAAACGATGTAGAATTTCCCTTGCCTGGTCGGTTACTTGCAGCAATGTGGGCTCTTGGTGTACACTTCAGCCGCCCATATATTCTGTGAACATATGAGGACAACTATCGTTCTTGGTTGTAGCTTAATTTGACCAGATTTTGAGACAATATCACCAGAAACAACGAATATCATAGAATAGAAAATGTATATAAAAATGTGAGTTTTCCCATTTATTACAATCATTATGATCTATCGGTAAATGTCCAGAATATCCACCCCCTCATAAATGGAAAGGTCAACCTCGACCGTCGACATGTGCAAGTGTAATGATGGAAGGTAGTTCAAGTGAGGGGAATTACTATGCCATCTTGGATGCTAGGAGAACAATCATAAATAACCTTCAAAATCACTTAAATGGTAATCATGAACAATAGTCACTCTTGTGTGGGAAATTCAATATTACATACCTATGTTCAAAAACGTTTAAGGAAAAAGATTTTGATTAATTTAGATTTGTTCACGTGTTTAGAAATATTCTTCATGTCATAACGTTCTTACTTTCCCTTGTTATTGGATATAACCGGAATGATAGCCTCTTTGTTAGGAAAAGGAAATCTAGTAACACACAAAAAAACTTGGCGTATTTAAGGTAAAATTCGATACCACAAGCAAAGCCACTGCTGCCAGTAGGCATCCATAGCCTCGACGGGGTTTCCTTTTAACCGACAAATGAGCCTGTATCCTTAATAAACATGTTGAATCGTCTTTTCCCAAAAACACCACTATCCTGGTTTGGTAGCCAGATAACGATAATGCCACTCACTAGATCCTAACCTAAGTGAAGAGGTCAGCTCGTGATGAGACCTCTTGTCCTTTGACGAAAAAAATGCCAAAGTCCATTGCCCTGGTGTAGTAGCCATAGTGGGAATGTCAGTTGTGTTATTATCCGATGACCGTGGTAGGTTGGCTCGTGATGATACCCCCTATCCTTTGTGGGAAACTTTTATTACTTTACTTTCATTTTTCTGTTTCCATCGTTGTTTTTTGTTTTTTTTTTTGTATTTTTTTTAGGCTCTATTAAGGGAGGCTCATCTACTCCTTAAGAGTGAGGGATGGCATAAGAAGTGTAAGAATGCCAAGTAAAATGTGATTTAGACTCCTTATTATGATATGAAGGCAAATTATCATTCAAGTATATGTATATATATAGGGGAAAGAAACGAATTATGGTGGTTAAGGATTATGAACAATATTTAAGATAATTCAGAGAAATTAATCCAAAAACAATTCGATAAGGTATGCTAGGTAGTCCACAAAAATGACAAATTGTTACTATGATAATTAAAAGTGATGTTGGTGAAAACTAATTAGTGAAGTTCATACCCAAAGGGGTGGCTAACATAATAATGGCATGTTTGTTCATGAGAAAAGAATCGTGACTTTTGAGAAAAAGGAACAACAATAAGTAAAAACCATAGAAGGAACAGCAGTTGTTATTTCGAATGAACAATGATTATCTAAAAAAGGAATGGCAGTCACGACAAAGGGAACGATAGTCGTTACTTTCAAATGGATGATACTAGTCGTGAAGGGAACAATAATCGCACGAAGGGAAAAATAGTTTCTCAGTTCAAATGAACGGCAGCCACACACAAAGGGAACAACAATCATATGAAGGGAATAGAAATCGCGTGAAGGGAACAACAATTGTACGAAGGGAACGAAAGTTGTTTCATTTCAAATGAACGAAAACAATGATTTTCAAATTTTAGCCATCTAATTAAGTGATTGGAAACCTCCCGCGGACATTTTTATTTTAAAGAATCTAGGATTGATTAGTCATCAACTAAATTCATTCATTTTTTATGGGTAGGTTTATTCAATAATCGAAGTATTGGATGGTTTGTCATGTATTCATTACAGTCGCCCAATTTTTGTTACGTAACATGACATATTCATCTTCTATGAAAGCAGTGTTTATATTCAATGGGTTTTTCAAAGTGAGATGGGAGGAAGGAACAGAAAAGAGAGCTAATTATATTCATTAGAGTCATCTTTTCTAGTTTTTATTTTATCAATTGACTTTCCTAGAAAGTAAAAACTAAAAACTCAATCAAATCTGTAAAGAAAGATATATACAATATGTACAATGCTGATAAAAATGATCATTTTATGAAGTTGAAGTTGTTGGGTTACCTTCCCAGCCAGCTAAAATATGAACAATAAGGTCCTTACTTACTTCTTGGAAAAATTATTCCTTTGAAAGCGATTGATGGTAGAGTCGTAGCCAATATCCATTTACTAGAAAAGGAGAACCAGACCCATCGATGGTAACTAAAGTGGCATTGCCATTATCATTAACTTCATTGATTTCATATGGTCCCAGCCACCTTGTCTGTAATTTTCCAGGAAAATCTTAACATCTGGAATCATAGAGAAGTGCCCAATCACCTTTCTAGAAGGATTTCTTCTTGATATGTTTATCATGCCAGCTAGTTCTCTGTTGTTGAATAATAGTTGTGCATTTCATGGTGGACAGGAGTGCTTCATATAACTCATTGAGTTGCTACAAGTGTTGTGTATGTGCCTTCGTAAGATCCAACCCAATTTCCTGGGCCATCCTTAGAGTCTTGATCTCAAATTCAATTGGAAAGATGGGTTATTTTCCATAGACTAGATGATAAGGAGAGTAGACAGTAGTGTTACGCCATGTCGTGCGATAGGCCCATAAGGCATTTGGAAGCCTGGCTACCCAATTCTGACGGTTTGTTGAGACTGTTTTTGTCAAGATTGCCTCCAAGACTTTATTGTTACTTTCTACTTGTATGTTTTCCTGTGGGGGGTAGGGGGAAGTAACTCTATGTTTAATATGATAATTGCACAGGGTAGTCGTGATTTTATGGGCTGTAAATTGTGACCCTCCATCAGTGATTACTTCCCTGGGTAATCCATAGCATAAAAATAATTCGAAGAGAAACTTAATGACTCCTTCCTTCGTTGTGTTTGACAAGGCTACTGCCTCTACCCATTTGGTCATATAGTCTATTGCAACTAATATATAGGCCTTCTGATTTGATTTTGGGTTGAAGAGGCCAACAAAGTCTAGTGCCCATATCTCAAAAGGTTCTGCCACCACTTGTTCTTGTAGGGGAATTTCATTATCTTGGCCTAGTCGACCCGTCCTCTGACAGATATCGTAAGTTTGGACATATTTATTTGCATCTTTTAATATTGAGGGCCAATAATAGCCCATCTATAAATTTGTATGCCCAGTTCTGTGGTCTGTAAAATGTCTTCCATATGGCTCATCATGACCCACCTTCAATACATCGTAAATCTCATCATCCCTTACACATTTTTTGGATCTGGAGATCTTCCCCTGTGTGGAAAAAATATCCACCAATCCAGGTGAAACGTGCACTACGTTAGATGATCAGTTTCCTTTCCCTTGATGATAGGTGTGTTGGTAGTTTCCCAGCTGCCAGATAATTCACCACATCAGCATACCACAGTGTCTTAATAGTGACAGCAAATAGGTGTTCGTCTGGAAATTGGTCTTCAACTGTCAAAGAGTCATCTGTTTTGGGCACGTGAGACAAGAAATCTACAATGAGATTCTCTCTTCCGGGTCGATCCTTGATGGTGATGTTGAATTCCTGCAATAGTAATAACCACTGAGTAACCCAACCATTAGTAATCGGTTTTTTGGCTAAATATTTAATAGCACAATGATCAGTATATAGAATAATTGGATAGCCTGTTATATAGTGGCAAAATTTATTAATAGCATGTATAACGGCTAAAAATTCTTTTTCTATTACTGCGTAATTTAATTCAGCGGGAGTAAGATTTTTGCTAATAAAATAAATAGCATAAGGTTTCTTGTCTTTTTCCTGTCCAAGGACAGCGCCTATGGAAATATCTGATGCATCTGTAGAGATGTGGAATGGTATTTTCCATATTGGTCCTCTCAACACCAGTGTTGTTGAAACCAGCCTTTTAAGTTCTGCGAATGCAATATCATACTTATCAAACCACTGAAATTCCACGTTACCAGTTAAAGAATGTAAAGATGCAACATTTCTTGAAAAAAATTCTATGAATCTGCGATAGTATCCTGCAGTGCCAAGGAAACTGCATACCTCAGTTTGTGTATGAGTTGTAGACAAATTAAGGATTACCTTTATTTTTGTTGGGTCTACCTTGATTCCATCTGCATAAACATAGTGTCCTACTACCACACCTTCGGTAATCATCATATGACATTTTTCATGACACAAACATAGCCTGGTAGTAATACATCATTCCAGTACCTTCTCCAGATTGCTTAGAGCTTGATCAAAATCAGTGCCATAAGGGGTGAAATCTTCCATGTAAACTTCAATTCCTTCATTAATCAAATCAGAAAATATGCTTAGGATGTCTCTCTGGAATGTGGCTAGAGCATTACATAATCCAAAGGGAAATACTCTATATGTGAAGGTACCCCATGGACATGTAAATGTGTTTTTATCTTGGTCTTCTGGAGCAATCTGAATCTGATTATAACCACTAAAGCCATCTAGGAAGGAAAAAAACTTCTTCCCTACTAAATTATCAAGGACCTGATCAATAAAAGGTAGGGGAAAGTGGTCCTTCTGGGTATATTTATTGAGTTCTCTATAGTCTACACATATTTGGCACTTTCCATTCTTATTGGGGACAATTACTAGTGGAGAGACCCACCGGCTATCTGAAATAGGATATATGAAATCTACATCCAACAGTTTTTGTAATTATTCTTTAACAACGTCCTTGAGATGAGGATTCAATCTTCGTTGGGGTTGTCGGATGGGTCGGGCATATTTCTCAATATAAATATGATGTGTGCAGAGTTGGGGATCAATACCCTTCATGTCATGATACTCCCAAGAAAAAGCCTACTGATATTTAGAAAGGATTTGAATCAATCTTTGTTGTTGTTTCTCATTCAAGTTAGCATTAATATTCAGAACCCTCCCTGGTGCAATTTCAACTAATATGTTGTTATGGACAACAATAGTGGGAATATGTTTCTCCATCAATTCTTCCAAAGGATCTCCTTGTGCTTCATTATCTAAAACAACTTTTATCATTTGACATGTTGGGTTGCTTATAATGGTTGGGTTGTTAATGAAGCTACTAATCACATCATATTCTAGTTGGTTTTTGAGTCTGAGAGTTTCTTACAATGTGAGAGGAGATCGTAGATTCTTTTCTAGATATCTAGGTGGTGGC
This sequence comes from Picea sitchensis, assembly GCA_010110895.2. Lineage (NCBI taxonomy): Eukaryota > Viridiplantae > Streptophyta > Pinopsida > Pinales > Pinaceae > Picea > Picea sitchensis. The sequence continues at coordinate 172,635 of SNQJ01S0007765.1, read as the reverse complement.
AACTGTTGGTGTATGGTAGGCAAACTTGCTTTAGCTGGAGGATACAGGATGAGGTTCTTTGTAGAATTTCCTCTAGAAATTGTCATGTTGCATGTGTGACATCCTATGTATGCATCTCTTGTTGTGAGCCCTAGTCTTCCAAATATCAATGGGTGTCCATCGAGCCTACTTCTTGGGTTGATAAATAGGAAATCAGCTGGGTATTCCCAAGAGTCGACCAAAATTTATACATCTTGTAATGTACCGACTGGCTTAACCACTGATCTATCAGCCAATTGTAACATAATTGAAGTAGGTTCGAAGGAGGTGATACCCAGGACGTTACAGGTCTCAATGGTCAGAATATTAATGGTTGCCCCCAAATCCACTAGTGTATTTGGAAACAAACAGCCCTATATCTGAATTGTTACCACGGGATTTCCTGGGTCTATATACTTGACCAACTCCTACTTTTCTAGAATGATATCGGACAAGGATCCTACCATGTGAACTGTTGATGGATTCTTATCTTTTCTGACAGGCTTCTTCCCACATAATTCTTTGATCATTTTTTCATAGATACGAATACCTTGCAGAGCCTGTAGGAGTGGAATATTAACATATAGATTCTTTAGTTCCCCTACAATATCGAAGTTAGGATATACAGTTGGTTTTGTTATCATTATCCTCTCGAGGAACGGGGGAGGAGGAATTGCGTCCTCATCAGGATTTTGTTTCTCGATTTTGTTTCCCCCTGCTTTGTTTCTTCCGTTATGACCACAGTCGAGGGTTTTATTGTTGGTTGTATATTATTTTCATTCTCCTTCTCTTGGTGAATGTTACTTTCTTCAAGAGAAATTATGCACCCTGACCTCAACCGAAGTTCGTTGCATCCTACGAAGTTGATTTCCCCATCCAAATTCTCAATAATTTTCACAAGTTGGGTTGGTCTATTGTTAGGATTTGGGTTGGGTTGCACTGGTAATTGAGGGCGCATTTGAGGTTGAGGGTTCTGGGGTAATTGGAGTGGGGCTTGGAAAGTGGGTTGAGCTTGAGGATCCATCCCCATGGGTTGATTGGTCATTCCCATGGGGTGCTTCCAATTTTAATTCCAATTGGGGGCTTGGGAAGTTGTGCTAGTTCATTGTGAAGGATAGGGGTTATTAATTGAATTCTTCCAGGATGGGGTAGGGTATTGTGATTTTGGCTAGGTGGGATTGGCAGATGATTGATTTGGCCATGTGGGATCAGGATATTGTTGGGACTGCTAGGTGGGGTTTGCAAATGGCTAGCCCTGCCATGTGTTTCCAGAATTATTTTGCTAACTATACTACCCATAAAAGAAAGAAGAGGTAACTTGTAGCGTACCTAGGGGACGGGCCTGCCATTGGCAATGCTGAGCCATCAGATATACTAGTTATGTTTCCTCTTTTTCTTCTTTAAAGATATCTTTTAGTCTTGGGAGTGATGGGCATTGTTTTGTCACATGGTATTTGGCACATATGGCGCAAACCCAAACCACATCCAAAGGACATTCCCTCGAACCATGTTTCTTTCAATATCGATGGAAAAATGTGGCCAAGGACTGTTCTTCTTCTTCTTGTTTTTGTTTAGCCTGTAGAAAATCCAATTGTGTAGTCAGAGTACTCAAAATGTTAGTTTTGAAATTTTCTAAAAGATTACCAACTTCTGCTCGGGTGACACCCCTACTAGTAATGTTGTTATTCTTAGTGAGAAGAGCCCGCATTCCTAATCTGGTTTGTGTACTTCCTCTTGAGAACCTGAATTGGATAAAGTTATCATAAGTTTCCTGATAAATATTACCTTTCCCCATTAAATTCAATGTTTCTACCGATTCATCCTTCATACCTTTTATCATAGTGGCTTTAAGTACCTCACATGCTAATGTACCGTAAGGTGATCTTTGCAAATTGTATTGAAACCTTTCAACATATTCTTCTAGTGTCTCATTTTCTTTTGCAGTCATTTGAAATATTTCATCCTTTAGATCTATGGTTCTACAGTAATCTTGATATTTCATCAAGAAGGCTTGCTTCATTTCATCCCATGAATTTATAGTTCCTCCTCCTAATCCCATAAACTAGCACAAGTCTTGCCCTTTCAAAGTGGAAGGGAGCAGTTGCAGTTTCTGGGTTCAGAGGTGTTGTCATAACCTCTACACATGACATCAAATTTGAATAAGAACGCATCAGGGTCCTCTGAGATTAATCTGTGAAAGGTTGGAAGATTTTGTAATGGAATGGATTTCATTGGGGCATTAGAAACCAGATCGACTATAGGATATTCCAAGGTGGAAGTCTGAGGTTGCGGTGGGTTTTGACGTGCCATTTGGTCGAATATATACAAATAATCTTCAGGGATTTCCTGGCCCGAGTGTTCTATTCGAGGTGGTTGATTATTTTTTACCTTAGGGGATTTAATTGCACTACCTCTATTTGGGATTTCAGGTGTACCTTCTCCTATCAAAATCATAGGAGATCTAGGATCAGGTGGTGGTGATCGGTTTGCTTCAGCAACCCCACTGGTCTCCCCTTCTCCTTCTTCTAGATTACAATAATTTCCCTCGTCTAAAGGGATGAGAGGTGGAGTATCTTTATTTTGAAAACTTTGTTCAGCCCCTTCAGTTCTGCTGTGAACCTCAGCATGAGCTGCAGTTGGTGAATTTTTCGCTTGAGGGATTCAGGTAGAACCTTTATGGGGTCCAACCGAGGCTTGAGATTCAGCTTTTCGGATGATTTCGTCTATGAAAGTACTTCTTCCAGGGGGCACTAGGCCCTGGGATTTTGTAGTTTTTGGTGGGGGTTTTGGTTTTTTGGGTTCTTTCTTCTTAGTCATACACACTCACAAAAAACTATAAGTACCTATATGACATCTATGCATAAGCTGAAGGTAGGCATTGGCACAAGCATTTTACTTATTGCCTACGTAGGTTCTTACCTTCCGTTTTCAATACCTCATCCTCCAGAGACGCAACATATCCTATCTTTTACATTCTCCCTGGAAACAACGTCAAAATGTTGGGCTCTAAATATGTCCTAAAAACAACCTTAGTTTAACATTAATTTATCAACCGTGGATTCGTCTTTTCTTTCAAGAATATAAACAAAGTCTATGTAGATATTTGTAGAGGTTAAAATCATGTAGTCAAAGCAAATCTGAGTTTATCAATAATCAAGTTCCTCACACATTCATTAAAACTATGAAACTAAGATCTTACTCAACAGTATTATAATCTAATCCATAACATGTTGTAAATTAAAGGCATTAACCAAATTGTTGAATTCATCTAGCTAAGAAACAGGAATTTAATCTATGAAAATACTTAATAAACCAATCTATCAATGATTGTCTAACTTGTTGGAAAAGAATAGCTAAGTACTATAGAATTGAAAAGGAACAACAAACGTAGATTTAAGCGAAAGGAACACCAACTGCAAATTTAATAAAAGGAACAACATGTGTAAAAATGAGAGGAACTTTCAAGCAATAAACTACAGCAATGGGAAATGGAACAACAATCAATAACCTAGTGAAAAATGTATCTTCTGTAATTAAATGGCTAAATGGCATAACCAAATTATGAAAACATCAACACACTCACGCATTTATCTTAATTGTTGCAAAGAGATTTAAATCACAGAAGTGAAATCAAATTGATATGATTACAGATTGAGACAGTAACTCCTTCCGACTAGGCCCACGGTCTTCAGAAGTACTGCTACTAGAAACTCATTATGCAAAGATGGTAAAAACACTCAAAGATTCTATTAATTCCATAACTGGTACAACATTTATAATAGACTGCTTGTACAGAGAAATTCAGAGATCTGAATGCTTGGATAAATTTCTTCGCCTTTCTTTATGGTTCATTGCCCTCTATATATTACAATGATATGGGTAAATTAAGATATCCTGAGGATCGAGAGATCCTCGTGATTTCTTTTACTATTTATAAAGATTACAAAATAGAGAATCAATCTTCCTCAAAACTGCTTTGAGCCTGATTTCTTCAACCTCCAATAGTCTACGCATCTTCAAAATATTCTTAGCTATCTTGAGTTTAACAATATTTGTCCATTCCTGCAATAAAATCAAACAATTAAAACCGAAATTCAGAAATTACCTAATATCACTCAATAATATTTCTAGAAGACTTTTTAATCATTTCATGTCCTAATTATTTCTAATTAATAGAAAATTCAATCAAGATTATATCATAAACCATGGTGATAAGGAGGATATTTGTACCTTTTTCTCAACTCAACAGTGTAGAATAGAAGTAGTGTTGAATTTCATCGTACATATTTATGTTTTTTTAGCATGTTGTGGCTACATATTTTTTGTATTAAATCCATATAACCTGCATCTTTGAAATATTTTATGTAGTGCATATTTTGATTTGATTATTATATAATAGGTTTAATTATTTTAATTAATAACTATTACTTCAAGTAAAATTATTGGAGGTCAATTGCTTTATTTTCTCTTGGCTAGGGATGTGGGATTTCAAAATAGTATTTCCACAATAAACAAGTTATATTGTTTACAGTTAAGGTGAGGATTTCTAAATAGTATTTCCACAATAAACAAGTTATAGTGTTTACAATAAAAAAACTTAAAATCAACCCCCTTATTGAAAATTGGTGCTACTTGTTAGTCCCTAACCTTGTTTTTTACTAATTGGGTGTCCCTAGTCCCTGTCCTACCCATTTTCCATGATTTTTCATTAAAACTCTATTTTTCCCTCTTGGCTTGGAAGCTTATTTTTCAATGTTTTATGCACATTTTAAATGATTTTGAGGTTTTTAAATATTAGGATATGGTATGAAATTTTTCTTTCACATCACTTGTCTTTTCATCATTTGAATTTTCAATTTTTTCCAAGTTAGAAAAGGTGTTGCAATAATAGCATTATTCTTGCAGCACCAGGAATAATCATTATTCTGCATGCGCCACCCTTCCTAGATCGTTTCCTAACTTTTAAATCATTATTAGAGGATCTACACACCTCTTTATGATATATTCCATGTTTTTATTCTTATGATAACAACTGTATTCGTAGGATTGAGTTGTACTCGCCACCTCGACATCAAATCAACACACCCAATTATCATTAATGAAATCGTTATCTACTTATTTTAGTATGTCTATTATTCTATGCATGGTTTGTAGGTAAAGAGATAACTTTCAGTTTTTAAACAACTCTCAGGAGTTGAATATCAAACCCTCGATCTCCTCATAATTGTCTACAGGATCGTATCAACGATATGGCACCCAAAAAGAGTGGTCAGATAATCAGACTGGATCCTGAAGGTACAGAATTGCTCGAAGCATTTCCTTAGATGGCGCAGAATTTCAAGGATGTCGGTTGGTTCAACTTCTTCTCCACATTTCAGGGACATGACGAACATATCTCTATGACATTTGCACATAATTTCGATGGCTTTGAATCTGTGGTTGGAAAACTTCTTATGCACGTGACAGAGAATTCCATTGTTAAATCTTGCAGGTTACTAGTATATGGGGAAATATAGTGGAAGAAAGAAAATGTAGTCATGGAGTTTGTGAATCAGTTTTTAATTCCAGAAAAGAAAAACCCTAACTGGAGCAAGGGTATACCACACAACTGGGTAAGGAAATAATGGCACACTACCTTGTTGATTATCCACAGGTACATTACATGTGAAGGCAGGTTTTCTTTGGTCCATCTATATCATATTAGACTATTGATCAATGTAAATGGTGATTACCCTCTTAACCTACCCTATTTCTTATTAAAAAAATTATCCAATATGTCTAAGAGGATACAGTCACATCTTTATATAGAAAAAAGAAGTATTTTTCATCAAGGTTTGATTAGAACATTAGTAGTCTTCTCCTTAAATGAAGTCCAGAGGTATTGGTACTAGTTAATCCAGTCATTAAAACCTAATCTACAGGAAAATAAATCTAAAATTTTCAAGGGGGGGAAACCTATAAAAGAGAAACATACCTCTCAAGCCACTGAAGTTTTGATGAAAGAAAATTCCCCATCATCTAGGTTAACTCGTGATGGCAAGAGAAAATTACAAATCTAGCAAGCTATTGGTGATTTTTCTATGGGTAAATTTGATGAGAAAGGCACTACCAGTCGAGGTAAGAAACCTAAAATGAATGAAGAGACTGGCATCCATATTGATCCAAATATAAAGAGGGAATTTGATGAACATGAAGATTACATCACAAGTCCAGTTCAAACTCCAGTCAAATAGAAGAAAAATTCTACAAGCAAGAAGACTGCAAAAGAGAAAAAACAGAGTAAAAAGAAAACACATGTACCTAAATGTCCTAGAAGAAATTCTACCAAAGCTGCCAATAAATTTAGACTGAATTCAAAATACATGTTTCATCCTTCCATCAAGAAGGAGAACCTCATAATCATAGAAGACAATTCAAAGGATTCTAAGAAGGAGATCAAAAAATAGGCAGTGGCATCTTCTTTACACATGACAGAGAAGGAATTTGAGGAACAGAAGAAGAAACGAGAAAAGGGAAAGTAAATTGCACAGTACTCCATAAGAACTGTGACCAGAGAAACTACAAGGTCAACTTCAGTATCTGAATCTACATTTAAGGGCATAGATGCAGTTTATGATGAGAGAAATTATCTTTTTCCAGAACTAGACCAGCTACAAGACCTTCCAAAAATCATAGACTCTATTAGCACTGAAGAAGAAGACCTTAGTTCTAGGTTATCTTCAAAATATGTAATTAAACTAAGAAAACCCCAAGATTCTATATATCTGAACTTACCTGCACCTGTAGAGGAATATCCAGAATTCAAAGTGGAAGCAAGGGAGGAAAAAGACAGAGTAAAGGAGGTGTAGAGTATGATTAAGCAATTGAAGAAAGAGAAATCTTGTGTTGAGCAATGGAATGCTAAACAGCAAGAAAAGATACAAGATTTCAAAAGGAAGAGGAAAGACAAGAAGGCATTACTTAATTAGGTAAGAGAATCCAATATAAGATTATATTGGCATAATGTTGTGCTAACAACCAAGATCAAATAGAGAGACACCATGGCTATTGCAGTCATCATACCATGACAATTCAAGTAGACTCTGCCTTAGTTTCGATTGTTCGATGATATTAATCAGAAAGTAAAGATGAGCAGTTTGGTTCATAGTGCTTGGTTCAAATGAAACTTTTTGGTATCTCAGATGGATCAACTCAGCAAGATAGTATTCATTTTTTTGTGGGATTTTCCAATTTTGTAAAACTGTTTCCTAATCTATATTTGGATTGGTTGTTGAGCCTACTACAATATAGGCATTAGAAGTGCTTGTATGATTTTTATTCTCCTACGAAATAGTCATTGACATGATCCTATTGTAAAAATGTAAACTAGAAAATAGGATCTACAAGAATACTCTGTGTGATTTAAATAGACACAGGAAAGATTGTATAGGGGTCGATTAGTTGGGCATTCAAGGACCTTTTTTGTAAAAAATTCCATTGTAAGACAAGACTATTTTCCATATTGATACTAAATGGAAAAGGCATGTTGATGGTCAGATCTTATTTCATATATTTATCCATTTCTTTTCTTACTTGAATTCATTTATAATGTTTCAATGCATATTATTTCTTGATTGTGGGTTACACGGTGAACATTTTATTGTTTTTCTTCATAATCAAGATTGTTTTCAAGTACATGTTCTTGTTTCTTAATGATATTTTGAAATAATAAATCCATGTGTGAGTTGACAAATTAGGTACTCACATACCTTCCTTTCTTTATTTACCTTACTATCGGATCTATTAAAGTGACTACCATTTACTAAATCGGTGGGATGTTTACTTTCTTTTACATTGAGTTATATGTTTATTTTGAATCCTTGAACCATCTTTCAACCATTTGCTAAAACCTATTTAGAAAACCCTTTAAAATACCATTGCAATAACCTGATGATGCCCTAGCTTTCCCTCTCACATTCAAGTGCAACTTTAGGGAATAACACTACCAATAGCACCTTTTTTTAGTTGAGAAGGAGGTTAAAATCACATCTTTTTGCAGTCATGGCCTTAAAACCCATAATGTTGCTTTAAAAAAAAAATATTAAAACCTACCCCTAAATTGAAAGTGGTGCTACCAATACCGCCCTTTTTTTCATGGTTAAAATAAGCACTTTTTTGAAAGCATGGCCTTAAAAACAAGTATTGTTGCAACCTAAACCTTAAAATCAATCCTTGCGCTAAAAAGTAGAGATACTTCCTTTTGTAGTATACCTAGGGAGGTAATATGGGGTACCTAGGAAGGTACTGAATGGAAATGTGGTTATGCATTATTATATATGGTGGCCAATTCTAATAAATAAGGCCCATGTAATAGTGTGAACACAATAAAGGTAAGAAGGCTTTCTAGAAGGTTCTACCAACTAGAATATTCCTTCTCTAGAATGTTTCTAGGAGATAGAGATAATGTTATATAAAGTGTAAGCAATGTATTGTAGCATAGTGAAGTATATTATTATTATAACGAGAAAGGATTGCTTGAGGAGTGCATTCCTTCCATAAGTATTAATATATGGTGCTACCCTACCTCAAGGGTTTTGTCTATTTCTTGTGAATGTTTTTGGTTTTTATTGTTGAGATTAAGGGTTATTTTTGAAGTATAATTACAAATCTATTCAGGCACATAACACCTTTCCTCCCTCCCACTACCCCCCCACCCCTCCCTCCCCGCCCACTACCCTTCCCCCCCTAATTTCCATTTCCCTCACTCGCATCCCCTCCATTTTGTGCCCCCCACCCACCATTCCAAGAAATATGATGGAGGGAGGGAAAACCACACACACTCCCATCCAATCCATTGCTTCAAGTGGACATATGGAGGGAGTTTGATGCCCATCATTTCCCACCACTTCAATTGGCAATAAGATGGAGGGAGGGAAACGATAGGATGCTTATCCCTCCATCTTGTCACTTGAAGTGGTGGATAGGGTGGGGGGGAGGGGGAGGGGGAGGAAGGTTAGGGTGATTCCTAGCATTTCCCTCCCTTCTTCAGACCTTTTTATAAATATAAAATTAATTATTATTATTTTATTTTGAATTTGTTTTTAATATGTTTTATTTAAAAAAAAAAATCTTTAAATTTTGTTGTTTAAGTATTTTTTTATGACATTTGTTTGAAATTAATTTTTATTTGATTTTTAAATACA
>SNQJ01S0007765.1:106732-158070 GCA_010110895.2 Picea sitchensis | reverse complement strand
TGAGCCCCTTTATATAGTGCTACCATCACCTAAGAACATTCTAGAGGAGGAATCTTCTAGAAGTAGAACCTTCTAAGAAGTCCTCTTACATTTATTATATCTAACTACCATAGTGTGCCTTATTTAATAATATAGTGGACCTAATCCACCTTACATTGAATGACCTCCACTATTATCACTATGGGCCCTCTGGCCCCCCCTACTACCTCTCTAGCTACCTTACACTGATAACCCTGACTTAGTATGAAAGCTAAAGAAAGATTTATATGGGTTAAAACAAGCCCTGTGTGCCTGGTATCATAGACTGGATACGTATCTCAAAGACAAAGGGTTCAAGAGAGGAACAATAGACAACAATCTATATATCAAAACAAAGGGTAATGATTTGCTCATTATGTTGGTCTATGTAGATGACATCATCTTCGGATGTAATAAGGATCCATAAGTACAATGGTTTGCTTCTGCCATGGAGTCTGAGTTTGAAATGTCTATGGTAGGTGAACTGTCATTTTTTCTTGGTTTGCAAATTACTCAAAGGTCTGAAGGGATGTTCATTTCTCAAGAAAAATATCTAAGAGAAATGTTGAAAAGGTTTCAAATGGAATATTCTAAACATGTGGGCACACATATGGTTATTGGATGCAAAATAAGAAAGGATGATGACTCACCTGATGTTGATCAAAGTTTGTATAGGTCAATGATAGGCGGCCTATTGTACATCACAACATCTCTCCCAGACATAATGCATGTTGTTGGAATGGTAGGAAGATATCAGTATGCACCTAAACAGAGTCATTTGCTAGCTTTCAAAAGGATATTCAGGTATTTGAAAGAAACAATGACTTATGGTCTGTGGTATCCCAAAAATCAAAATTTTCAGTTAACTTCTTATTTAGATGCAGATTGGGCAAACTATGTTGATGAGAGAAAAAACACCAGTGGAGGAGCATTATTCCTGGGTGACTCATTAGTATCATGGCTTAGTAAAAAGCAAAGTTCCATTTCTTTATCAACTACAGAGGCAGAGTACATTGTTGATGCTACCTGTTGCACTCAGGTTTTATGGATGATTCAGACACTTGCAGACTTAGAGGTAAAATACGTTGCACCGATCCCAATTCATTGTGATAACACTAGTGCCATCAGTGTGTCCAAGAATCTCGTATTCCACTCCAAGACCAATAATATTCCCATCAAATACCATTTCTGAGAGAGCAGGTCACCAATCAAATTGTTCAGGTCCATTACATTCCAACCACAGAACAAATTGTAGACATCTTTACTAAACACCTAGCCAAGACACCATTTGAACACCTCCGACAGAAGCTGGGTGTCATCCCATCTCACACCTAAGAGAGTCCATCCTATTAGGGGGAGTTTTGTATTGATTGAATATCTGATACCTCCTAAAAATACTGCAACAGCTCAGGGGGAGCATGTTTTATTTAACATTGATGTCAAAGGGGGAGAAAAGGAGTGGTCCGGACTAGATGCTATAGTTGGAGGTCCAAACAGATGAGAACAGTCATTCAACGTTTCCATCAATGCCAAAGGAGGAGATTGTTGGCAAGTTTTCAGGTAGGTGTGCTTGTCATTGATGGCAAGTTCAGAGTATGCGGCGATGGAAAAACAGGGATAACGTAAGCTCGGGAGGATAAGTGCAGAGGTGCATGCAGAGTGCAAGAGTGTGCTTGATCATTTGATGGTTTAAAGGCAGGCAAGGAAGATCAGGGATAAATTGATTCGAATCCATTTCAGAGTTTCAAATACCGGGAGGTGGAGGTGTCAAGGACACTCACGACAAGTCTCGAAATCGTGAAATGTGAAACGCTGAAATCCCGAAAGTAGGAGATAGTTCCCGATACCAGGAGTTGAAGTGTCAAAACACTTCACCATAGGAGTCCTGGAATCACGAAATGAAAAACACCGAAATCCCTAAAGCAGGAGACAGTTTCAGATACCGGGAGTTGGGGATGTCAAGAACTCTTACTACAGGAGTCCCGGAATCATGAAATGCGAAACGTTGAAATATCGAAATAGGCACACCAACAAAGAATGTCGCAGACCGGGAAATAACTCCATTTCGGGGTCCCGGATACCAGGAGTTGAAGTGTCGAAACACTTCATCACAGGAGTGCTGAAATGTTGAATCACCGAAACATGAAACACCAAAATCCCAAAATAGGCACACCAACAAAGAGCTTCGCAGACCAGGAAATAACTCCATTTTGGAGTCCCGGATACCGAGAGTTGAAGTGTCGAAACACTTCACCACAGAAGTGTCGAAATGATGAATCGTTGAAATGTGAAACAATGAAATACCGGATCTTTGATCCAACTCCATTTCGGAACTTCAGATACCAGGAGATGGAGGACTTAAGCACCGAGACTCTTCACCACAGGAATTCTGAAACGACAAAATGCGAATTGCCAAAATTTCGTTGATCCAACTCCATTTCGGAGTTTCAGATACCGGGACTTGGAGTTGTTAAGAAATCTTCGCATCAAGGATGTCGAAATGTTGAATTGTGAAATCATGAAAGCGCTTTATGGATAAGCGCTTGGTCATCTTTGGTGGTCACATCGTCGAAGAGCTGTAAAGAAAAGTGTGAAGTGGCAAGCTCAATTTCAGAGTTTTGGGGACAGCGACTTGGAGAGTCGAGATGCCTCGCAACAAGAATCGCTGAAATGTGGAAACATCTTTTGGTGTAGGCTATGGTCACAACCATTGGTCACATCAGCGGAAGATGGAGAAAGGAGTTAGTGCAACGAAGCTCCATTTCGGGGATCACGACTTGAAGTGTCGAGACACTTGATCACATGAATGTCGAATTACTGAATGTCGAAATGTCGAAATGGTGAAATATCTATGTAGCCAGTGGTCACTGTCGGTGGTCACGTAAGTGGAAGGAGCTAGCATAGCTAGGCTCCATTTCATGGTTCACTCTGTAACTACTAGAAACCACTGATGGTTTCTGCCAGAGGACTTGAAGAAACTTGAGTGTGATTTCCAGAGGAGCTGAAGAGTTTCAAGGAATCTACCAGTGGGATGAAGACTTGTCATAGAGGCGATTGACAGATGGAAGAGCATTGAAGCCTGTAACTGCAACAGAGAGGTTGAGCTCGACTATAACAGAGAATACAAAGAGTCTCGACTGCTGGAGAGGTGAAGGAATCTTGAAATAACACCCAGTGATGATGGACGCATGTGTTTAACTGCCGGAGAAGCTGAAGAGTTGGCATGATGATGAGGCAAAGCACTCGAGATGTAGAGAGCATGTAGAATCATGGTGAGATAGCATGCACAAGGTGCACAGAGACTCTATGTATGCAGAACAAAAGAAGAGATGGTGTTGTTGTTGAGTATGATTCAGGTGTGTAGAATGAGGCAGAGTGCAGCAGCTGAAATGCAAAGAAGAGGAATTGTGCATTGAATGGACATGGCGCACAGAGCATAAAAGGCAAAAGAACAGAAAGCGCAAGGATGTGTGCATGAAGACAGTGAGGCAGACAGAGTAGGGCAGTGTAGAAGAACAGTGATGAGACTGGTAAGCCATTGATGAACATTATATCACTGTAATAAGTTTCAGTAGCAAATATTTATATTTCAGGGAGGTTGGGAGGTCCTAGGGAGGACTGTTGTCCTTAGAGGTTCAAGTGGGTGCTTGAACACAAGGAGTTGTAGCTTCCATCTGGTTGCAGCCAGAGAAACAAGGGAGGCAGGGTGGTGTAAGGGATAAATGTTGTTCTCTATTATGCATGTTGGTGCATGTGTGAATGGAAGTTGGTGCTTCCATCCAGTTGGTGCTAGAACACATAGGGAGTTGGTGCTTCCTTCTAGTGGGTTCTAGAGAAACTAGGGAGTTGGTGCTTCCTTCTAGTAGGTGCTAGAAAAAACATAGAGTTGGTGCTCTTAGCAAGTTGCTTCTTGCAAAACAGAGGGTGTAGCCTCATTATGAGTTGGTTCTCATATGTATAATAATGTAAAGAATGTAATGATTACTTATCATATAAAGAAGAAGAGGTTTTTACCCTTTATGGGTTTCCTCAGGAAATATCTGTCTTTGTAGATTTCATATGTGACAATGATGTTGAATGTTCTATTGCTTACTTTCCTGCATTATTGTGATTGTCATTAAGTTCTCTTCAAAGAATTTAAAATCAGCATAATTGTTTAAGCACAGTGACAACTGATTCACCCCCCCTCTTAGTTGTGCAACACTTACAGGCTCACTACAAGCATTCATCGAAATTTTTCCCTCTATTTCAAAAGACTTGGAAGCGTAAGAAATTATCGTTGAAGTTGTTGTGTGAAAAGGTCGCAGAAAAAGATGTTGGTGTATACAATGGAGACAAGGGTCCCTATTAAATCTCTCCAGGTGTAATATCCCCTTTGGCTCACTAAAATGTTTCAGCCGATAATATTTTACTTTCTAATGATATGGATCATTTTAAAAATAATTCAAAAGCTTCGGTTGTTGAGAAACTTGTTATGATCCAATCCTTAAAAATGATAAAATGTCAATGATTACAATCTACTTCGAGGGGGAAACCTCCTTTTACAATATATCCAATTAAATATACAATATGAGATTAGATAAGATGATCCTAAGACTATTTCTCATTTATATATATATATATAGGATACAAAGGGTAAAATTATAATGAAAGTGTGCAATGAAGGGTTCTAGCCGAAATACAAATATAACACTAGAAATGTAATAATTGAATGTCTAAGGCCTTATAAGGGGTTGTATACATAACATGGGGATTTTTCTAAGGCTTAATATACCTCTCCCCTTCAACCAAGTGTTGTCCTCAACAATTGATAACTGTCATTGTGTCTGCATGAAGAAATCATCTTTCCATGCTGCATCTTCCACTGGTAGGTTCTTCCATTTGACAAGGTACACCGTAATTTCTCAAATTCACAAATTCTTAATCCTTATTTCAAGGATTTTTCCTGGTTCTAGTATGATTTTCCTTTCTCCATTAATCTTTGATAAAATAGTTTGCAATGGGATCTTGTCATTGATTATCTTCTTTAAGAAATGAACGTGGAAGACTATATGTACACTTCTTGGTTGTAGATGAATACCATGGGCATGATCTTGAGCAGGTGGAAGAACCTTAGGAATCTCTCCAAATACCTTGGAATGATTGTTGATCAATTTTTGGAGATCCATTGGAGCATAGGCTATAGATGTTTGAACATCTACTGAGCACAATTGTGCAATTACACCATTGTGTCCCTTTTTTAGTAAGTTTGTCATGTTGTTAGAACTTATCACTTTAGAGGGTTTCCCTTGGATACCTCTAAGCTCAATTTCCTTGCCTTCTGAGGAAAATCTCATGAAAATATATTGAAAATTAAGGGCCATTTTTCCCAATGATTGTAACCATTTGACCCCTAATACAACATTAACGGAAATCATGGGACTGTCCAATAAATAATCCCCCATATTTAGCCTAATACTATGGAACTTCCCATAACAATTTATGGTACCTTTATCTCCAATCATTATTTGAAACTCTGGTGTTGGATATACAAAGCAATTGAGATATTTTACTAATTTTAACTGATGAAGTTATGGGTATTACCATAATCAATCAACATTGTTACCTTTTTATTTTTGATATACCCTTTTATAGTGAGGGTTTGTGGAGTATTGTTGTTGGACAATGCATGACAAGATATCATTGGAGCAGTCTCTTATATATCTAGATCTTGTGATGGTTCTAATTATTGATCTTCTTCCTCATCATTGTCTATGTAGAATATGTTCTTCTCACTGCATTTATGCCCTTTATTGTACTTGTCACAATTGAAACATAGTTCCTTTTCTCTTATTTCATCCATTTACTAAGGTTTCAACCTTGTTGGTTTAGGTATGTTTGTATTTTCATCTCTTCCTTATTTTCAGTGAGCTTCTTGTCCATCTAGTGATAAATCTCTTGGATTTCATCTTGATTCATGGTTGATATATCTGGAGGCCTATTTGGTGAAGTAAATTTTGAAGGATCCTCTAGAGCCATGTGAGAAAATAATAATTCTCCTATTTTCCTCTTTATCACAAATTTTGAATCACCAAAAATAGATCTCCCAATAAAACATTATGCCAATTGTAAGTTGTGTACCTTTTAAACCCTTAATTTGGAGTATGTCCTCCTGGTCGACCTTCCTTCTGATGTAATTCTGAAATTTTGGCCCTTTTGAGTCTGAAATTTCGACTTGTATTACTATGATAGGTATTCTCTACAATTCCATAGGTCTGACAAAAATTTGAAGTTCCAAGTGAAAGTTATGGTAACTTTCCCAAACCTTGTTGATTTTTTGACTAATTTGGAGAGTGAAATTGTACAGAATGCCACATGTCCAATATTTAATACCTTATTCTCAAAATTGTACCAAATATACTATGGATTGTCCTATAATTAATTCAACTACTCTCTTTGAATTTGGATCCTCGTTGAAGAAGATATAATTGTTTTACTTGGAACACTTGTTTGAGACTAGTAATAGGACTAGTCAAAAACCCTATCTTCCACAGGCTATATCTCTGAAAGTATAACGACCCAAAAGAATAAATTTTTACCACAAATACCTTGATATGTCATCTAAATAACCTCCAATTTTTTCTATATGAATCATCCCAACAAAAAAAATATATATATCGCAACAATCCCAAGATGACACGTTTAAAACTAAATTCAGGATGAGTCAAAAACCTTATCTTCCATAGGTTGTATCTCTGAAAGTATGATGACCCATAAGCTTAAATGTGTACCACATATACCTTGATATTTCTTTGAAATAAACTCCAAGTTTCTCTATTTGAATCGGCCTAGAAAAAACGTTATTGTGAAAATTATAAGATAGCTTTCTTAGAGAAGAAAAAAACCTTGGATCATTGCTCTGAAACCAAATATTATGATCCAACACCTTAAAAATGATAAAAAAGGAAATGATTACAGTCCAATTCAAGGGGGAAACCTCCTTTTACAATATATCCAATTCAAAATACAATATGATATCAGATAATATGATCCTAAGACTGTTACAAAAATATTCCTCTGTGGACAGGTGAACTTTCCCTTGGAGTACAGACCCCTCTACCAAGACAGAAAACTACCTTTGGACACTACTATTCCTATAGATTCATTTTATCCATTGAAAAAAGAAAGAAGGAGAGGAAGTATGATGTACCTAACTTTCGACGTTTTTCCAAGCTGCTCCAATCCAGGAGTTCTGAAGAGTACCTGCAATGGACAACAAGAAACAAACAACTATCTCATATTCTAATGGATTAGACAAAATCAATCAATCTATGAAGATTAATACAAGCATAGACAAGTACATGTAAACACATACTAAAAGTAAATAGGTCAAGTATATTAATGATAACTTCAAAAGGAAACTTAAAATCTCCATATGATGTTGTAGAAGCCTCTCCAAGTCCTTCTCGTCCAACCCTTTCTCGAAATATCCACAATCAAAATAACAATGCTTTGCTGATTTTTTCCTCCTTATTCACCATAAGAATGCCTCCATTTATAAGCTTTGAGCGGCTCCACCATATTGGGTATATTTGGAATTATTTGAGGATATGGCTCCAATAGTTTTGATATCTCCCTTAGATGTAGCCCAGGAGTTAGACTCGAGCCAAACCAACTTGATCCATACATAGTTGTATTTATAAGAAAAAGGGATTTCTTCCAAGATTTGCTCAACCGACTCGGTGCTCCCTTATAATGGGAAATAGAGTTCTACAACGCTCCCTGTGAGATGGGAAAGGAACACTAGCGCTCCCTGTATATGAGCAGGGGAGCTCTAATATTCCCAAAAGTTTCCAAGATGATCAATTCTCATAGAAAAACATTTGTTTCGACTGTCAGATGATGGGGATTCTTCTTATAACATGTTTTAGGGGTTGTGTCAAGTGTTTTCATAGTGTCTTTCACAATGTGACACTTGTGACAAAAGTGAGACACTTATGATACTTACAACAATGAGAATGTGACATTATCAAAGTGAGGAATTTTTATGTGTAACATATTACCCCCCAAAGTGTGAAGTCATAAGATAAATATGATGGTCGAAACACTTTTTAGATTCTTCGAAGAAAGGGTATGAGGTCGGGGAACCTAGTAGAAGTTACAGACAACCATCAAACAATATTAATATGTGTTCCATTCCTAAGGCAGGTATACCTATGCTCGGACTATAAGTGACTCAAATCATGGTCGCCAATAAATACACTACGGATTCATGATGATATTGACTAAGGGTATGGCCACCATAGATACAATGTGGATCCATACCTATATGAAATGAACTGATTGTAGCCATGTAAAATACAAAGTGGAGTTATGAGATGTTAAAACATAGACATGGACCAATACAATTTGGATATATGTGACAACATATGTATCATTATACTCAAATGACTTCCTTCATAGCCTAGGAAAAGCGGATAACAGAATGAATGCTCAACCCAGGTTCTTCGTCCCATTCCCGACATAGTATGAATCTATCCATGTGAATAGATGATTTGATGTTGAACATGGTAGAAACCACTTTATTACTAATCATTGAGGTAAATCATTAACAAGTGTGAGGGAAATCACCAATAATGTCAATGACTCCCAAGGTACCCTAGTACATTCTAGTGAATGTGAATAAATGAGCTGAGGTCGAACATTCGTGGAATCATCTGATTAGAGGTCAATGATGTAAACCTATTTTCAGAGGCAAGGAGGCCTTCCATTGAGGCATGTAGGTCCCAAGGTATTGATGTGTTCCTAAGTATATTTCCTAGATAATTTTTTGAAGTTGATAGGAAAAGATTTGTCGAAGGAGGTCCTTAATGTATCCCCCATCATCGACACGAAACTGACATTGTAAAGTGATAAGATATAGTAGATGAACATGGTCTGACACGGGCATAGAAACTGGTAACTTTGTGGATGGTTGACTGTTGAGGCAAAAAATTCCCTTGAACACTGATGCATGATGTGAGACTTGGCAACATAAACTTAGAGTGGACCAAAACATAATGCAGCGAGTGTTGAGGCATTATTTGGATGGGTCAAAGGAGTGGAAATACTCACAGGATTGGCTTAGTGTGGAGGTTTTAGTGGATTATCCAAGTGTTCAGTGTGGAGGTTAAAACAAGTGTCATGTTAAAGGGAGACTGCAAGATCTTCTTTAAAAACGTTTTCAAGAAACTCTACCCACTTCCTTCAATTTATACCCCATCCAAATAGATGAGTACCTATTTTTAATTTAACGAGCTTGAGGAGGATAACACATGCTTGATATAACTCACCTTCGGTAATTTCCTCTTCCTTGATATATATATGAGTTTTGTGGTGGCTACTTATGTTGTATTTTTGTTTTATGTGATGTGTTTATTCATATACTTCATGTTCCAAATGTTTATCTATGTGCAATATACCAATCTAATATATAATTTGATAATGAATTTGTAATCGTATTGAATTCTCTCGATATATGTCTATATTCTAGTAATTCAAAATATCTTTCGAAAGGACGAACCCTTAGATGGATACGTAGTAAAACTGGGTTACGAATGGCGTAATCATGATTTAGTTGATAGACCACAAGTTGGGAATCAATGTTGATAATCAATTGAGATATACCTAGAGAGGAGGCTTTGATTAAAAGTTCTATGATAGCATCATATTCTGCAATGTTATTGTTCGCATATATGCTTCAAATTCCACATGAACTCACTAACTCACTAGAGTGGTAAATGACCCAAGTTGCAGAAGTGATATTCTAGGTATGTTGACTAGTGCCATCTACAAACCCGAAATAGATGGGAACGGATGATGTCATCTACTCATTCAATCACAAAGAAAAGTATAAGCAGTTGGGGCAAAACTCATGCACGCAAAATAAAAGACACACCATGTAAAAAGTATATAGTACAGTAATGTACAAATCACACATGTGAGATATTCTATGCATAGTAATTCTTGAGGTAAATCCCATTTCGAGGCTTCCCGAGAGATATTCCATCGTAATCTACTAACGTGTAGGCGCCTATGTGTAACACGCATTTTAGGATTTATTTTTCATGCCACATGGGTTCTAACTTTCCTTCTCCCAACTTGTCATGATCTTGATCATAGACCAGGACTATATCTCCTTCTATGAAAGTGTGAGGTCAGATGGACTTATCATATTGAGTTTTGATTCATTTTTGGTATGTCTTGTTGATGAGAGAAGCATCACGACGGGTTTCATCCATCTTGGTTAGATATAAGAATCGTTCCTCTTAAGCATAAGTATGGGGTAAGATTTCTACTGTGAGTTTCAATGAAAGAATCTTGCATTCGATCTGTAGCACCGCTTCTATCCTGTATACCAACTGGAAGGGTGTAAATCTAGTTGTGGCTTTAACTGAAGCTCGATAGGCCCAGAGTGCATATAAGAGTTGAAAATTCCTAGAGGTTTTGTTCACTCCCACCATGCATTTAAGCATGTTTTCAGGACTTTTTTTATGGCTTCAACTTGTCCATTTTCCTGAGGGTAGTAAGGAGATGAATTTTCATGGAGAAAACCTAACTTGGTGTGCAATTCACCCATCATCTGGTTCTGGAAATGGGATCCATGATCAATTCCAATAGCTTGTGGGACACCGAATAGAGAGATGATGTGATTGAACACAAAAAGTGTTGTAGTTCATCCATCGTTAAGGAATGTAGGAATATCCTCATCCCATTTAGTGAAATAATCAACAAAAACGATAATATAACCGTGCCCCCCAGCTGAGGTAGGCTTACATTGCATAAAATCGATGCCCCATTTTGAAAAGGGGTTGATGGAGATAATGGGATGAAGTGGAGCTGGGTGGGTACATGCTTTCTTCTGAAAGATCTGACAAGGTGGGAATTTTTTAATGGCTTCAATGCAATATTTGAATATGAAAGGTCAAAAATAATCGGCACATAAAACATTTTAGGCTATAGCCATCCCAGAAATATGATCGCCACAATATCCAAGGTGATAGTCATTTAAAACGTGTTCATCCTCTTCGTGGGTTACACAACGTCATAAGATAGTATCAATTCCAAGGTGGTACAAGGTGTCTCCAATGATAAGCTATTTCTTTTAATGGTGTTTAATGCGATGTCGTTCATCACGTGAAATGCTAGGTTGAAAGCGTTGGGTTTGGAGATAGAGAAGAATATATCCATACCATGTATTGGATGTACTAATGAGGAACATGGATTCATCAGGAAGGGAATCATTGGGCTCAGTTTTCTCATCAATATGGGGAAGATCACAAATTAATTCCGCAAAAACCAATGATTTCTTAGCCTTGGATTTGGCAAACTCAAGATCGAATTCTTGGATAATGACAATCCATTTTGAATATTTTCCCCCAAGTACTTGATGATTCAATATGTGGTACATAGGGTTCAAGTCTGCAATGACCATGGTAGTCCGTAAAAGAATATAGTGGCGAAAGATTTAGATGGAAATAACTACTACCAAAGCCAACTTTTAAACATGTGATTATCGGAGTTCGGGACCTGATAGACTTTTACGCAAATAGTAGATGACATGTTCGGTGTCGTCATCATCCTCTTGTACTAACACCATATCAATAGTGGAAGTAGAGGTAGACAAATAAAGGATGTAATCTTTCGCATAATTAGGTGGGTGTAAAAGTGGTTTTTTTGTTAAAGCATGATTAAGAGCATCAAAAGAGCATTGAGCAGTTGCATCCCAGATGAAAGGGGCATCTTTCTACAACAATCTCATGAATCCTTTAGTGATTTCGACATAATTGCAAATAAAACGACAAAGAAAGTTTTCCTTCCCCTGAAAAAATTGCAGTTGGGTAAGGTTGTTGGGAGGGGGTAAAGCGAGAATGGCTTTGAATTTTAAGGGATCCACCCTAATCCCATCCTTGGATACTAACAATCCAAGGAATCTCCCTAATTCAAACACAAAAAATGCATTTATGGGGCTTCAAACGTATGTTGTAAAACATGCATCGAAGAAATATGGCTTGTAGCTGACCAATATGGTCTCGTCTATTAGTTGAGTTAACTAGTAAGTCATCGAGATAAGGTGAAACAATATGTTTGATGTCATGGAACACAAATGACATAGCCCGCTGAAAAGTGGCTCCAGTGTTTTTAAGGCCAAAAGGTAATTTCCAATAAGTGAAATTCCCCCATGGGAAGATGAAGGTTGTTTTGTGTTGATCATCTAGTAAAATGTCTATTTGGTGATATCTAGAAAATCCATCCATAAAAGAGAAAATGACGCTTCTGGTGCAATTATCAATAATTTGGTCAATAAAGGGTGTAGAGTAATTATGCTTGGGACAAGTCTTATTAAGATCCCGATAATCGACACAAACAAGAATTTTCCCTTGTTTCTTGGTGACCAGAACGATGCTGGAAACCCATTCGGTCAGAGGGATGGGATAAATAAAACCATATTTTAATAATTTTTTGACTTCTGCCTTGATTGTCGCGGTTTTCTTAGGATGAATCGGGTGAAGTTTTTGTCTTACATGTTTAACTCCTGGGTAAGTTTTTATTTCATGCACAACAATCGAAGGATCGATCTCTAGAATTTCTTCGTAACTCCAAGCGAAGATGTCACAAAATAATTTAAACAAGGCAGTATAAGTTTCAACTTCTTCAGCTGAACAATTGGCACCTAGTTGTATGTTTTCCACAATACCTTATTTAATGGATATGTCGAGAGTAATCTTGTGAGAGATATTTCCCAAATTCCCCTCGGAGATGGTATCTTGAGTGAGTATTGGAGATTGGGGGGAGTCGATGATATCTCTAGGAAAGATAGAGGAAATATATTTATTGATTTCATCCAAACTAGAAATAAAGGATGAACGATGGTGGTTGTCATCCCATGGTGCCTCCTTGATACAAAGCATTTCCATAATAGATTCATCTGATGGAAAAATATGTAGGATGTAATCGAAAGTAGAGTATAGGGAATCCAACCAAGATGGTAACGAATATGTAGTAGACACCGGTAGATGTTGGTCATCTAGTGAAGGAGAGGCATATTGAATGGCATCGTATTCGGCCTCTATAGGACTAAGTGGCATAGTGTCACCTAGTGTATCAAATTCTAAAGGACTAGGCACGATCCATGGATCACATGATTCGAAGGATTGATGTTCCATAGTCGAAATCACATTGATTGTTGCGATGTGTTTCATAGTGGGAGGAAGAGGTGTAGGAAAGGTACCCATCAGCGAAGATTATTTTAAGAGACCTACCCCAACACTTTCATAAGTAATTTTTGAGTCTCCCAAAAAAGGAATATTATTGGTCGTTTGAGTGCAAGCGTTGAGGGTGCATTAATCTAACTAATCGATGGTCACGATTTTACCTTGATGAGGGAATTGGTCGCATCGAAAAACTGATGAAGCGATGATAATCATAGCATAGAACCAACTCCTTCCTAAAAACAAGTTATAATCGAGGGGAGAATCGATTACTTCAACATCTACAGAAACAATTTTGCCTCCCAATTCAACAGCTAAGGATTGTAATAATCCATGAGAATGGAAACCTCTTCCATCGAATACTTTTAACATGGTGGGATATTGATTAAGACCGAGTGATTTAAGGCCTTTACAGCAAGTCAAGGACATGACAAATGTGGATTCCCCCTCATCCAAGGTCGCGCAATGAATATGTTGATTATGGAAAATGACATCGATTTGGAAAGCAAGTTGGTGAGAGAGTCGTGATTTAAAATTATCCAGATTGAACATGATATTATTGGATGAATCGGGATCTATAGCTCTAATGGTTTCCAAGAGAGTCCTATGTTGGCTAGGGAAGTGTTGTAGAACTTCGATAGCTAACATAGCGCAAGGTTCTTGGGACAAATATTCAATAATTTTGTAGTTTTGAGCAGCACGTGAATTAAGATTAAAGGTCGACTTTCGAATTGTGCTCTTGGGTGGACGTAGAATAGAGTCAAAGCTTGGTTTCTCAATCTGGAGTGGTCCAGATGGAGGAGTAACTATAGTGGACAGTGGATCCAGTGTAGTTCCAATAGTTACTTTTTCCTTATCAGGTTTACCTAGTGGTGTGTTATATGTCATAGTACGAGTGGTCAAATCTATCCCATTAAACATGCAAATGTGTGCACTCGATGAAGCTTCCTCGTTAGGAGGATAATTTGGGTTACCTCCTATTGGAGGTGTGGGATTTTGTGTAACCAGTGACTGTTGTTGTGGAAAAGGATGTGTCAATACAGCAGGTTGATAATTTCCTTTAAAAAGTTTAGCAACTTTATCCCGATGAGGAAAATATCGTGTGTAGTGATCTTCACCACAAATGAGGCATGGAAATTTTGGTTTGAGCTACGGTTTCTTTTTGTAGCAGATGGTTGTGTTTGTGTTTTTTCATTTTTGGTTTGATTATTGTTTTTCTTGGGTTTATTCTTAGTTTTCTTTTTTCCCCCTCATTGTTGCATAGAATCATATTGAATTGCATTCACCTTAGATACTTGATTTGGGGTGGAGTTGGATGAGAGAGGAGTCGACCCAGTAGCTAGGGCAGTGACTGAATAATTGGTCATGCAAGTCGATTGTGAATTGGACTAGGTTTTGACAGAACCGATAAATCCATCCAAATGGGTGGTGGAGAATGGTTTTGATGGGTCGGTTGATGTACGAGGAGCATTTGGAATCAATTAATACAAAGTATCAGATTGGGAATAAACCAAGTCCAGATACTAGGCATGAGCAATGGCTTCCTCTTCTGTAATGACACCACCCATGGCTATGTCACGAGAAATAGGAGGTAAAAGAGATTGGGTGAACCATTCAGCCATCAATTGGTCGGGAATGGTTGCTTTGATCAACCGCCATCGTCGTCTCCATTCATGAATATGATCATAAATATGTACAGAGTCGGTCAGACGAAGGGAGGTCCAAAGTTTTGTGTTGGTCTTATAGTGGATAGGTAATTGGAAGTGAGTGAGAAAATCCATGGCAAGTGAATTAAAATCTTGAAAATTTCTATGTTGTAACTCAATGTACCATTTATCCGCTGAACCCGTAAGTGTGCACTGGAAAAGACGTAACCGGATATAATCATCCATTAGTGAATTCAATGAACACCGCAGATGAAAGGTCATAATGTGGTTATTAGGGTCCCCACCAAGTTTGTCGGCAAATTTTGGAATATCATAAGGTAATTTTGCAGGAATGACTGACCAAAAAGGGGAGTGTAATATGGGATCGTTGGTTAATCTAGACAGATCTGGTAGATCTAGAGTGGCTAAGAATGGTAATTGTCGATTGAATTGAGGATGATACTGGTGTGGAAAAGGAACACCAGTAGGACTATAAATTGGTTGTGGTGGATAGTTGTAGCCAGCGGGTCCTCCCATATGTTGTTGATGTTGACCAGCTAAATTAGGATTCATTTGTTGAGGAATTTTCATAAAAGGAGATGGGAAACCAATTTGTCCCTGGGGAGGATAACCAGTGTAACTAAAGGGAGGATAGTTTTCTTCATTATTTTGAGGTGGATAACTAGTTTTCCCTTGAGGAGGTTAACTAGGTTGACCTTGAGGAGGGTAAGGTATTTTCCCTTGGAGAGGAAAAGATGGTTGGCCTTGAGGACCCTAAGTGGGATTCGAGACCCCTAGGAAGGGTTGTTCAAAATGTAATCCAAAAGGATTGGGATTTAGGATTCCTCCTTGCAGGTTGGGGTTCGATGGCCCTCCCTGATATGGTTGATTGTTGGTTACTATTCTTCTTTGTTACTTACTCTTCTATTATGTATGAGTTTATTTATCATTGGTTCATGTCTATTCGGGTTTCCAACAAAGCTTCTAAAACTATTGGCCCCCCTAGTAAACCAGTAGGAAACACAACACATAGAATGCGCTACGCAGTCTCACCCAAGATAGATTTAATGGGTGTCTGTAAGACTCAGGTGCCTACAACCTAGGATTGAGTATGAGATATGAGAACTGTATGTTGAACCATTATTATAACTTGTATTTGCATTACACTGTTATTTACAAATAAGCAGGAAATATAACAAATAATTCATTTAAGCATAACCATAACTATTGAAGACAATAAATATATGCATGCATTCATCACATAACACAGATGTTACTGTGGTTCACCCCCTCCTGGGCTACGTCCACAAAGATCTGGCTCTTGGCTCTTTTATTATAGTATTTTCGCATCTACAACGCCGCGCGCTTACAACTCTTCTCAGTCAGGTAAGATCTATATGAGGCAGACTAGATTGCACCAGGCTACAATCTAACCCTAAAGATCTACCTTTCTTTGTCTTCTCTAGCTCAACAACTTATACAAAATAGATCATACAGAAAAATATTACATATCGCATCAACTCATGCATAACTAAAACAACAACAATAATTAGAACCTTCCAACCTCGCTATGATACCTAAGTATTGATATTTATATGTTTCCAGATCTTCAGCCATTACAATACATTACCAAAACCCTAACCCTACGGTCGTTAGGTCTTCCCTATATGCGTGTGTGATGTTATTCCTTCTAGCTGTCACTTTCCTTGTGCATTCTTTCTTTCCCTAAAAGTGCCTTTCTTTTTCGCTTTGGCTTGCCTCCAACAGGCCCCCAACATTAACATGTGACTCGTCCTGAGCCACCTAACCTTTGTGTGCTTCCTCGATCTCCTTGGTGATCGCCTGGACCTTTTCCTTGAGCTCTGTTTCTTGTGTCTATGCCTACGCAGTCTTCTCCTTGAGTGTGTCCACTATCTGAACTGCAATTTCGTCACTGATCAATTCAACACACTCTGCCTGGGTCTATGTTATATGTGTATTGGCTACTTCTGCTTATGCCAAGACTTCTTCTACCCATTCTTGCAACGGTTCCATTTGAGCCTGATGCTCATGTTTCTTTGTTTTCACAGTGGTGAGCTCTACCTACAATTTCTTCATGTCCTGCGCCCCTTTGACACGTTCTATGATCGGTATTGTCTTATGCCTCTGCTTGAGGTCTTGGATCACTGTGTTGATCCTTTCTTCTTCCTTGTCCCACTTTTGAACCTGTTGATCCTCCTCTAACTTTGCCCAAAGTTGTGCTTCTTTATCGAACAAATCAGTTGTCGTGCTAACCTGTTTCTCTATATCTTGCAGCTGCGTTGTTGCCTCATTCTTACTTTTCTCCTTTATTGCTGGTGGAGTGGTTGGTGTGAGCTGCTCCCGGAGATTCTATATCTCCTTCTGATATTGATCGATTTCCTGCGCAATCCAATCAATCTTTTCAACTATTGTGATTTCATCGCTCTACGCAACCTATGGAAAATTCTCATAAGTTCCTTCCACTTTCTGCTCCAATCCTTTTATGCGCTCCCTTTCCCCCTGGGTCTCTAACTTAGCCTGCTCATAGACTATTTCCAGCGTGTCCCATTTTTTTGTTTCCTTCTAAAATTTGACTAACTCTTTGTGTGCGCGAGACTATACCTCGTGGTTTACGCTATCATGCAACTTGTGTAATGCCCTAGATGGTATCCGCATTAGCACCAGTTGCATTTGGCTTAAGTCCTTCAAGGGTTTCTGCCCCAAAATATCGTCCATGCGTAGTATACTGGGTGTGATGTGGAATGTTAAGTTCGGATGTAGTATTGGATGGACTGGATCTTGTTCTTCTTCTTCCATTATTTCCTCTATCTGCAGTGTTAATGAATTTTTTCCCTTGTTGCTACCTACTACCTGCATTTCCCCAATTTTCTTGAGGAACTGTCGCATGTCTACCATATCCTCTTGAATCCTATCTATGTGGTGCGCAGCATGGTCAAAATCCTTGGTTAGAAAGCCCTAGACCATTTGGGCTATCATTTCCCCTTCGTCATTCGTGATCATATACTCTAGAGGTGTTCTTTGAGCCTTTGTTTTCTTGCACACTCCTCCTGTCTGCATGGATGGCCTCTTATTTCCCTCTGGCTCTTGTGAGTTGGGACTTGTTGTGGTCCCTTGTGTGGCCTTTGCTTGTTTCTGTTGTTCTTTGGCTGGCTACATATTCTCCTTCTTCCCCTTATGGGTCCCTATCTTCATTGTCCCTTCGTCTATCTAGTTTTTCTTTGTCTAGCTCATCCTCTGTTTCTTGGGCACTTGGATTTATTGAGGTTGTGTTTCTCCCTTCCCTGCCTCTTCTTCTGTTGTTCTCTTTGGAAACTCCTGGGTGAGGGCTAGAATCCTCCCTTCATCTTCCCAGTATTTGATCACCAGGTCGATGTCTCCCTCTATGATACAGTAGCGCATCTATAGCCACTGCTTATCAAGATCCTTCTGTGCATGTATCCACATTGTATGTTGTGTGGCCTTGAATTTGGCGATGTCCCTATACCGTGCGACAGCCTCTGGTGTTATTCTCCACATTTTGTTGATGTCTTCCTACAGGTCGTGTAGGTATACCTCAAATATGGACTCGTTCATCCTTTTTTTCTTAACGTCTGACGTAGCTCTCAGCAATAAGTATCTTTCTCCCTGATTCGGCTTGGGTCTAGAACAAAAAGTTACATACCTTGGTTTCTTCCAGCCCATAAAGACTATTAACATGATCGGCCATGAATAGTGAAACTATGTTCCTAGATCCTGCGCATCCTTATTGTCATCCAGGAACAAGTTCAAGAGACACGGTGCCCAGCTCACTGTGGTGCCTTCGACGCATTGAGCTACAACTGCGACAAATCCAGTCGAAACTTCCTCCCTGAGGCATTTTCGTAGCAACTTATAGGCTAATATTTTTGCACCCAATTGTGTCGCGGCATCGTTGATTCTCTTGATAATGATCCCTCGTGTCCCCATGTCAGTACCATACTTCTTCTTCATATCTTCTACTAGTTCTTTCTCCATGGTTTTTTCATCCAGAAAGTGCGTTGGATCCATGCCCCGGGATGGAAATCCTATTATGATGGAAATAATATCTACATCTATCGAGACGATCTTGTCCAACCGTATGTCCCTGCCATGCATGAATGATAACAATTGTTTGATACACGCGGTAGTGTACTGACCTTTGCCAAATTGTGATAGGTCCACCAGACCTAAAATGCATGTTTTATGCAACCATTTTTTCCATTAGAGTGGTTGATCAATCGGTTCCCCAACCTAATTCATTCCCACAGTCTCAAAGTATACACTCTTTGCAAGTTCAAGAAACTTGTCTGTGTCAGGGACATCGTGGTCTGAGTATTTGAGCTTCCCTATAGGACCCAGCAGGTCTGGTCCTGCCTGTACCCCATCTGGTATACGCGGTAGAATGATTGTTGTGAGAGGTTACTTGTGAGGTGACCTGGGTACCTGCAGCTTGTCTTTCTTCAACGGTGGTGGTTGGCTCGAAGTTCCAGCAACTTTCGGTTGTTCCTCATAATACCATTCTGGCTGACCTGTGACATCTTGGACTATTCATTTTGGTGGGTGCTCTGATATGGTCATTTGAGACTCATTTGGCTCAATTGTTGGTTCCTAATTCATCGTCGTTCCATTGCCTTTTGGAGCTGCTTCAGTGTTCTCTGGTTGCACCTCCTTCATGGTTTCTGCTTCCTGGTTCTGCGGCTCTTGTACCTTTGTCGTTATATCAATATTTGTGCCCTCTGGTGTTGTTTATTGGGTTTCTTCCACTATAGGTGTAAGATTCACCGGTATTGTTTCTGGAGATGGGATTTCGTCGACATTGACAATCTCTTGCAACTGTTTTTCACTTTCTTACAAATGTACTCGTGACCTGATTTTAACTCTGGTTAGTATGGCATTCTGGATCACTTTTGATAGCTTTGGTGGTGCCATGGTGGTGACTGTCGAAGGTTTGACTAGTCTCTGTGACCTCTGTGAACTCGGCTCTATGATTTTTAGCCTCTATCGCTCTCTCTCTGCTCCCTTTTCACAAATGTACTATGTGTTCCCGTGTCTGTGTGTTGTATGGGAAACGCATGAAATTTGTTGAGGATGCTTCCTTAATTATGGGTTCAATGCACCTCCGGTGGTTTCATACTTTCCATTACTCTACCTTGCCATCTCGAGTTGGCACAATTAATGTGGCGTCCCATCGATCCTTTCTGTCCTTTAATTCCGCCTACCGTTGTCTTGTCGTACTGCTTTTTTTTACTTTCCTTTTCCTTATTGTTTCCCTTTGTACATGGCCATTATCCTTCTCTTTGTCGATTTTTTTTTCCTAAGTGTGCATGCCCTCTCTGTATTTTGGTGCACTGTGCCTTTGTTGGTACTATTTACAATTCTATTTTTTTTAATTTTTTTTAACTACGCGGTGGGTGCTCGACTGTCCTTCTATAGCTTCAATCAGCTCCCATTGATCATCCCTTTGAGTTCTGCGCCTGATAAGTCTTTCAAATGTATAGCTCCTCCATATGTGACAGATTTTAATTTGTATGGTCCTACCAAATGCATTCTTAGCTTTCCTAGGTGCGGAAGCGATTTGTTGTTATACATCAGTACTAGATCTCCTTTATTGAAAGTTTTCTTCTTGATGTGTCTATTGTGCCAAGATTTATCTCTTTCTTTCTGAACCTACTGGTGGAACCCTGCTAAGATCCGATCTTATTCCATGGTCATTAATTGATTCAATCGCTCATGTATTACACCTTGTTCTATCATGTGTGTAATGGCTTCTATGCGCAAGCTTGGTACTAAAACTTCTAATGGCACCACTGCTTCTTGGCCATAGACTAGTTTAAATGGTGTGTGCCCTGTCAACTTTTTGCACGTAGTCCTGTAGGCCCATAGTACTACTGGTACTTTGAGGTCCCAGTCGTCCATGTTAACATTACAGATCTTTATCAGCGCATTCTCTAGAATTTTGTTAAATAATTCCACTGTGTCATTTGCCTATGGGTGATATGGTGTACTCTTCTAATGATGGACTTCAAACTCTTTAGTCATAGCATTGATAGTGTTGTTGATGAAGTGTGTTCCTTGGTCGCTCATCAAAATTCTTGGGCACCCAAATCGAGTGATTACTTGTTTGAATAAAAAGTGCATTGTTATTTATGCGTTGTAATCCTTTACTGGTGCGGCTTCCGCCCATCTTGCTAAATACTCCATCACGGTGATAATGTACCTAGATCCTGTTCTTTTTTCTGGTGGGTTGATTGGTCCTACAAAGTCTATTTCCCACTTTTCGAATGCATGCAATGTTACTTGTGGTCGTAATGGCATCTCGTCCATTATGTTGGATTTACCTACTCTTTGAAAGACATTGCATCTTTGACAGTGCTCCTTCGAGTCTCTGTGAATCGTCAGCAACCATAGTCCTGCGTGCAATACCTTATGTGCGGTAGCTTTGCCTGCATAATTCCCTCATGTTATTCCTTCATGAGCTTCTGCTAAAACTCATGTTCTTTGATGTTCTAACACATATCTTCATAAGATGTTATCTGCACCCATTTTGTATAAGTGTCCTGCGATCAAATGATAGTCTGCAGCCTAGACTACCAAGTTCTTCTTCTGTGCATTGTTATATTCTTGTGTCACAGTACCTGTGCTCAAGTACTGAATGATATCTGTGAAGTGTTCATCAGTGATCTGGAATAAAAATAATTGTGCATCTAAAAAGTTTTCTTCTATATTCATAGGTTCTTCTCCATTTGTGAGTCTTGATAGGTGGTCAGGTCCTGCATTCAATTTTCCTAGCTTAATTATTACTTCAAAGACAAATTCTTGAAATAGTAGTAACCATCGACAGATTCTCCCCCCCAACACTAGCTTGTTGACTAGGTATTTCAGGGCTGAGTGATCTGTAAACATCTTGAAGTGTTTTCCCAATAAGTAATGTCTGAACTTTTGTAGTGCATAAACCATGGCTAGGCCTTCTCTCTCTGTAGTGCTATAGTTTTTTTCTGATTCTGATAACTTTCTTCTCACAAATTATATTGGGGGATCCAATTATCTCGCTCGTGTTGCACCAAGATATCTCTAAGCACTATGGTTGATGCATCTACATGGACATGAAATGTCTTCTCCTAGACTAGAAATACTAATATTGGTGCAGTGACCATATTTTCCTTCAAGGCATCTAGACCGTGGTGGCACTCGTTGTTCCACTGAAACTTTGTATCCTTTATTAACAGCTTTTCTATTGGTACAATAATCTGCAAGTATCCTTTGATAAATTTCATGTAGTATCTTGTGTATCCCAAAGTCCCTCTTAGCCGACGGACTGTTTTAGGTGGTGGAAAGTTAACAATTACTGCAATCTTTGCAGGATCTACTAATAAGTCTTGATTGCATACTATATGGCCCAATAGTATCCCAAACAGTGTTTTGAATATGAATTTCTTTATGTTCAATGATATCTGTCATTTCCTACATCTCTTTAACATCAGGCATAAGACTTATACATGGTCCTTCAACAAATTGTAGATTGTCCAATTGTCCAAGTATACCTCAATAAATTGATGGATGAATTCTTTAAACATGGTGATGACTACTCTGGAGAATATTGTTGGTGCATTCTTTAGTCCAAACGGCATGACTGTGTATTGGTAGGATCCCCATTCTGTCACAAACATGGTCTTGTATCTGTCTTCCTGCGCCATCTTGATCTGATGGTAGCCTGAGAATCCATCAATGAATGAGTAAGCTTTGTTTCCGCCTACGTTCTCTAACACTTCATCCGTGAAAGGTGTAGGGAATGGGTTATGTAGGCTTGCATCATTCAACTTCCTCAATTCGACGCATATCCTTATCCCTCCTTGTTTCTTATCCTGCACTACCATCAGGCTTATCTATTCTGATTCTTTGATCGGTTCTATGATTCCATCTTCGAGCATCCTGTCGATCTCAACTTTGACTTTCTGCTTATATATTGGGTTCAATCTATATGTTCATTGTCTAATTGATCTCGCTTCAGGTCTGAGTAGTATCTTCATTTCTCCTAGATCTCCGGCTATACCCTTCATATCTGTAAATGTTGTGGGAAACAATTTGTTGTACTCGTGCAATAACTCTGTTATGATTTCCACTGTTTGCTCATCCCAGTAGTCTCCAATGCTGGCCATTTTGGGATGCTCAATTGTCCCAATATTAACTTTCTTTACCTTGATCGGCGCAGCAATGGCTTCTGATTCTATAGGTGGACCTTCTAGTTATCTTTCTCCTTCTGCTTCTTCAATATGAATGTCGCGTCAATCATCTTCATCCGATGCTTCTTCTTGCACATGGTAACATGACAACAGTTCCTTGACTGTCTGTTTGTTCCGTTGTTTTTCTTCTGTGATAAGTTCTACCATTGGCTCTTTGATGAATATCACTCCTCTTATATTTTTAAGAGCGGCATCTATGTTGGGGTTTTCGTATTCGAATGAAAATGTGACTGTAAAATTTTGTTGCAATGTCGTCTAGGTTGTAGTTCTCTTGCGCAATTCCTAGTCTGTATACCAGTTCGCTAGTATGCCCTCTAGGGTGTGTATAAAATGATGAGGCAATTCCTCTAGGGGTGTCATTTTCCACACCGTTCTGCACTCCTCCAAGTGTTCTGCTAGTACCCCTTGTCCATCATACTTCTGCTTCTTGTTGTTGTTTTTTTATGCGTCGAACCTTATGCGCAGTAACCGCTTACATTGGCATCAATCTGTGATTGTTTCTTTGTGTGTGTCCAACCATGTTGCTGGTGTGGCCTTGAGTGTTATATCCAGTACTAACAATATTTGGTTCTCTGAAACTTTGTCTTCATATTGTGCCAAGAATGTTTCCAAATCGTTTATTCTATGGAAAATGGGTGGTTCCCTTATTTCCATGCCTACCCATCTTATTGTGTGGTCTATTCTTGCACATCTTCTCGTGGATACTTCGTGTAGCCTTTGTTGCAAGTTCTCTAAACCGGTATCTGATTCGGTTTCACATGAGGTAATGCTCCACCAACTGAGTATCACGTCTTCAGTTGATTTCACGTAATCCTCATCACGCACAGTTGTTCTGTACAACTAGCTGATTTACACTAAATCTAAGCAAGTAGGTTTTACAAACCTCTCTCCCTCTGAGGGATCTAATGGCGCGATGACCCTGTATTCTCTTGACTCAAATGTCATTTTCCTGGTCTTTGAGTTAATTATGGCCTAGTTTTCAAACACCCAATCTAGACCAAGAAACGTTGGGTAAGGTGTTGTGTCGTCCACTATTTCAATGACTTCAAAATCTTCTTTAGTGCGCACTCCATCTAGGTCTACTATTACTCTTTTCAGCCTACCAATTGGTAGGACTCTGTGTTGGTTTTCCAGTTTCAATTAAATAGGTGAATATCCTAATGTGGGATATCCCATACATTTCCATGTCTTCTTTGGTAATACATTTACCTCGGATCCCAAATCTAGTATGATGTCTCCCATGTTAAAATTCTCGATGTTGGCATTCAGTCTGAAATCCCTACTGGTTCTTCTCCTTGTGTGCAGGTGATTGACTATTTTTTGTTCTAGTTTTCCTTCGGTCTCGATGCTACATTTTTCTAATATTTTTTGCAATATTTTCACAGATAAGGGATCAATTAATACTTTTACACATGATTGCAAAAAGCCTTTGATTGTACTTACTTTTCCCATGGATTGCATTTCATTGGTATGATCCAATAATGGAGGCATTTCATACTCTGGTGCTTCCTTGTTTTGTTGTGCTGTTGAAGTCAACGCGATCTCTTCCTTTTGAAATTATTGTTTGGCTTCTTTAAATATTTCCTTCTCGTTCTACGTGTCGAAATATTTCCTTGGTTCGGTGTTCTTCTTTACCCACTAATTTTGTATCGGTTCTTGTCGAGCTGTGTCGTTTCTTGTTTTCGCTCCTCCATGGGTAACTATGTTGATATTTTGTCCCTCATCCTTTGCTTTGGCTGAAATCCACTGAACATTTTGATTGTTCTGGTTCCTCTTTTCCTGGATCTTTACCAGTAGTGTTGGACATTCTTCTGTGTCGTGATCTGATGTGCGACAAAACATACAAATCACTGGTGGAAGCGGACATTCCCTTGTGTAATGTCCTGGTTTTTGACAATTGTGACATAACACTAGTCCTCTACCTCGTATGAAACCTCCTATGGCTCGTCCTCCCCTTCTGTATCATGCTCGATCTCCTCTTGGCGCATTATACTGAGGCGCCTGATTATACTACATGGTATTGTACTAAGGCTGTGTTGTGTTGTACTATGGCTACGCATTATTATATGGTTGTTGCGCAATATTATACTATTGTGGCGCAGTATTGCATGGAGATGGAACTTGATTAAACTGTGGTGTGGATTGCTTCGTCATCATTTATGCCTACACTCTGTATGCATATGATGTCCTTTCTCGCATCAACTCTATAGTTCTACAATCTTTATCGTCATGGCCCATTGACTTGAAAAAGTTGCAATATGAACTCTTTGGGACTGTTTGGTATTTTTGCATCATCGTGCAGTGATAAGGGTCGTGACCCAGTTTCTTGCAGATTTCTCACCACAATCCTCCTATTGGTAACGGATTTGGCATTCCTGCTGCTATATACTGCACGAATGTCAGACATTTGTTCTTGTGGTGCCCTTTCGTCCTGCATGTAGTACACCAAATAGCTTCTCGTTTGTCCTTGTTCTTATTCGGATTCAGCTGAAGCTTTAAGTTCTTCAAATCCTCCTTCATTTCTTCGATGGCTAGATCCATCTGTTGATACTGGTTTTCTTCCAATTGCAAGGCTTCCTGTAAAGCCTCGACCTGGGTCTGAAACTTTTGTATTTTAAGTGTGGGAGTAGTGAATTGACAAATAGGTGTCGATGTTGCATATCGGTCATGAGTTATTTTAACTTTCCCTTCAATCGCTTGAATCGTTGATCAATCTCCCATACATACTCTCTAGGTTTATGTTGAATTTCTATCATTTCATTCATGTATTGATCCTCTGATCTCGTCTTTTGGAACTCATTTATCAATAACTTCTTAATGTATGTCAGTGGCATTGTCGTCCCAGGGGCACTGTTTACGTCTAGACTCATGTACTAGTCTAGTGTGTTGTATCTTAGAGTAATTGCTAACTACGCAAGTTTCGTATCTTCATCAATGATATGTTTTTCTTCCCAGATATTTGCATAAATGAACAAGTGTTTCTTAGGGTCTTCTGCTGCTTCCCCTAAAAATTTTGGTAACCTGATGTTGGGATCGTGTCCTGCCATTCTGAACGTTGAACTTCTACCTCCGCGCGGTGTAGATACTTGACTAGTGCTGCCTAAAATGGCTCCTCCAATTGTTTTTCCTTGTGTATATGTACTTCCTATTGTCTGACTGCTTCTGAACTTCAGTTGTTTAAATGGTGGTGTTCTCTTTGGTGTATTAGTCGCACATGGGTTTATGGGTTCCACACTGACATTAATATGGATAGGATTGTTTCCTTCTCTTCCCATTCTTGGACCTCTCGTCTTCCTCTCATATGTTTTTCATATGATTTACTCAATCTGCTCCATAGCCTGGAGATCCTCTACCTCTTCCTCATCACTCACCAAGCCTTCCCTCGCGGCTATGGCTCTCTTCTTGGTATTCACCTTGTATTGTTAGGGTACTCTGCTACTCGTCTTTCCAGTTGTCGCTATGATCTGCTTGATATGGTCATTTTTCATCATGATTGGGTCCAAGGGTTCCTCCTTCTTTCCCTTATCCTTTCCTCCTTCCATTTCACCTTTTCCTGTCAGTGCTTCCCCCCTTCCCCCATGCAAGCATGGACATTTTAGCTATATGAATCCATTTTCAGTATGTCTTTGTTATATAGAAGTATCTTAATAGAAGTATGCAGCGATTGAATGTACCTTCCTCGAGGTCCATGCAAAAACTCTTTCTCCATTGCATTGTATGACTTTGTTGTGTCGACTGCAAACTTAGTGATAAAACCTGCCACAATATTGTCAAGCCAAAAGTCTACTGCGCGGGTGAATTTGTTATTCACCTGTTGTAACTGCTCAATCTGTACTGGGGTCCACTCTAAATGTCGAATCCGGTTCATTGCATGGTTATCCTTCAACATTAGTATCCACTCCTGCAATAAGTGTGGAAAATCGCAGAAAAATACTTCATGCAAATCAGTAAACACATATTTCTCAAGATACTTGTGGGGTGTTATTCTAGGGTTTCTATTGTCTTTTTGTGAAAACTCTATCTCTTTTTTTCTTAACCAGCTTTCGATCTCTACTTTTGTGGGATTCCACGGTCTCAACATCCCCTTTTAATGGCTAATTTCTTCCATCTTTTCTTGGCCAACCTATCTCATCTACTCAATCCTCACATGTTCCTACCAACGGCAACGGAACCATTTTTTGGTTATTATTCTTCTTTGTTACTTACTCTTCTATTTTATCTAAGTTTATTGACCCAGGGTTCATGTCTATTCAGGTTTCCAACAAAGCCTCTAAAACTATCGGCCCTCCTGGTAAACCAGCAGGAAACACAACACACAGAATGCGTTGTGCAATCTCACCCGAGATAGCTTTAATGGGTGGTTGTAAGACTCAGGTGTTTACAGCCTAGGATTGAGTATGAGATATGAGAACTGTATGTTTAACCATTATTATAACTTGTATTTGAATTACATTATTATTTACGAATAAGTAAGAAATATAACAACTCATTCATTTAAGCACAACCATAACTATTGAAGACAATAAATATATGCATGCATTCATCACATAAAACAGATGTTACCATGGTTCACCCCCTCTTGGGATACGTCCACAAAGATCTGGCTCTTGGCTCTTTTATTATAGTATTTCCGCATCTACAACGTCACGCACTTACAACTCTTCACAGTCGGGTAAGATCTATATGAGGCAGACTAGATCGCACCAGGATCCTAAGCCTGCAATCTAACCCTCGATATATAACTTTCTTCATCTTCTCTATCTCAACATCTTATACAAAATAGATCATACAACAAAATATTACATATTGCATCAACTCATGCATAACTAACAACAACAATAATTAGAACCTTATGACCTCGCTATGATACCTAAGTATCGATATTTATACGTTTCTGACTCTTAAGACATTACAATACATTAACAAAACCCTAACCCTACCATCATTAGGTCTTCCCTTCATGCACGCATGTTGTTCTTCCTTCCAGTTGTCTCTTTCTTTCCCTAAAAATTCCTTGCTTTTCCACTTTGGCCTGCCTCCAACATTGATGAAATAGTCCTCCCTTGGGTGGTCCCCGAGATTGTGAAGGATTCCCAGTAAATGAAGGTTGAAATTTTCCCCATGCCATCGGTTTCATAGTAACTCGTATTTAACTGGTGAAAATGGGTTGCCCCCCAGCGAGAATTTGTGTGTTGAAGGATGGTTTCCCCCCAGTGGGGATTTGTCCCGCATTTGAGTTTTGTTGTGTGGAATGGTTTTTCATCCTTCGATGTGAAGGTGTCCCAACATGGTTTTTTAGAGTATATGAATTTGTGGCTTGAAGAGGGATAGTAAGTGTAACCGTCAGGGTACTTTGCAAATGACTAGGTAACACGATTGTTGTTTCACTTTGAACTTGTCCTGAATTGGTAGCAATATTGATTGTTTGTTCGATGGGACAGTCGATAAGCTGACCTGACAATCTTGCCTCTGCACCGGAAGAGGTAGATGTATGTGGAGGGTCAAAGGGCAGTCGGTTAAAATTAAACTTTTCATAAAGATATCATCCCAATGGGGTTCTCCATATAGAACAAACAGGATTGTGTTGTGGATCTACTATTTCAGTAGAATGGGCAGCGGTAGTGTATTCTTCATTAAAAATTGATTGTATCAGTTCCATATCTAGTTGATTATATGGCCTTGATGGTAGCCTAGGGTGATATTCTACCACAATGTTACCTGAGGAGTCTAGTCGGACAAGGAGTGGATCGAGAGGAACTATCAAATCCGGGTTTATAGGAAAGGTGGAATATTCTTGAACCGTGACTAAATCTCTCTCAGGATTTTCTAGCAAAGGAGTAGCAGCACTCCCTACGTCTGAATGGTTCTCAACCTCTTCATGGTAAGTGTCTTCAGGTGAGTTCGTAGGTAGGGGTTCATAGCCTTCTGGAGGAAACTCTTGCATCCTATGTGATCTAGGAAGACTTTTATCAGCCATAATACCAATTTTTAAGGAACACTAAAGTAAACAAACAACACTCGCTAAAAAATCTAGAAAACCAACAAGAAAAGCAATGTTTTCTCTCAATGAACATACTAGTTGGTGATGAAATCCAACATTGTGCGATCAAATCGAGAATAGGCTAAGATATGAGCAAGTGGATCATTTACGTTGGTGGCCTACTTAACAGACTTACACCTTGGTGCAAGCTCCCTCATGGTTTCACCTGTGGGTTACCCTCCAAGGAGCCCGAGTGATTTTGACCAATGTCTATTCCAGGTACAACAAAGAATTCCCTTCACCATCACCTTGTGTAAGGACCCTAAATATTATGGCCACTAAGAATACCAACTTACAGTCATCCAATGGGTGGGTACATTCGAAAGTCGAGTCTAAATGTATGGGCAAGATATCAAGTCCAAAATTCTTCAAGATAATTGAGGAAAAATGGACCAGTAAACTCCAAAGGACCCCGAACAGATTCAAAATTCATGAAGATCCTAGACCAAATGAAAACAGTTGATCCTCAAGAAGAACCCCCAATATATGATCGTACTACTATGATTGGTTAAGCCTCAGAGGGATAATCTTTGTTTCTCTCCTGCACGCAACCTCGTGTTTAACCCTTGTGTGAGAGGGGGATCCCAGCTATGCTTATATGAAGGTTGTATTTTCTCTCCCTATCGCAATATTCTAAGTTTGTCTTGAATTATTTGGAGAGTTATTCTCATGGCCTATTCGAAATCTCTAGTCCTAGTCTATTGTTGGTGTAATGATCCAAAAAATAAAAGTTTCTAGTTTGATTTTAATTAGCATTCATTTTCAGGGTTGTTTGTTGGGCAAGGGTGTGTGATAGTGAAAATGATGATGTTTGAGACTCGACTCCAAAAAAGGTAAAAGAAACAATATGCAAACTTTATTTTCAATGAACTTCGAGCTATGGGAAGGAGAAGAGTTTCTTTTCTTTTTTCATTAGCAAACACTCAAGAATGAAAAATTGTATACTATTTTATTCTCGACAAGAATTCAAACAATTTCCAAATTATAAGGAAAAACCTTTTCAATATCCAAAACCAATGCATAATAGTATTTCTTTGTTTGATTGCAAATGTAAATTAAAATGTTTTTATAATGCTTCATGCTTTCACTTATAATGAAAAAGGTTCACTATTGTGACTTGAAAAACAGGAAGCAAAAGTATACAAACAAAGACACTCTCGGTAGTAAATAAGAGACCAAAATAAGAACAAACTATTCACTCAAATAAAAACACTAAAAAACCAAAAGTCACACTTTATAGTCTTTCGGAATTGAGTAAGGGATCAAAGATAAGGAAAATAATATTGTGATCAATGACCTTCCTTATGAAAACCTCTAATCAATCAGATAATCGAGAAGAGCATCAAAAAGAAACCAAGTTTGAGAGAAAACGATTGATTTTGCAATAAGAAAAGACAACACAAACTCAATAAGGATTAAAATAATGAAAGGTAGCAAGTTTGAGTCAAACAGAGGACAAGATCTGACAAAAAGGGATCTGAGTCAGAGAAAAAGATCCAATGACTATGCCCAACAAGCAATAAAGTCTCCAATTTTTCAAAGGAAGAAAAATTGATGCTCTGGTAAACAAAGAACCAGAGTGCTACAACGCTCCCTGATAGACTCAGGGGGGGCGTTGATCAAGCAACAACAATTTGTCTTAAATTGTAGAGGGGCGCTAGTGCTGAGAAAAAATTGGGAAAAACTCAGAAAGCTCACTAACTAAGAGAAATTCAATAAGAGACTCTCTGATACAACTTAGCAAAGATGAAAGATGTAAGGACGGATTAAATCAGGAAATGGGATCTAGGGATAGGAAAAAGTCACAGACGAACCAAGGAAAGAACAAACTGAAAATTTTCTCCCCAGTGGAGTCACCAACTTTTGTTACGAAAATATTCCCCTATGGACAAGTGAACTTTCCCTTGGAGTACAGACCCCTCTACCAAGACAGAAAACTATCTTTGGACACTACCATTCCTACAAATTCATTTTATCCATCAAAAAAGAGAGAAGGAGAGGAAGTATGATGTACCTCACTTTCGACGTTTTTCTAAGTTGCTCCAATCTGCGAGTTTCGAAGAGTACCTGCAATCAACAACAAGAAACAAATGACTATCTCCTACTTCAATAGATTCGATAAAATCAATCGACCTATGAAGATTAAGACACGCATAGACAAGTACATGTAAACACATACTAGAAGGAAATAGGCCAAGTATATTAATGAGAAATTCAAAAGGAAACTTACAATCTTCAGATGATGTTGCAGTAGGCTCTCCAAGTCCTCCTCGTCCAACCCTTTCTCGGAAGATACACAATCAAAATAACAATGCTTTATTGATTTTTTCCTCCTTGTTCCCCATGAGAATGCCTCCATTTATAGGCTTTAAGAGGCTCAACCACCTTGGGTATATTTGGAATTATTTGAGGATATGGATCCAATCGTTGTGATATCTCCCTTAGATGCAACCTAGGAGCTAGAATT
This sequence comes from Picea sitchensis, assembly GCA_010110895.2. Taxonomy (NCBI): domain Eukaryota; kingdom Viridiplantae; phylum Streptophyta; class Pinopsida; order Pinales; family Pinaceae; genus Picea; species Picea sitchensis. The sequence continues at coordinate 126,412 of SNQJ01S0007765.1, read as the reverse complement.
GAGCCAAACCAACTCGATCCATCCATATCTGTCTTTAGAAGAAAATGGGATTTCTTCCAATATTTGCTCAACCAACTCAGTGCCCCCTTAGAATGGAAAACAGAGTGTTACAACGCTCCATGTGTGATGGGAAAGTAGTGTTAGTGCTCCCTGTATATGATCAAGGGAGCGTTGATCTTCCCAAAAGTTTCCAAGATGAAAAATTATCTTATAAAAACATTTGTTTCAACTTTCAGATGATGGGGCTTCTTCTTTTAACATGTTTTAGGGGTTGTGTCAAGTGTTTTCATGGTGTCATTCGTGATGCGACACTTACGGAAAGAGAATGTGACACTTGCGACAAAAGTGTGACACTTATGAAACTTACGACAATGAGAATGTGACATTATCGAAGTGAGGAATTTTGATGTGTAACAAAGACTAGGTATCCTTGTTATATATATAGGAGACATGGGGTACAATTATAATGAAAGGGTGTAATGAAGGGTTCTAGTTGAAATACAAATATAATACTAGAAATCTAATAATTCAATATGTAGGGCTTAATAAGGGGTTTTATTCATAACAAGGGGATTTGTATGGGGCTTTGTCTGGGGCTTAACAAAACTTGTCTCCACCAATAAGGTTTTCAACACTCCTATTGAAATCATTGGGGATGCGGAGGTTAATGTTTCATCTTTGGAGGAACATAGCTCTGCATGAGGGCTTATTTCCCCTCACCCTAGCTCTTGGGTTTTGTCTCCCTCTAGAAAACGAGCCTCTCCCTCCCAGGCACATATCTCGTGCAGAGGTTCTAAAATTTCCAGTAACAAATCCCCCATTAAGTTAGATTATTTTTTAGATATAGATCAAAAAAATGAGGTCAGGGTTCCTATGTAGGGGGTTTATCCCTGGATAAGGGTTCTAATGGTCAAGCGGGTAGAAAATCCATTATTTCTCTAGACCAAATTCAATCTATGAAATATATCAGGAATGATAGATAATCAACCATAGTTCAGGCCCTTAGAGAGGGGACATCACAGGTGTTACGAGGGAAAAAATCTCTATGGACAAGGGTAAACCACAACAGACAGGTATGACTGCATAAATTAACTCAATTCCATCGTATGTTATATAAACTAATGTGCAAGATAAGAAAGAGACCTACCTCGATCCAACGTTCAATGATGTTCAACCATTGAGCACTTCGACCCAAAGATTTATACTTGCAATAAGTTCTTAACAAACAAGCATGGAAAGTACATGGTGATAGTATAAAGGGGTTATCACATTAGATAACATAATCCATTAATAAACATTAAAAACATGCCCATCGATAATAATCATATATTTGCACAATACCAATAGGACAGGAAAGGAGTATTTCTATTAATAATTGATCAGCAAAAGTGACAACATTACAGACTTATGTGTCAGAATAGTTCGAAACCAAGAAACCAAGTTCCTTCCAATTGGGCCTCCACCACTTCAATCCTCCACCAAAGGAAATCTCATAGGAGAGAGACAATGAGGTTCTCTCAACAATAGGGAAAGAGCTTGGGGGCTGAACATTGTGTTCAGACTTGAGGGACAAAGGGATGCAGACTCAATATGAAATAATTTTTCCAGAGTAACTTTTATTTCAAAGTTGAATGCTTTCTCCTCTTTTCCATAGCTCGGAATTGTGATTTTATAGTCTTCAAAATGCAACTGAAGGGTCGATTCGTAACATTTCCAGTATGTGGAAGTCCAAGGATTAGAGATCTCCTATCGCGACATGGAAACTCGACTCCATTTTTTATTTTCTGGCACAAATCTTGATGTACGTTGGATGTAGTGGAGCAGCCTGTGTATACACATGTTGTATAGAAGATAGGGTGCGTATATGTGGAAAATGTGTATTTTTGGCTCTGGATTCATCAAAAAGGGATGACAAGTCTGCATAGGGAAATGGAAAAATGCCCTATGTGCAAGATAGCAATGGTGGGCAAAATCTTTCTATAACAAATGCCCCTTAATGTGTGATATCAGAGGAGTATCTGTGATGGCCGAAATACATTATAAATAACCCAGGAGTCGAGTGGTAGAGAACCAACTAGATGAACTTGATTGCTCATTACATTCTGTATTGACTTTTCATACATGGTTGCCAAGACTACAATGCAGATCCATGTGGGAAATATACCAAATAAGTGTATGTGGCCATGAATAGGCAAATACAAATGCGGTTATATGCCAAAAGATGTCATAGTCACGAACAAAGCCCAGTGAAACCAGTCTCAAAATGAATATGAAGATATTTGTATACCATGGAGTACAATATGATCTCCCATGATCACTAAAGTCGAATAGGTGCTGGTCCAATGAAAGGGAAGCCACAGCTCAGGAAAGTTGTGGACACATAGTGATGTATTCAAGTCTTCTACACTATCTGCCAAGGGTGAAAGTATACATCATGTGATAAAGGAGTTGAGGTCGAACACAATGAGACATCGTTTGATTACCGGTCATTGAGGTATACCGTTAACAAGCGCGAGACAGCCTACCAATAATGAAAGTAGGTATCAAGGCATCGAGTACATTCCGACAAGTGTGAATAAATAAGTCAGTGTCGAACACTTGATAAATCTATTGATCATGAGACATTGATGTATTCTCATATGTCAATGGCGAGAGAGCCTGCCACTAATGACTGCAAGCCTCAAGGTACTCATAAAACTCTAGGTCCCGTATCCAGAATAAATGAGTTGAAGTTGATGGAAAGAGACCCGCTGAAAGGAGACAATTAAGGCATCTCTCATCAGTCATCACGAGGAACAAAATAGGAGCTTCATGATTTGGTGGAGATTGGATGAAGAACATGTTCACGAACCAACAACCCTGTGTGTCTTTCGCGTGTACCAAATGCAAGCAGTATACGAAAAAGACCCGTTGAATAGTAGCCAATGATGAAAACTATTGGCGAAGGCAAGGAAACCACCAATAAGGCTAATGGCATCCAAGACACTACATGAATCCCAAAGTGTGAATATATGTCTTGTCATCGAACACAAGGGAAACCACCCAGTCAGCGACCAATGATGAAATGTCGATTATTGGGTTCAAGGTGACCTACCAATGATGCAAGTAGAGTGAGGGTGCATGATAAGACCATAGTATCATGTGATTCTAAGACAAACTGAGGGTATGGCCAACATGAAAAGTCAATATTTATGAGGAGTGGCCGATACATGTTGATAGAATTCCTTTAAACAAGAGCATGAGACATATGGTGGACTCCAACAGCATAGACTCAATGATGTGACTATTAGATGCAGGAGGCATCAATAACATTCTCTATAGGAACTGGAAGAGTAACCAGTCGGTAGAGAAAACTCTATGATGAGATCATCTTCCTAAGGCCATGCTAAACCCAAAATTATGATGACACAAGGACTCAATAATTTTGTGCTCTGTTCAAAGGTGACATGACTTCTACCAATTATAATATATTACTCCCTTCCCGCCCGTATTTTTCAGTTTTTTCATAACAAATGAATGTTATGATACAGAGGAGGAAACGAGTGTCGCAAGTAAGCAAAACTAGTTCCAGCAGTGGAACGTACCTATGCTTAATGAAATGAAATTCATGTGGGAGATGGACACTCGGGGTGATGTTCCCTCCAGAGTATAGGGTGTCAAACTGCGAAGGACATAAACAAGCCTATGCTTGGTTGAGGATGCAAAAATTGCTTAGGCAACAGTTTATAACGCAAAGCGAGAACCGGATAAAGGCTCAATATTGCAAGCGAGGGCATCAGATGCAATCACAACTTAACGCCAAAAAATATCCTTTTTTATGTCTTGTAGTCTACTTGGTGTGAAAAAAGGGGTAAACTTGTGCCAAATAGACATCTTTTCAAATCCAATTTACGAGTGTGAAAAGGACAAGTTCACTCGGCAATATTTTGTATTTTTTATAACAAGTCAGAAAAGAGCTTAACTAAGACTCATGACTTTTCAAATCCAATTTAACAAGTGTGAAAGGGACAAATCACTCGGCAATATTTTTGGTTTTTAGAAGAGTCGAAAAAGAGCTTAACTGAGACTCGTTTTTGGGATTCTGTGGGGAATAAGGTCACATGTGCGTGAATGAGAAATGGGGCTCATCATAAGGTCATGTATTGAATTATAATGGACTCCCAGTCCTAAGGAAAAACTTGGCATGGGCACCAAATAACAAAGAGGATCTAACTAGGGCACCCATGTTTGGTAAGACTCTACCATTTATTAGCGACACTATTTATAGTAGACGAGAGGTTCTGTGTCACAACAAATGGGTTCGTTCTTAAGGCGTAAAAATCGGTAGTCGAAGGATAATGCAAAAATGCATGATGTAGTGGATACCTATCCTATATGCTAGGTTATGAAAATACCTTCCCGAGGTGACAAACGACCAATCATGACGTGGAAATCCACAAGAAAACTGAGTCAAAACTACAAAAAACCAACTCAAAACCACTCTTGAATTAGTCCATTAGGTTAAAAAAAAGCATGAAACTATATAAAGTGGGTAAAAATAGCTTATAAATAGTAATAAAATCAAAAATTATTGTATCATTTTGATTTTTACCCAAATAGTGCAATTTGGACTAAAATACCTCCAAGATTCAAATGGCGATCGCGGGACCATCAGGAAACGAAATCGTGAACCGTCTAGATCAGGTAACTCTTAATCTCATTCTCTTCAAATTCAGTGGATTACATTTTTGAATTAGGTTTTCATTTTTTAGTTTTTGAGGACGTAAATTAGGATTTTTGGTATACGTGGGTCCACTTTGTTAAGGTCGCGTGTACAATGAGGTATACACCCCTGTGTGAACCACAGGGAGCGTGTATTAATCCCTACATGCAACTGTGTGCAAAGAAAGTCATGTATAGGTATGCAAATGGCCAAAAGAGGGGTTCTAACTCAAAAAATTGATTTTTTTTTTGTAGGATGGTCCTAGAATGGAGAGAGTGAGAGAATAAGGAGGTAGATGCAGCTATGAATTGAGATCCGGTGGCTCAAGCAGCTCTAAAAATATGTGGCTTGTAAAAATTTTGGGCTCTCAAAGGAATGAGGGCCCAAGTGAGGTTGTTGGAGATGTTGGTGGGTTACTGGGACCCTGATAGCTAGAGCTTTATCCTTGATGGACAACCATTGAGGATCGAAGTAGAGGGCATCTACTTCTTGACTGGTCTATCACACTAAGGGGAGGTTGTGAACCTCAAGTCATGCGAAGCAAGGAGTGGAATGAATATTGAGGAGTATATCAATGCTCGTTGTGTAGCAGGGACTCCCAAGGTGGGAAGCCAAGTCCCCATCCAAGAAATAAGTAATCTCAGTTTGAAGATCATTGTGCTCGTGCTTACCAGGATCATAGGTTCAACCTCGTTGCATCAATCATCGATACCACTTATGTTTTATGTAGTACAGTGTGCTAGACCCACTGTCTATGATTGGTGTACCTCACTGCTGGCCAATATGAAAGGTCAATTGACAGAGTGCAAACAGGGGAGTAAGTGAAACTTCGAGTTTGCCTCTATTCTTTGCAATTTCTTTTTCGAGCAGGTTCCAAGTTTGGGACCTGGAGTGGAGATCCTTCCTAGAGAACCATGCGATCCATCCATGGCGTGGTGGATCGAGGTCATGAGAGGGCAGGGGGGAGGTAGGGTATCAACGCCCTACAATGATGATTTTTTCTTCTAGTGGTGGTGGAAAGTCATTTCTTTGGACGACTATCCCTATGCGGGGATCGATTTCAGATGAGATCTTGATATGCCACTTCCACCAGGGGTCGCCTACAGTGATATAGGTAACAAGTTTTTAAATATTTCATTTTTTTGAATTTTTGTATTTAAGGAACAAAAATAAAATTTTTTTGGATGGTGTTTAAATATTAACTAGACACTTGTGTAATCGCAGACGTGGGTCCACGACGTCCAGAGGGATTTATTCGACATAGACAGAGGAACCAAGGAGATGAGGCGGTGGGAGGAGAAGCGAAGAGGGTCCTACAAAACATGCAGGGTAACCTGTCTCGTCTGACACATAGGACTCCTATGGTTCAGGTAGAGGATCTACCTGAAGCCATGCAGCGACGGGTGGTTGGTGTACCTAGAGCGTGGATACGACTCTTTTGGTGTCTCGCAAACGTCGTGGTTTTCTACCATGACACACATCTTGTGCCACAGGCGTAGATGTTGTGGGATATGTATATCGGCTATATATGTGTATTGAGGGTTTTAGCCCTAATTTTGCAATATAAACACCATATTTTGAAATATATAAAATGGAATCTTCAACTTTAATGATTTAATGATTTTCTTTGCTTTATTAATGTGACAAATGCCAATCTAAAACGTAATTAGCATAGGCATCGGATACATGATTAGAACTCCTAGGAATGTGATAATATGTAATAAAATCAAATTGTCATTCTAAAATACGTACCCGCAGGAATCAACGGAGTAAAGTAGGATCACGCACACGGTAATGGTCGTTCAACTGACATACTACTAACTGGGAATCCAAGCGAACTTCTAAAGAGAGAATAACATGCAAGATAGAATCGCACAAAATTTCTATGACGGCGCTATATTTGGCCACATTATTCATGGGTGGCCATAGGCATATGCCACCCGAAGACACCAGCATACCCTCGGGTGAGTAAACCACCCAAGCGGTGGAAGCTAAGTTTCATGTATGATGACTAGCTCTGTCTACGAATCCTAGGTAGACCGAAGACTCCGTTGACATCTACCAACAAAGGGAAAACTCGATGAGAAAGCTAAAGGCAAAAGAAAAAAGGGTGAAAGAGACGTATATACACTAAATTTACATTAGTATACAAACAGTTCCTCCCAAGCTTAGGGATCAAGTGTAGTACCTTTTCAAGTAGAGCCCATTTCTAGGCTCAGCCAATTTATTCCTTTCATAATCTTCCAACTCGTAGGCTCCTTTTTCTAGAACCCGTCACACGATGTAAGGGTCGTGCCACATGGGTTTAAACTTGGCTTCCCCTACCAATTCTTTGGCTTTATCATATAAGAGTACCAAGTCACCCTCAGCATACAACCAGGGACAGATAGACTTGTTGTACTGAACCTAGACATGTTTCTTGTTTTCCTCGATAGTCATAAAGACATCTCGACGCTTCTCATCAAGACTCTCTAGGTGCACAATGCGTCACTCTAAGTCTGAAGTGTTAGGTAGGAGATCGACTACCAACTTGAGAGAAGGGATTTCGCATTCAACAGGAAGAATCGACTCCACACCATGCACTAATTGAAAATGGGAAAAATCAGTGGCAGTCTTAACCGAGGTTCGGTATGCCCAAAGTGAGGGATATAGCATGATGTGCCAATTGGAATTACTCTGACTGACAGTTTTTTGCAAAATGGTTTTGAGAGACTTGTTGACGGCCTCTACTTGCCCATTTTCTTGGGGGTAATAAGGGGATGAATGACTGTGTCTAAACCCCATCTTAGATGGTAGTTCTACCATCATTTCATTCTGAAAGTGACTGACATGATCAGTGACAATATCACTCAGGATACCGATCCGGGCAATAATTTGGTTGAACACGAAGAAGGCTGCAGTCTTCCCATCATATTTTATGGTAGGCATGGCCTCGGCCCACTTAGTAAAGTAGTCGATGCCCATGATAATGTGTTGATTCTCCCCAGTCGAAGTTGGGTTGCAATCGACGAAATCTACCCCCCACTTGGTGAAGGGACCGACAGTAATGACTGGGTGAAGAGGGGTTGGATGTGAGTGCATTTTTTGAGTGAACACCTGGCAGGGGTGACACTTCTTAACCGCTTGGATACAATCTTTAAATGTAGTAGGCCAGAAATAACCGGCTCGCAAGATTTTTTGGGTTGTCGTAAGCCTGGATAGGTGACCACCACAAGCCCCTTTGTGGAAATCGTTTAGGACCGAATCGTCTTCCTCGTGAGTTAAGAAACGACACAGGATATTATCTACTCCTTGGAGATACAAAGTTTCACCGACAATAGTATACTTTTTGGCTTGGTATCTAACACGTTGTCGATCATCTCGTGAGAGATGCTGAGCGAACTTCAAGGTTTGAAGATATAAAACAATGTCTCCATACTAGGGGTTAGACAACGAGACAACCAAAATGTGTTCGTCCGCAAACGAATCAACATGGATAACATCCTCTTCTAATCATGGAAAATCGGATATTAACTCTGCAAAAACTAGCAATTTCTTGAACTTGGCCAAAGCAAAGTCGAGATCAAACTCTTGTAAGATGACAATCCATTTATTATATTTCCCCCCTATGATACGCCTGGTAAGGACGTATTGAAATGGATTGACATCAGCAACCACTGTAGTCTTGCAAAGAAATATATAGTGACGTAAACGTTGGACTGCATGAATGCCAGCCAAAGATAGCTTTTCAACATGAAAGTAATTAAGTTGAGGACCGACTAGATTTTGACTAAGATAGTAGATTATGTGCTCATGGAGCTCATCATCCTCCTGAACTACAACCATACCAATCGTCTCTACAGACGTTGCAATATACCGTAAGTAATCTCTACTGTAATCAAGGGATTTCAGCAGAGGGGCCGATACCAAGGCTTTCTTCAAAGCGTCGAAAGACTCTTGGGCTCGCTCATCCCATATAAAAGGTGTGTCCTTCTTCAAGAGGCACATGAAACCCTTAGTGATATTGGCATAATTCACTATGAAATGACGTAAAAAGTTAGATTTCCCCTGTAAACCTTGAAGTTGTCTAATCGTGTGCGGGGGAAGCAACTAAAGTATTGCCTCAAACTTAAGAGGATCTACCATGATCTCGGTCTCGGAAACTAAAAATCCTAAGAGAAGGACAAACTTAACGCAAAATATGCATTTGTGAGGGTTTAACCGGATTTTATAGTAACGGCATCTTTCAAAAACTAGTCGAAGGTGTATAACATGATCCACTCTCTTGCAAGAGTGAGCAATAAGATCATCAAGCTAGGATTCAACTATGTGCTTGAGATCGTGAAAAGCGAAAGTCATGGAATGTTGGAAGGTTGCTCCGGCATTTTTAAGGCCGAAAGGCATTTTCCGGTATGCAAAAGTACCCCAAGGGCATATAAATTTTGTCTTGTGTTGGTCCTCATGTTTGATCTGGATTTGGTTATAGCCTGAAAATCCGTCCATAAAATAAAATATCTCGCTTCCCGCACAGTCATCGAGAATCTGATCAATGAAAGGCATGGGGAAGTTATCTTTAGGACAAGCCTTGTTCAGGTCGTGAAAGTCCATACACACACGGATGGTTCCTTGCTTTTTATTCACAGGAACGGGGTTGGATACCCATTCAGTCAAGGGAACCGGGTAGATGAAGCCAGCATTAAGTAGCTTCTCCACCTCTACCTTAATAGTAGGGGCCTTCTTGGGATTTACAGCTCTAAGATGTTGTCGAACAGGTTTAGCATCCAGGTAATTTCTAATCTCATGTTCGAAAATATGAGGGTCGATCGCTGGCATCTCTTCATATGACCAAGCGAATACATCTTGAAATTATTTGAAGAGTTTGGTGAATATCAAAATTTCTTCTGGCGAACAATCTGCACCTATATTTACATTCTCAATCTTGCCAGGGGTACAAGAGATATCGATCGAGACAGTAGGAGAAATACTCACCATATTTCCTTCGACATAAACGTCATGCATATCAAGTGGAACTACGGCGTGATCGACTATCTCACTTAAGGTAGACCGAAAGTCATCTTGCTCGATTATTTCAAGACTTGGGAAAAAATAAGATCGATGATGCATATCATCCCAAGGTCTCTCGGAACCATTCATGGCTTCGAGGATGGATTCATCCAAAGGCAAAGTATCATCTAAGAAATCATGCGAACAAGACAACGAGGTGGACCATACAAGCCTAAGAACGGGATCATCCTTGTCTGTCTGTGAGATAACGTGATCGGGATCGGCGGAAGAGTCAAGAACAACTTGATACGCAATATTCACTACCAATAGTGGCATAGCCATGCCAACATGCAACTGACCTTCACTCAACGAAGTTGGAGAAGGTAGGTTCCATGGATCACTAAGATAGGAAGTGCGGAAAGGAATGGACCTCCCTGCTAAAGCAAGCCTACTAGACATGGCGTAAAAGTGGTGAATCGGTGCCGAGAAGTCGAAGGTACCCATGAGGGAAGAATACATTTCGATGTCGATATTCTTGGTTGTCAGCTGAGAATTTTCAATCACAAGGATCGATGGTCCAACAGATGTGTTAGGACAAGAGTACGCAAAGGATAATTGGTCGATAGTCATGATCTCCCCTTGATGAGGAAAACAAAGTGTATGGAAGACGGACGATATGAAAATGACCATAGAATAGGTCCAATTGAGACCTAGTAACAGGTTATAATCAAGAGGCGCATCAACTACCTCTACCTCCACCTCTACCGTCTTCCCACCTAACTGGACCGGAAAGGAAGGGAGAATATCGTGAGGGCGGAAGGAATGACCGTCAAATGCATTCAACATGTTCGACGACTTGGAAAGGGCCGGAGAAATGAGATCTTTCCAACATACCAAGGAGATCACGCAGGTGGTAGCACCTTCATCAATGACTGCTCATTTGATAGTATACTTGGAATAATCCATGTGTATTTGGAAAGCCACATGGTAAGGTAAGCGAGGCTTCACATTCGTGACGTCAAACTTGATAACTTTCAAGCCACTAGGTTCTAGAGCTCCTAAGGTAGAGAGTAAGGCATTCCTCTGTGATGGACACGTCTGGAGTACCTCCAAAGTCAACATCTCACAAGAGGTTTGGCCCAGATCCTCAACGATAGAGTAGTTTTGGGTAGATCTAGAATTAGGGTTGTGAGTAGAGCACTTGAGTACTCCTTTAGGAATATGAGGTGGTGGCTCTGGTTTCTCAATATATAGGTTCATCTCTGGAGGGGGAGGAGGAGCTTCTAGACCGGTACTAGCTTTTGAAGAGCTATAATCTCGAGAATGGGTGGCTATATCAATTTTTGCGTTGACCATATTGATACAAACATGGTCACCATCTTGCGACGGTGGGTTTTGATTTCCACTGGGCACATTTCTGTCATTCGAAGAGCTCGAGGCTAAGTGTTGGATATGAGGGAATGGATTTGTCATCACAGCGGGTGGTAGATTTAAAAGCATCACAGCCTCCATGAGTTTGGGGCATAAATGTGTAAGGTGGTCATCGATACAAAGTTTACAAGGAAACTTCACCTTACGTTTCTCTTTCTTTCCCTCTCCAGCATTATCATTCTGCTTCCAATTATTATCTTTGTCCTTGGGTTTATTACCATTTTTCCCACCCTTGCGATTGTTTCGACCTTTCCTTTTATTCCCATCTGGTTATTGGTCACCATTTGGGTTTTTTGACGATTGCAAGGAATGTACATCCATCGACTAAGTGGGTTTGGAGGATGCAGATGAAGCTGATCCTCCGGCAGACTTCGTCTCTGAGTCTGTGGAATTTACATTGGCGGACCCTACAATGCCATCGGCATGAGGTCCAGGTTTTTTCCTAGGATCATAATTTGACTACGGTGCTTTTGGAAGAAGGTGATATAACATCCCAAACTGAGCATATATTAAATCTAACTGATGGGCTCTAAAGATAGCTTCTTCCTCATTGGAGACCCCGAAAGTAGCAACATCCTTCGAGATAAGAGGGTGAAAATACTTTAGGAACCATTCTAGGAGAAATGTAGGGGGTGTAGGAGTCTTAATCAACCGCCTTCGTCTACGTCGTTCCTGGATATGATCCGAGATGTGAGTGGCAGTGTCCTAGCGTAAAGTAAACAAAATTTTGAGGCCAGCATCATAACGAATGGGCAATTGAAAGTGGTTGAGAAAGTCCACCACCAACTGATTAAATGACCCATATGTCCCCCTAGGTATCTCAATGTACCATTGTGAAGCAAATCCAATGAGAGTGTGTTGAAACAATCGTAATCTAATAGAATCATGGTTCAGTGAATTTGATGAGCACCAAAGGTGAAAGGTAGTAACATGTTCACCAGGATCCTCTCCATTCTTACCCTCAAACTTTGGAATGTCTGAAGGAAGTTTGGTGGGGACAGGGGGCCATGTGGGATCATGACTCGTTGGGTCATTAATTAACTTAGATAAGTCTGGCAGATTGAGTGTGGCCAGAAAAGGGAGACGGGGTTGCGACATCTGGCCCCATCCTCTCGTGAAAGATTGTATGTTGGGAACTGCATTCCACCTAGGATTCTGGTAAGAACCAAAGCCCTGTCTGGAGTTATAAGTCCCTCCTCCATGCTAATTCGTATAGGGTGGGTTGGGCATCATTCCAGCAGGAATGTTCTGACAAGGATTGTGAAAATTGCCCCCAGTCGGATTAAATCTGGGCTGGGGGTTAGAAAACTGCCCCCAACCAGATTGGATCCGGGTTGGGGGTTGCCCAAAGTGTAATACTGACCTCCTCCAGGTGGGAACCTGGAGGATTGAAGTGGATTCATGATGCCAAAAGTATTGGTCAGAATTGGCACTGAGGAGGTAAGGGTATAGGGTGGAACCTATCCACCAGCTGGGTTGTTCCATCCAATCATAGAAGGATTAGAATCGGGGTTAAAAGTAGGTACACTTCCTATATAAGGGTTTGTTTGGGAGATATTAGAACCACCAAATGAAAAAGGAGTGTAAGGACGTGTAGTGCCCCCAAGTCCAAGGCTAGCGTTAGGGCCAACAGTTGGGATGGCAATTGAAAAATGTGAAGTGAAGTTAGGCATACCAAAAGAAAATGGACTAGAAGCCATAGGGATGGACTGAACATTGTAACCCGGCGAGTGAACAAAACCCCCAAAAGGGTTAGAGGCAAGAGAGGAAGCATTAACTACAGGTTGAGCCGTAGTACTGGTATAAGCCTCTGGCACTGCAACTATAGTGGCTACAGGAGTCAAAGGGGTGCCATTAACTATAGTGGATATGGGAGTCAAATAAATCTCAGTGTTCTGAATATTAGACTCAGTACTCATCCTTATGGAACCACAAGTCTGAAAGGTGTGTGTGTGTGTACCATGCCTAAAAAATCTATGCCTTTTATAAGGCAAGAACCAAAAATCTGGTGATAACTGTAACAACCGACGGGACCGGGGAGGAATCTAGTCCGACTCCATGACAACTTATGACTCTACAAAATAAAAATATATCCTAAGGCCAACTAGTAGTCGAAGAGCATACCAAAAATTCAAACGGCCAATATGCATGCAAACGGGCTAAAGTGTCTGAGTGGCCTCCCTCGCTAAAGAAGGTATGTCTTGTCCAAGAGGGACCTGAGACTCCTCGCTAAAGTTTGGAGGTAACAGAATCAGTTATAGGAGCCCTTATGGGATTAACAACCAGTCGGTCAGATCCCCCCAGAGAGGTAATCCTCCATAAAGGTTGTGTGTTGTCCGACCGCTATCTGACCCAGGGTACAAGTAAAATAACCCTTACAAGTAACCTATGAGATACCTAAGTCAAGCAACTAATAAACCAATGTATAACCGATGCACAGGCGAGTAGTCGTAAGTCCGGATCACTGTATGGGTGGTGTAGAAAATCCTGAAACCTTGAAAGCACCACCTCTCACAGAGGTATGGGTACTAGCAAGATCCCCGAATATGAATAAATCCACAAAAATATCCCTGGCGCTAGGTGAGTATCCAGGGGTTATCCCTTCAACTAACTTCACGCAACCTCGTGATTAACTCTGGTGTGAGCGGATCATCCTGATATTACCAATTATACAATGGACTTCTCAACTCCTTGTCTCAGACACATATGTTGATTTAATTGCCTTGGAGAATTTTACTCACAAAATCCTATTCCAAGGCACTAAATCGTAGACTAGTTTGTGCACCCTAAAAATAAAATCATGACTAATCAATTTTAGTTTAAAGCGTAAATTTTATTGGTCGTGATTACTCAAAAGGGTATGGAAGCGAAACTCATGATGTTATGACTATGCAAGAAGATACATATGAATATAATGCAAAGTTTATCTTTAACTTTTCAATGAATGATATGCTAATAAAAACAGTGCAATTTTCAATTTCAACTCTACAATTCAGAAGTAAAATGCAATCTTTCACTAAATGCACTAAGCTAATGATAAAGGTTCAAAGACAAAAATGCTAACTAATGCAAAATGCCTATTTTTTTTTATTTTCAATATATTAAAGAGAAAATGCATGGACTGAAAAGCAACCTGATATATAAATTCTACTATGTAAAAATGAAATAACTTCAAGCAGCCAAGCAAATAGCCCAGGGTTCAAGGAGAAACCAAAAAATGAAAAAAAATGAGAAATGCTATGCCCAAAAATTCAACTCCCGACAGGTTTCCTGTCAGCCCAGAGAATCTCAACAGGCACTACAGAGACCTAAGAAGGCTCAGCAATCATCAAATCCCACCCAACAGTCACTAAACCAAGCAAACAAGCAAGGGAAAGTGGTATACGTGATTTTTAAGGGAAACAGGGTGTATATACACAGCTAGCAGTGAGACAACACGCGTGTGTATGTGATTTTCAAGGAAATAGGGTGTGTACAGGCTTGAAAACAAGGCCAGACAAGGGTAAAAAGGTTGAAAACTCAGACCTAGAGTGAACAGAATATGTCAAGCAATGATACGACAAGAAACATAAAGGAAAAAGAGCAATGCAAGAAGAAAAAGTACTTCAACCCTTAGAAGGAAGATCTCTCCCCAGTGGATTCACCAATTCTGTTACGAGGGAAAAAATCTCTATGGACAAGGGTAAACCACAACAGACAGGTATGACTGCAAAAATCAACTCAATTCCATTGTATGTTATATAAACTAATGTGCAAGATCCAACGTTCAATGATGTTCCACCATTGAGCACTTCGACCCAAAGATTTATACCTGCAATAAGTTATTAAAAAACAAGCATAGCAAGTACATGGTGATAGTATAAAGGGGTTAGCACATTAGATAACATAATCCACTAATAAACATTACAAACATGCCCATGGATAATAATCATTTATTTGCACGATACCAATAAGACGAGAAAGGAGTATTTCTATTAATAATTGATCAACAGAAGTGACAACATTACAAACTTCCGTGTCGACACGGTTCAAAACCAAGAAACCAAGTTCCTTCCAACTGGGCCTCCACCACTTCAATCCTCCACCAAAGGCGAGCTCATAGGAGAGAGACAATGAGGTTCTCTCAACAATAGGGAAAGAGCTTGGGGGATAAACACTGTGTTCAAACTTGAGGGACAAAGGGATGCAGACTCAATATGAATTAATTTCTCTAAAGTAACTTTTCTTTCAAAGTTGAATGCTTTCTCCTCGTTTCCATAGCTCGGAATTGTGGTTTTATAGTCTTCAAAATGCAACTGAAGGGCCGATTTGGAACGTTTCCAGTATGTGGAAGGCCAAGGATCAGAGATCTCTTGTCGTGACATGGAAACCCAACTCCATTTTGTATTTTCTGGCACAAATCCCGATGTAAGTGGGTTGTAGTGGAGCAGCCTGCGTATACGCATGTTGTATAGCATATAGGGCATGTATATGTGGAAAAAATTGTATCTTTGGCTCTAGATTCATCAAAAATGGATGCCAAGTCTGCATAGGGAAATGGAAAAAGGCCCTCTGTGTAAGATAGAAATGGTGGGGAAAATCTTGCTATAACAACAGGCCAGAGTTTCTAAATGATTATACTCTCCCTTAACATTAGAGGGGTAGGGGGAACCCCAAAATTCCTCACTTTAAAGAGGATGGTGTAGGAGCATAGGTTGGATTTAATCATGCTCCAGGAAACAATGTGTAGTGGTAAAATGTCAACTGACACTTTGGGTAGTTTCTTAACATATTGGTCCTTTAGTTCTCTTTATTGTATAGGTTTATTAGGGGGCTTAACTTCTGTGTGGAGCCCTCAATTCCAAGCTTTGTTCTCTCTCCAGTTTCCCTCTAGTATTTTGGTTGAGATAAAATACCCTTTTTTAAACACCTCCTTCCATTTGATAAATGTGTATGACTTGTATGTTGATCATTTAAATTTTTTAGAAGGCTTGGGTGCCCCGAGGTATCTTAATGATTCAAATATCATTCTGAGAGGGGATTTAAATTTTTCCATTTCTTTAAGGGAGTTTTTGGGTATCTTCCCCCATCAAGATCATCAATGTGTTTTTTCTCTCATTGGATCAAAAAGCACCATTTAGTAGATATAGATCCAGTAAAGTTGGTGCAAACCTGGCGGAATGGGTGAAAAGGGAAGGATTTGGTGGCCAAAAGGTTAGACTGATTCCTGATTTCTGAAAATAAGTTTGAAAACACTTGGTTATTCAAGTTGAAGGTGGTGGTAGGGGGAAACTCCAATCACATGCCTATTTTGTTGGATATAGCCAATAAAGGACCTAAAACACCCTCCCCTATGAAATTTAATCATTCCTGGTTGTAAGAAGCGAAGTATCAAAGGCTTGTCCTACCATCTTGGTCTCCTTTGGTTGAAATGGAGGGGTGATCCTTTATGGAAAAATTTGCAGAAAACATCTCAAAGATTAAAAAGGAAACCACTTCCTGGGCCAAATATTACAATTTGAATGCATCCTCGAAGCTCCACGATGTGGAGGCAAATATTGGCTTGTTGTTAATTGATAGTTATCTTGGACCCCTGTTTAGCGATGAAGAAGACGCATTGGGAAAATTATTAAAACGGAATGAATATTTATTGTCATTGGAGGAAACCAAATGGCATTTAAAGAGCAATTTCACTTGGTTAATGGAGGGAGATAATAATACCAAATGTTTCCAAAAATTTGCAAACCATCGCAAGGTCGCAACACCATCTTGGAAATAAAAGATTAAATGGTCGAGTGAGGTCCTCATTTGGGAAAATAGTTGAAGTTGGGAAAGGATACTTTTCAAACCTATTTAAAGAGCCTTCGGGTTGTCCTATCGTTGAGATGTTGAATGTTAATAAACTCTTCATGAATTCCATCAATGATGAAATGAACGATTCTCTTTGGGCAGAGAACTTTGAAAAGGAAATTTTCTCAACCTTATCTTATTTTCAAAAAGGAAAAATCCCAGGCCCTAATGGGTTGACAGTTGATTTTTATCTCAGTTTCTATGAATTTCTCAAATATGACATTCTAAAAGTGGCAAGGGATCTCAACTTTTGTGGAAAATTTGGGGTTCTTTTAATTCTATCTTTCTTGCTTTAATTCCAAAGAAGAAGGAGGCTCTCACTTTCGAAGACTTCAAGCCTATATCTTGTTGCAACCTAATCTACAAACTTATTGCAAAAATCATTGCTTCTCACCTAAATCACATCTTAAGAGAAATCCTTTCTAAGGAAAAGTATTTTTTTTATTTAAGAGACAAATCCATGATGTGGTAGTCGTCACTCAGGAGGCCCTGCATTCTACTAAGACAAAACAAATCTCCTTTGTTGTCCTAAAATTAGACCTATCAAAAGCATATGATAAGGAAAATTGGACCTTTCTCAGGCTTGTTTTGATTTAGATGGGAATGAACTTGAATTATGTCAATTGGATTATGGGTTGTCTTGGAACCCCCTGCTTCATTATTCTCATAAGTGGCTCTCCCTCGCCTTGTTTTCGGTCCTCTAGGGGTCTCTTACAAGGGTGCTCGTTGTCACCTTTTATGTTCCTCTTAGTTGTTGAGGGGTAGAGTTTACTTATTAAGAATGCTTGAAGGACCAAACTTCTCAAAGGGCTTAGAATATTGGATTCAAAAATAATTTCACATTTTTTCTTTGTTGTTAATGTCATTCTTTTTTGTGCAGGGCATATGTAGGAATTTCAAGTTATGAAATCATTATTGAAATATTTTTTGCACTACTACGGGAATGAAAATAAATTATGAAAAGTCAAATATGTTTTTAAATGAATTTTAGGATGAAGAAGTAGCATAGTTTGTTTAGGTTCTTCCCTTTGCCTGGAAAAGTATTGATGTCTTAAATATCTGGGGTTCAAACTCAAACCAAAATCCTATGTATATGAGGATTGGTTGTGGCTTATAAAGAATCCAAGTGAGATTTGATCTTTGAATTAATCATTGTCTTTCAAGAGGCGGTCGACTGATCTTGATCAACTCAGTCCTTTCAAGTTGCCCGATATATTGGGCATCAATAGAAAAATTCTTGAAAGGGATTTTATCCAAGCTTAGGAATATTTGCTTTCATTTTCTTTGGTTTGTACGAAAGGAGGAAGGGGGAATCCCCCTTGTGAAATGGTCGAGACTCGTTATGCCTAAGGAGCTAGGTGGATGGGGTATTAAAAATATCATTTGGTTTTGCAAAGCCATAGCTGTAAAAAGTATGTGGAGGCTAATTCACAATAGGAGCTTATGGGACAGGGTGATGTGATCAGATCTAGAAAAGCGGTCTCCAACAGCTCGATCTGCTAGAAAACTTTGGTGGAATCCTTTCTTTTGATAGGTGAATGGACAATGTGGCAGGTGGGAAATGGAGAAAGTGTTAGGATTGGAAAAGACCCCTGGGTTTGCTCAAGGGATGGTTACAAACTCTCCAATGATTTGGTTAGTGATATCCACGATCAGGAATTTTTTCCTTATGGGATGCAAGTCTTGGGGAGACAGATCATATTGGAAGAAGCTCTTGGATAATGGTTGTGATTTTGGGCCTCGAGGGTAAAAAGGTAGAGGAATGAGAAGATTTCATCGACCTTCTATATTCAAAATTAATTTCCTTAAAGGAGGAGGAGGAGAACACTCTTTTGTGGTCCAAAAATGAAAAGTTGGTACAATACACAACAAAATTAGGGTGTTGGGTCCTAGAAAAAGGATAATTTAATGGTCAAAAGAAATGGTGGTGGAATTTCATTTAGTCAATCCACGCTCCCAAAAAGGTTAAATTTTTGAGTTGGTTGTCATTAGAAAATAGATTGTTAACTTGGGACAATGGGGTCGAAAGAGGATGGACAGGTTTGGGTCAATGTGCATTTTGTATGAGGGATGAGGTGATTGTACATCACATATTCGTTTCATGTCCTTTCACTAAGAAAGTGTGGGAATCAATTTCTAAATTGTTGAAGGTTCGGTTACAGGAATTGGATGGAGAGTTAGTCGATTGGTTTAAAAGGTGGAAAGAAAATGAGATCACAAATGGTTTTATCTCCCTTCCTCTTTTCTTATTATATTTCATTTAGTGGGCTTGCAACGTAAGAATATTTCGGGATATCCATCCCGCTTCTGAGGTGGTGGCAACGTTAATTGTTAGAATGTCTATGGAGCACAATATTGACTTCAAACATTGAAAGAAAATAAAATTGATAGCATTGCCTCCCATGGATGAGAGTATACCATGGGGATATTTCGACGAGGCATCCCAAGGGCACCCTCCTTCCTGTGGTGCAGAGGCATTCCTATATATTTATTCTTCTCACTACTACAAAATCATATTCACACTCAGAAAATGTACTAGTATGAAGGTGGATATCTCAGCATTGTGGGAACTATTATTTATGGTGGACACTCTTAGTTTGAGGAAAATTCAAATTATGGGAGATTCAAAGACTACAGTTGATTGGGTAATTGGGCATATAAATATCCAGGTTCTAAAGCTAAAACCTTTGTTTAATCAAATCTGATCTTTTTTATCTACTTTGGAATGGTTCTCC
>SNQJ01S0007765.1:73236-91988 GCA_010110895.2 Picea sitchensis | reverse complement strand
CGATTGTTCTGCCATCGAGTGGATTGTTCTGTCGCAGAACTGTTCAGTGAGTGAACTTGTTAGTTGTTGTAATGAGCCCTATGATTACTCTGATCAGTATGTTGAACATTGTCGTAAATACATGTGTATGAATTAGCTTGGAGAGATTAATGGAAGAGGCATGTTGATAGTCCCATGGAACGTTGAATTGCAGAGGTGGTTTGTAAGGCCCGTGGAAGATTTCATTTTCTCCAAGTGAGGGAATGTCTAGGAAGTATTTCCCAAGTTGTCAAACTACAACGACAGGGCTCTGAGACTTCCATTATGGCATGTTGTTGAATCCCTAGAAGGGAAGTGGGGCAGTCGATGAACTATTGAGTAGAGAAGGGCCACACTTCTTGGGGCAGGACAAGCATGTGGGGAATGAGAGATTGTAGGTTGTCAGTGTGAATTGGCATCTGTGATGTACTTTCCTACAATTGAGTCACTTGTGTATGAGCTAACTGTGATCGAGTTCCTGTAGAGTGAGATACTTTATTCTGGTTGGGAACCCTTTCCCAAGTGGAGTTTATCCCCAACTTGTGAGTGACCCACTGTTGATATTTATGAACAATGAAGTCTAAGGTTGGGAGGAACGTGGAAGGTTTGCCCATAGTTGGTGTCTTTTATTTCAAAATATAAGTGCCATTTGTGTGTCAAATCATGTTTGTAATTATATTTATGCAATTGATGTCATCGGTCTATGTTATTTATGTTGTGTGTATAATTCTTTCATGAATTGTGTACAAATATGTTAATAAAATGTACGTAATTATGCATTGTGGAGTTTCTATATGTTTTTCAATTAATGACAGAGTTGTGTTAGAGAAATTTAAGTAGAATTGATAACAATATGGTATCAGAGCAAGAGTTGTTTGAGTGACATTACTCAGTGGGTGGTTGGGTATGTTACAATATGGTATCAAAAGATAAGTGTCAGTTATGTGTTAAATCATGTTTGCAATTATATTTATGCAATTGATGTCATAGGTATATGGTATTTATGTTGTGTGTATAATTCTTTCATGAATTGTGTATAAATATGTTAAGAAAATGTACGTAATTATGCATTGCGGAGTTTCTATATGTTTTTTAATTAACGATAGAGTTGTGTTAGAGAAATTTAAGTAGAATTGATAACAATATGGTATCAGAGAAAGATTTTTTTGAGTGACATTACTCAGTGGGTGGTTTGGTATGTTACAATATGGTATTAGATAATTAACAGAATGGGTTAAGTAGTAGCATGACCCAGCCTAGGTGGTTGGGGGTGTTACAATATGGTATCAGAGAAAGAGTTGTTTGAGTGAAATTACCTAGTGGGTGGTTGGGAATGTTACAATATGGTATTAGAGAATTAATAGAATGGGTTAATTAGTAGCATGACCCATCCTGGGTGGCTAAGGGTGTTACACTTGTACCTATGAATTGGGATCTTAAATTCATCTGTCATTACCCTTTTGGAGAAATAATGTCTGAGAATGATCGAACCTAGACCTAGTGGATTTGTTTCCAATGGCACACGAGTGATAAGGAGGGAGAAGTATTGTGGGAGTTTCCATCCCCCATGGCATCTTCGTGCAAACATAAGTGGAAATTTCCACACACGTGAGGGAGAACAGGGGAGCGGTATGAGCAGAAGCCAGCTTAAGATGGGGGGGTGGAATCATGAAGCGAAGAGTCCCATCCCCACAAGGGAGAACAAAAAGTCGAGAAGGGTGACAATGGAGGCGGGACGGAGAAAGGGCGAGAGGTGAGGCGAGAAAGGGAGAAGGGGGGGGACAAGAAAGGGGAGAAGAAGCATCCACAGGGAGGGATCGACAGGATGCGAGGCAAGGAGGGAGAGAATATGTGTGTCAATAAGGGACGAGGCCAAGAAAAATAAAGGGGCCCACCAAAACCAAAGGCCAAATTCATAATCTTATATCATGGAAGAGGAGCTAAGGGGCAGGGATGAAACTAAGATTACCATTAATGACGAGAGATTTGGCTTCCCCTTTAACTCCAAAATTGGCCAAATGATCTGGAAGTGAGTTTAGGTCCCGCTTGAAATTCCATAGAAATATCTGACTAAAGTCCTTGAGAATGCCCTAGATACGTTTGAAGATAGATCTGAGGCTCACATCCTCTGGGAGGGTGTAAATACTTAGATTCCTTATCTTGTTATTGGAGTCACCCACAACTGAGAGGATTCTAATGTTTCTAGTTTTAGCTATAAGCAATCCTTGTGAGAGGGCATACACTTTAGCCTGATTATTGGTGGAAACTTCTAGATTCCACAAGAAAGTGACTGAATGTGCCCTCCAGGGCCATATAGAACCCCTCCCACACCACCTGTCACCCCGAGTTATACTCTCACTTTCATCCCTTACTTTAATAATTTATTATTATCCTTATTTCATTTAATCTCGACGCCCTCTTTTATCACATTTTATTACCTTATTAAAAACCCTATTATTTTACCTTTATTGAATACCTAATCTCAACTGTTATTTCTAATAATTTATTTTTCACTCTCCTTTAATGATTAATTATCATTCTTCTTCTATAAATACAATCCTCAACACTCTTTTCCAATCATATTAGCTTCTTATGTCACTAATGATGGGTGGTGTCTACTATGTTGATGTTATGGTAGTTGCGGGCGGTATTAACCTCTACATGTAACCTTTGACGAGACTAGAATATTCTGGGAAGCAAGAGAAACCCTAAATAGTTGGGTAATAACCCTAGAAGACAAGTCAAATCAAGAGAATAATTTATATTAAATTATTAGCCTCCAGAAGAAGAAGTTGACCTAGTTAGGTCACTTGGAGGACTATAAATAGAGGGCACTTGAGCTCATTTTCTCTCACTCACTCTCACAACTACAAAAGGACTAGTGGTGCACATGACTGGAGGAGAGTTGCAGTTACTCTGGTAGTGACTTGGTATTTGGTTATGGTTTGGAATTTTTTCTTGGTAAGCTAGCTTTGGATAGAGGTACGCTACCTTGGTTGGCTATTGGTTGTAGTGATTTCTTCCGAAATTATTTTGTCTATCAAGGTTAAGGTGCTCGGGGGTGGCCTTTGTGACTATGGTTGGGTGAAAATATAGTGATATTGTCTATGGTGAAACAATCACACCTATTATTTTAACAGGTTATGGTCCCACACTATCTTCATATAGACTAACCACTTGAAGGTAGATTGGGAGGATTTTCTCAGTTGTAGTTGCAGTTGCAATCAAAGTTTTGTTGCAGCAATGAAACCCTAACCCTTTTGTTGAGGAACCTTAAGTGAAGCTCTTGACCTAATTCCTGGATATCCTAGTGTTCCCTGTTGGGCCTCAAAAATGTCGTATTTTCATCCACCTTTCCCTTCACTATTCCTTACATTTCATCGTCCCATTAACCTTCCATCATGCCATTCTCATAAATACATTTGGGTTTCTCCTTATTATTTTCCATTGTATTATTTTAGTATTATAAGTGAATTTGTGATTAAATATTATAAATTAACATATTTTCATTATATATCAAAGTTGGATGAGTTTGATGATGTGTGCAGGCATATTTGAAGATTTCAACAAAGTCAAAATTCACAACCTATCCTCAAATTCGAATTACATCTTCAAACTTGAAGATTTGAAAGAGAGAAGATCATGGAAGATTTGGTTGGCATATCTTATCTAAGATATGTGAGAGATGTCTGGAGGATTTGAAGGGATCATATCTTGTAATAATGGGAAATTAGTTGAGAGTGGTTGAGAGAATAGTGGATATGTCATTATGACGCTCATGTATATAAGAGAGTGTTCTCTCTTCATGAGCAGGCATGTAATTCAAAATTTAGTCTTGTAATTAGGAGAAGGAGATTCTTAGCTTTGATTCTTTCATTGTTATTATTTCATGCTTTTTCATTTGATTCTTGTAATATAATTTGAGATTGATTTATTGTGTGAGCTCACATATGTATTTTTTCATTCAACTCTTCACATGTTGTATTGTTTTCCTAGATTAATTTCTTGCTTTCCTAGTTGGTATTTCAATGCTTTCCTAGATTGATTTCATTTCAGCAATTTAGATTAATTTACTTCTACTTTAGTCTTGCATATATAGTGCATGTGCTTCGTAAGCCTACGAACCTTGGATTGACAAATTAAATAGTTGGGCAAGTACTACAACGGAATTAAACGACAATATTTCCACCTAACATGCCCTATCCAAGCACACCTCCTAGTACTCTCAGCAAGCCAATGTGTCAATTTTGAGTTTTTGGTCAAATTCAAAGGTTGACCTAGTCAAATTCAAAGGTTGACCAAATCAAAGAAATCATGACTTACTCTATGAAGTCAGAAAACAAGTTAGAAGGGGATTTAAACTTCAGAGCATGGAATACAAGGATTGACCTCATCCTTGCCAAGAATAAAGTCCTAGATATTGTGAAAGGAAATATCATGGAACCATAGTTTGAAGTAAGAAAAGAGAAGGAACCTCATAACATTGTAGCACTGGAGAAGTTCAAGAGAGATATCTCAAAGGTACAATGCTTTGAATGCCATGATTATGTCCACTACAAAAGGAATTTTCCTAAACTAACAAGGAAGAGAAATGAAAGACATCACACATCATCTAATAATGATGAAGAATCCTTAAAGAATACAAAGCATTATGAGGAAGATTTCTTCTATTACTCGGCTCTTACTGGAACCGTTGAACATGGCATGTGGTTGATTGATAGTGGAGCTTCAAGGAATATGACAGGTGACCGTAGGAAATTCTCAAGCATGAAGGAGAAGGAGACAACTCGTAAAGTGGAGCTTGGAGACAATAACTCTAATGCAGTCAAGGGAATTAGACAAGCTACTATCAAAATGGAATCAAGTAACTCTATCCATATTAGTAATGTTTTATATGTTCTTGGCTTGAAAAAGAATCTAGTATCTATTTCTTGTTTGGAAGAGAAAGGAGATAGGGTAGATTTTGTGGATGGAAAAGTTCTTGTATGGTCTAAAGACTCCAAGATAGAAAATGATAGAGTTATTGGAACCCGTGAAGGAAGGTTATATAAACTCCTAGGTCAGAATAATCAAGCCCTAGTACATGAAAAAATCAACCCTAGTGAGTTATGGCATAGAAGGTATGCTCACCTTCATTATCAAGCCTTGTCATCCCTGAAACAGATGGTTGTAGGCATACCAAAATTACAGTCAATACATGAAGGTGTGTGCAGAGGATGTGCACTTGGGAAGAACATTAAGAAACCTTTCCCAAGCAGTGAGAATAGATCCAAAGGGATCTTAGACCTAATATATTCAGATGTATGTGGACCTATGCTAGTGAAGTATTTAGGAGAATCTCTTTACTATGTAACCTTCATAGATGACTTCTCAAGAAAGACATGGTTGTATCTATTAAATACTAAGAATGAAGTATTTAGCAAGTTCCAAGAATTCAAGGCACACCTATTATTTTAACAGTGATATTGACTATGGTTGTGTTACAATATAGTGATATTTTCTATAGTAAAACGAGCACACATATTATTTTAACAGGTTATGGGCCCACACAATCTTCGAACAGTCTAACCACTAGAAGGTAGATTGAGAGGATTTTCTCAGTTGTAGTTGCAACTGCAGTCAAATTTTGTTGCAGCAATGAAACCTTAACCCTCTTGTTGAGGCACCTTAAGTGAAGTGCTTGACCTAATTCCTAGCTATCATAGTGCACCCTAGCCAAGCACACCTCTCAGTACTCTCAGCAAGCCAAGGCATCAAGTTTGAGTTTTTGGTCAAAGTCAAAGTAGTCATGACTTACTCTATGAAGTTAGAAAACAAGTTAGAAGGGGATTTAAACTTCAGAGCATGGAAGACAAGGATTGAAATCATTCTTGCCAAGAATAAAGTCCTAGATATCATGAAAGGCAATATCATGGAACCATAGTTTGAAGCAGGAAAAGAGAAGGAACCTCAAAACTTTGTAGGACTGGAGAAGTTCAAGAGAGATATGGCAAAGGTACAATGCTTTTAATGGCATGATTATGGCCACTAAAAAAGGAATTGTGCTAAACTAATAAGGAAGAGAAAAGAGAGACATCACGCACCAGCTTCCAATGATGAAGAATCCTCAAAGAAGACAAAGCATGATGAGAAAAAATTATTTTATTACTCGGTCGTTACTAGAACCGTTGAATATGACATGTGGTTGATTGATGGTGGATCTTCAAGGCATATGACAGGTGACCATAGGAATTTATTAATAATGAAGGAGAAGGAGACACCTCATAAAGTGGAGCTTGGATACAATAACTCTTATGCAATCAAGGGAATTGAACAAGCTACTATAAAAATGGAATTAGGTAACTCTATCCATCTTAGTAATGTTTTATATGTTCCTAGTTTGAAAAAGAATCTAGTATATATTTCTTGTTTGGTAGAGAAACGAGATAGAGTATCTTTTATGGATGGAAAAATTTTTGTATGGTCTAAAGACTCCAAGATAGAAAACGCTAGAGTTATTGGAACCTGTGAAGGAAGGTTATATAAACTTGTAGGTCATAATACTCAAGCCCTAGTACATGATGAAATCAACCCTAGTGAGTTATGGCATATAAGGTATGCCCACCTTCATTATAAAGCCTTGTCATCCCTGAAACAGATTGTTGTAAGCATACCATAATTATAGTCAATACATGAAGGTGTGTGCAAAGGATGTGCACTTGGGAAGAACATTAAGAAACCTTTCCCAAACAGTGAGAATAGATCCAGAGGGATCTTAGACCTAATATATTAAGATGTATGTGGACCTATTCCAGTGAAGTATTTAGTAGGATCTCTTTACTATGTAACCTTCATAGATGAATTCTCAAGAAAGACATGATTTTATCCGTTAAAGACTAAGGATTAATTATTTAGAAAATTCCAAGAATTCAAGGTTGAAGTAGAGAACCTAATAGATAAGAAGATCAAGACAATAAGATATGATAATGGAGGAGAATACACCTCCAAGGATCTCGTTTCCTTTTGTAAAGAAGTTGGGATTAGGAGGGAGATCATTGTCCCTCACAATCCTCAACAGAATAGTGTGGTTGAAAGAAATAACAGAACCATTAAAGAATTAGTCCAGGAAATGATGAATGATCAGAACTTATCTATGTTCCTATGGGGAGAAGCAGTTATGACAATTGTTTATGTTCAGAATAGAAGTCCACATAGAATATTGAAGAACGTGACTCTTGAAGAAGCCTTCTCAGGAAAGAAGCCAATCATTGAACACTTGAGAATCTTTGGATGTCCTGTATACATTAATGTTCCCAAGGATAAGAGAAAGAAGTTGGAACCTTCAGGAAAGAGAGGAATCTTGACACTGGGGCAGCTTCTGGCACTAAATAAATTAGGACATTTATCTCCCTTCTTGGTGGCAATCTGGGTATTTCTTGGAATACATCTTCAAATTCCTGTAGTATCGAGAAATCTTCGAGGCTTGGCCCCTTTGTATTATATGTTTCTTCCACATGAGTTGCATACAATTGACATCCTTTCCTAAAACATCTTTTTCAGTTGTAAGGCTGAAATCTCCCTTATAGAGATGGGTCTTGGAACTCCTTTCACAGTGCTATGTTTTCCATTTCCATAAATACATTTAAATGTCTTGTTATGACAATCTAGAATAGCATGATGCTTTTCCAACCAATCCACTCCAATGAGAATATCATAAGACCCCAATGGTATGATATTTGGATCAATACTAACATTCACACCATTAAGACTTATGGAACAACTTCTGACCATGTCATGGATTCTTCTTTTGGTTTCACTGGCTAACTGAACCAAACTTGCTTTTCCAAGTTTATTGTTCTCCAAATGTAATCTATCAACTATCTTAGGATCAATGTAACAATGACTTGCTCATGAATCAAACAAAATAGCAATGGGTTGATTTATGATCTTACCTTCCACCTCAATCATATTGGACTTGTACTCTTCTTGTCGATCATTTAAAGATGCATAGATTCTTCCCATATCTTAGACTGTTGTAGCCTCTTGGATGTTGTGCACAGTCTTCACTCTGTATCTTCTGTGTGGTAAATCCTTGTACAAATGGTCTTCCTTGCTTCCCCAGCTTTGGATTGGTGGTATTCCCATTTTTCCCAAGGAATCTTCCTTCTTGGAATATCCCTTATCATATTGATCTTGATGATTTCTATTAGGCTCATTCCTATTGAAGGGAGGTTTGAATCCTTTCCTCCTCTGATCAAACTTCGTATTTTTCTTGTCCTTCCAAGATTTCTGCAGAGATTCTCTGCCCTGGCCTTGCTCATACATATATTTAGCCTTCCTAATGGCTTCATTCAAGGTCTTGGGCTCATCATACTTGATATTTTCCTTATAAAAGGTTGGCAATCCACTTAGAAATCTTTGTATTTTTACTTCCTCATCACCAATGAACCTGACATACTTTAACAATCCCAAGAACTTCTTCTCTTATTTTTCCATAGTCATGCTTCCCAACCGGAGTTCAAAGAAATCCTGCATTTTCTTGTCATAGAAATGCTCTAAGAGGTACTCCTTCTGGAAGTACTTCTTGAACTACTTCTAAGTGATCTTACTTTCATTAACATGTTCCACTTGCTTCAGTTGGTCCCACCACATTGCATCTTTCCCGTGTAAATGGTAGGTGGAAATCCTATCTTCAAGGTTGGACAAATAGTTATGCAACCAAAAATATCTCTGGAGCCCAAGCAACCATGCTTCGGCATCATCTTCCCTTTATCTTTCGCCCTCAAAGAAATGTGGCTTGAGCTTCCTCATCTCTCCTTGCAAACTATCTACCTCTTGTTTCCTTCTTTGGTGTCTAACAGGAGACACCTATGGACTGCTTATGGGATCATCCGATGCATAAAACTTTCTTTCTAAGTAAGGAGGTGAGTGGTGTCCATGAGCTCTGCTAGCACTTATGGAATAACCAGCTCTTCCACGATCATCCCTTCTTTCATGGCACTTGCCTTCTTTCTCTTGTCTTGAGTTTGATCCCTTCTTTATTTGTCTCTGCAACTGATTTAATATCTGCAACACTTGATCATTTATCTAAATTTTCTCTCTCATCATCTCTCGTTGTCTGCTTTGTATCTCTGCACTTCCATCTTCAGGATTCTTATTGTTTCTATTAATGTTTCTTGTTCTCCTTTTCCCTTGCATCCATTGGACTCTATCTCTGCATTACCAACTCTAGTATTCTGGACTTCGGCCTCCTTATCATGACTGGAGGCTCCCTCACCTTCTTCCATTTCCTCAATATGCATCCTGAGCCGATGTGTTTAAGCCCCTTAATTCTACAAAATGTGCAAGCGACCATTTTGTTAGAATTATGCATATGATAGACAAAGTTGCCAAACCATGCTACAAGTCTCTTTTCTTTTCGTTTTTTTTCATGGAGATCATATCCCCATTCTCCAAAAATAAAAGTGTCTTGTTATCCATGGATGACACAGAATTTCATCCTGTGCAGGCGCTTCCTTCAAACCACCTTCCCACATGACCACGACTAGAAACCGTAGATAAATACTTCCTTATCACTTTTCTATCTCGAAGACCACCAATTTGGCCCTTAGTCCTCCTTCCCTTAGCTCTCCATATGCATATGGTCATGGCCATGACCCTGTGCTTAGCTGAAAAAGCGCTTGTCCGGAGCTTCAAGACTTCATAACTTTCAACCAGGACTGTATCAAAGGTCCTCGTCCTCTTTCACGATCAACGATCGAGATCCACTTCGGGACTCCACGCTTCAGGAGTCTCAACTTTCCTCTCTTGCCTCCTCCCAGAATGCTTTTACCCTAAGTTCATGATCTATCAATGGGGGTCCTCCCACAGATCAGTGGTTGTGAATCTCTTTATCTCTTCATGTTTCGGAAGTTTAAAACTTTCCTCCTACACATTCTCCTAGAGTGCTTTCACCTAAAGTCAACGATCCTTTGATGTGTGTCTTCTGGAATCAATGGTCGATATGTACTATAGACTTCGAGCCTTCGGAAGTTTTGACCCAACGCAACCTGTCACATCCTTCCCCACTGGAGTGCCCAATCTCTGGACTGCATAATATGTTTCCACGTGGTGAAATAATGGAAGCATACACGTGGCTCAATCAAGCGAGTGATATGTGTCACGTTCTAACTGACATTTCATTACACCATATGTTCAAAACTTACTGACACGTGGCAGACGTCTGCAAGCCACGTCATCCCAGGTGACATCCACAAGCCGTGTCACTTTGGGTATTCTAGGATCCACATTACCTCTAGGCGACGTCATCGTGCCCCATCACTTCGGCTCTTCGGACTTCGAGACTTTGGGAGTTTCCATACTAGCACACTTCCAATTCTCTCAAACTATGAATTCCCGAACTGGCCAATCTGTCGCCATGTGTCCTTCTGGATCGAACGACTAAGATTCACTTTGGGTATTCACCTGGAGTCCATGGACCTACACCACGTTTCCTCCTTAATATGACAGTTGAGGCTTACTTCGGGTCTTCGGACTTCGGAAATCTCAAATTTCAAAACTTATCTAGCCTCACTGGCTTTTATTCGAAGCCCTGGATCTGGTGATGTGTGGCTCTCGGCAGATCAATGGCTGAGATCCTTTCGGGTCTTCAGGTTTCAGAAATATCAAACTTCAAACCTCCTCGAAGTACAAAAGATCCTGTCGTGTGTCCTCTTCAATCAGACGGTTGAGGCTTACTTTAGGCCTTCACCCGAAATCCACATATTTACGCCACGTCTCTTCTGGATTAGATGGCCCAGATTCACCTTGAACGATCTGGCGCTTGAGATTTACACCGGACGATATGGCGACTAAGATCTATTTCGGATGATCGGATGATAGAGAATTACTTCGGCTCTCCGGCTCTATGGGCTTCGGTAGTTTCAAATCTCAACTCAAAACCTCTCGAACCAATTTATCTGGATTTATTGATCTACTAACACGTACCTCTTGGTGATCGACAGTCAGGATCTACTTCGGATATTTCACCTCCTCCTCGTCCACAAACTTCTGGAGTTGTGGATCTCACACCACCTATCTCTCCTAGACGATGGATGGCCCCAAAATACTTCATCTATATGAAGTTTCTATGCTTGAGCCCTAACATGTCACATCACTTATTTCTTTTCAATTTGCGGGGGCACGCATCCACAGTTTGGAGTAACCCTCTTTTCACCTCGCAATTATCCTGACACTGACACGTAACCCCTCAGTGAAATCATGGTTTTGGATTGCAGGACCGCCTTGGGGAATTATATCTCATGCAAATTGGTTCCCCACAATGTCGGTTGTCCGTTTATCTCTCTCTCCAATGGGATCTGATGGTGGTGACCTTAACCCTTGCTTCCTTTTCATCAGACAACCCTTGTTCGCTTGTCCTTCGATCCAATGATCTCGGATCTCTCCTGATCCTATAGTGGCGATCGCTCCCAAATTCGAACGGGACAATCACGATCCTTAGAACCCCTTACAACCAGTCTTTGGTGATCTAACTCCTACGTAGATTCTGCAATGCAATTCCTCCTGAGATTTTCAACTCCACGGTCAGAGTTTGATGAGTAACCACAAGACTCTGACCAATAGACATGGACCATGTCGGCCCAGTTTTTCAACCAAAAGATCTGATACCAAACTGTAACATACCCAGCCACCCATAGGCCGGGGTATTCTACCTTCAAGCCCGCCCTTGGACTTCTTTCTTTTACGATGGATTTTTAAAATTTAAGGATGCATAAAAGGAAAGACTTTAACGACATGCACAACAGTAGTCAGCAAGCATGCATAGTCTAAAGAATCAATTAAACAATAATTAAATATACAGTGGAAATACTTTCATATACATGCAAATGATACCATAACAGAGAGCACTTATCTTTATGAAAGATGGCACCAACTGGTTGCAGACCAAGGACGTTCCACCAAACCGTAGACATTATTGTTCCAAATCTCAACAGCAACGTCACCCTCGAGCCAGGGATATGAATCCACAAGAACGGTTCCAGAGTGTTACTTGGCTTCCCAAACCAGTCAACACCCAAGCTCTCACAGGCTTCCCAGCTCTCACAGAAATCCAAGTACCCATCTCTCTTCTACCTAGCTTGCACCACTCGATAGAACGAACCTCCACCCTTCTCTGCCATGCAATCCCTCAGGCATTCCTTCTCCTTCTTTGGGCTCCAACACAACTGGTCCAGAATATCAATGCTGTAACTCTCAGGACTTGCAGTTGTGAGCAACTCTAGACACAGGCCAACACATCTCAGACATGTAGGCCTCAAGTCACAGCTAGATCACACCAGTGACCACTACATCCAATATATTGTGGCTAATTCTTCAGCAATTTGGTTCCCCTTTCCCAAGACAAGATGTGGATGAGGATGAATCAATGAATGGGTAAGTGGGTGAATGAAATTGCGCGAGGGAAAATAATGGTATGAATGTACAAGAAATCAGCGAACAAGCCATCAGTCAAACCCCCCCATCAGACCAGAGGTGGGTTTAAGTATTTTCATGGGGAATCAAGAACCTCCTGGTCTTCCCCAAGAAGCTCACATAATCGATCCCCTCTCTTAGGAAAAAATGTAATTAACAAAAGAATAAACACTTAGCCCCTCAAGCCCCCTATCTTGTGGAATCATAACCCCCTATAACTCTAGTCATTGTCCATCTAGCAGCTAGCCATGTATTTATTATTAATAATGATAAAAAAACATTACATGTCTTGGGCACACTGGCCTTTTAATAATTGTTTGGGCACCTTGGCCTCTCAGCATTGTAACAATACATTATTTAAAATGAGGGTTCAAACCCTGGGGTGTTACATCCCATCCCCCTTATTTTGGCACTATCCTCAGTGCATATACAAAAATAGAGATCAAAATCTCAAATTTATTCAAAAAGTTGTGGGTACTCTGCCCACATGGCATATTCATTCTCCCAGGTAGAATATTCAGGACTATAGAAGGTCCACAAAAATTTTACCAGCTCAATAACTCGATTCCAGAGCATTTTGACTTTTCTGTCCAATACCCGCACTGGTTGAACCTGAAAATCTCCATTTGTCTCTACCTGAATCAGATGCCAATCAATAACATGGTTAGGATCATGTACATATTTATTTAGTAAAGAGACATGAAATACATTATGCACATTCATGGAAGTAGGCAATGCAAGCATGTATGCAACTGGCCCTATTATGTCCAATATTTCAAATGGACCATAGAATCTAACTGACAGCTTTGTACAACTACCCAATTTCAAAGAGATTTTCTTGGGATTCACTTTCAAAAGTGCATGCTCCCCTACATTAAATTCTCTAGCTAACATGTTCTTATCTGCATAAACTTTTTGTCTATCCTGAGCTGCCTTTAAATTATGCTTGATCTTGACCACCTGGTCTTGCATGTCCTCGAGGAACTCCGGCCCAAGTACCACTCTATCTGTTGGGTTGTCCCAGCTTACTGGAGTATCGCATTTCCTACCGTACAAGGATTCAAATGGGATCATTCTCAATGAATCTTGATACCCATTATTATATTCAAACTCAACCAAGTGTAAGTAATCTTCCCACTTAGATGGCTTATCCATCACATACATTCTTAGGATATCTTCAATTATTCGATTGACTCTCTCTATTTTCCCATCTGTCTGAGGATGATATGTTGCGCTAAAGTTTATATTTGTGCCAAATCCTTTAAACAATACCCTCCAGAAATTGGAGGTAAATTTTGTATCTTTGTATGAGACGATTGTCCTAGGTATCCCATGGAACCTAGAAATTTCCTTCATGAAAATTTCTGCAATATTAGTTGTTGTATGCGTTGTCTTCACAGTCACAAAATGAGAAGCCTTTGTTAATTTTTCAACCACCACCATGATTGAATCATGTTGCATATTCGTTCTAGGTAATCCTGTGATGAAATCCATGGTGATCACTTCCCATTTCTTCTCTAGGATTGGCAATGGGTGAAGCAAACCCGTTGGGTGCCTATGCTCATCCTTCACCTTCTGAAATTCCATACATCGAGCGATGTAATCAGAAACATCCTTCTTAATTCCCAGCCAAAAGAACTCGATTCTTACTGTTGTAATTGTTTTCTGGTACCCGGGATGTCTAGCATAAGGAACATCATGCATTTCCTTCAGTACCAAATTCCTTAGCTCTTCAGAACTAGGAACATAGATTCTTTTTTTATGCATGAGTAATCCATCTTCCTTTATCTCATACTCCTTTATTTTTTCTTGTACATCTCCTTGTTGTAAGCTTTCCTTTACCTATAGGTAATGTTGGTTTGTAACAAGACCATCTAAAGTTCTACCCTTCAAGTTTGACTGATGCATACTGACAGCAGTAACATGCATGAGATGCACTCTTCTACTAAGCGCATCGGCAACTTTATTCTCTTTTCCTTTGATATGCTTGATATTGAAGTCATATTTACTTAAAAATTCCAGCCATCTTGTTTTCCTGGCATTCAAGGTCGGATGTTCAAAAAGATACTTCAGGCCAATGTGGTTTGTCCTTAATTCAAATTTCTTCCCCATGAGATAATGCATCCACGTCCTCAAGACGTGAACAATGGAAGCAAGTTCCAAGTCATGAGTGGCATAGTTCCTCTCATGTTCTTTAAGCTTTCTGGACTCATATCCAATGACATGTCCATTTTGCATGAGGACTCCCCCAAGTCCTTCCTTACATGTGTCTGTACATACCACAAAACTTTCATTTGGGTCAGCAATCTTTAACACGGGTGCACTAGTAAGTAATTCCTTCAACAGATTAAAGTTGTTTTCACACTTGAGTGTCCATTCAAATTTAGTTCCCTTCTTTTGCAAAGAATTGATGGGATGAGCAATCTTAGAGAACCCTACTATGAACCTTCTGTAGTAGCCAGCTAATCCCATAAAAGATCTGACGTATGACACATTAATGGGTGTTGGCCATCCTCTAATGGCTTCGATCTTCTTTGGATATACTACTATGCACTGCTCTGAAATAATGTGTCCCAAGTAATGGATCTGCTTTTGATAAAAATAACACTTACTCAACTTGGCATACAACTGATGTTCTCTCAGTACTTGTAACACTAGTCTTAAGTGATGTTCATGCTCCTCTTTAGACTTAGAATAGACAAGTATGTCATCCAAGAATACTATGACAAACTTATCCAAATAATTTCTGAATATGGCGTTCACTAAGCACATGAAGACAGCTGGTGCATTGGTCAGTCCAAATGGCACCACTACAAATTCATAATGCCCATACCTGGTTCTAAAGGTTGTCTTATGAATGTCTTCTTCCTTGATTCTTACATGATGGTATCTTTCCCTCGGGTCAATCTTTGAGAATATATTTGCTCCTCTTAGTTGATCAAAGAGGTCATCAATTCGAGGTAGAGGATACTTGTTCTTTATAGTGTACTTGTTCAACTATTGGAAGTCAATACACAGCCTCAAGGTTCCATCCTTCTTTTTGACAAAAAGTACCGGTGCTCCCCAAGGTGAAACACTTGGACGTATGTACCCTTTCTTCAACAATTCCTCCAACTGCATTTGTAATTCTTTTAACTCTGGTGTGCTCATTCTGTAAGGTGTTTTTGACATCGGGGCAGCTCTTAGAACTAAATCAATTGAGAAATCTATCTCCCTTCTTGGTGGCAATCTGGGTATTTCTTGGAATACATCTTCGAATTACTGTAGTACCGAGAAATATTCGAGGTTTGGCCCCTTTGTATTATCTGGATCTTCCACATGAGTTGTATACAATTGACATCCTTTCCTAAAACATATTTTAAGTTGTAAGGCTGAAATCTCCCTTATAGAGATGGATCTTGGAACTCCTTTCACAGTGCTCTGTTTTCCATTTCCATCAAAACATGTAAATGTCTTGTTATGACAATCTAAGACAGCATGATGCTTGTCCAACCAATCTATTCCAATCAGAATATCATAAGACCCCAATGGTATGATATTTAGATCAATACTAGTATTCACGCCATTAAGACTTATGGAACAACTTATGACCATGTCATGGATTCTTCTTTTGGTTCCAGTAGCTAACTGAACCAAACTTACTTTTCCAAGTTTAATTTTCTCCAAATGTAATATATCCACTATCTTAGGATCAATGTAACAATTACTTGCTCCTGAATCAATCAAAATAGAAACAGTATGATTTATGATCTTACCTTCCACCTCAATCATATTGGACTGGTACTTTGCTTGTCGATCATTTAAAGCTGCATAGATTCTTACAGTATTCACTCTGTCTTTTCTGTGTGGGCAATCCTTATACAAATGATCTTCCTTGCATCCCCAACATTGGATTGGTGGTCTTCCCCTTTTTCCCAAGGAACCTTTCTTCTTGGAATCTCCCTTAGCATAATGATCTTGATGATTTCTATTAGGCTCATTTCTATTGAAGGGAGGTTTGAATCCTTTCCTCCTCTGATCGGACTTCGCATTTTTCTTTTCCTTCCAATATTTCTGCAAAGATTATCTTCCCTGTGCTTGCTCATATAGATATTTATCCTTCCTTATGGCTTCATTCAAGGTCTTGGGCTCATCATACTTGATCTTTTCCTTATAAAAGGCTCACAGTCCACTTAGAAATATTTGTATTTTCACTTTCTCATCACCAATGAACCTGACATACTTTAACAATCCCAAGAAATTCTTCTTGTATTCTTCCATAGTCATGCTTCCCAACCGGAGTTCAAAGAACTCCTGCATTTTCTTGTCATAGAAATGATATGAGAGGTACTCCTTCTGAAAGTACTTCTTGAACTGCTTCCAAGTGATCCTACTTTCATTAACATGTTCCAATTGCTTCAGTTGGTCCCACCACATTGCATCTTTCCCTTGTAAATGGTAGGTGGAAATCCTGGCTTCCAGGTTGGACGAATAGTTATGCAATTGAAAATATCTTTGGAGCCCAAGCAACCATGCTTCGGCATCATCTTCTCTTTCTCTTTCACCCTCAAAGGAAGGTGGCTTGAGCTTCCTCATCTCTCCTTGAAAACTATATACCTCTTGTTTCCTTCTTTGGTGTCTGACAAGAGACACCTCTGTACTGCTTACAGGATCATCCGATGCATAAAACTTTCTTTCTAAGTAAGGAGGTGAGTGGTGTCCATGAGCTCTGCTAGCACTTCTAGAATAACCAGCTCTTCCACGATCATCCCTTATTTCATGGCACCTTCCTTCTTCCTCTTGTCTTGAGTTTGATCCCTTATTCGTTTGTCTCTGCAACTGACTTAAGATCTACAACACTCGAGCATTTTTCTGACTTTTCTCTCTCATCAGTCTCTCGTTGTCTTCTGTGTATCTCTGCACTTCCATCTTCAGGCTTCTTACCATTTATATTAATGTTTCATGTTCTCCTTTTCCCTTGTGTCCATTGGACTTTGTCTCTGCATTACCAACTCTGGTATTCTGACTTTCGGCCTCCTTATCATGACTGAAGGCTCCATCGCCTTCTTCCATTTCCTCAATATGCACCTTGAGCCGATGTGATTAAGCCCCTTAATTCTGCAAAATGTGCAAGCGACCATTTTGTTAGAATTATGCATATGATAGACAAAGTTGCCAAAACATGCTACAGGCCTCTTTTCCTTCTTCTTTTTTCATGGAGATCATATCCCCATTCTCCGAAAATAACAGTGTCATGTTATAATTGGCTGACATGAAATTTCATCCTACGCAGGCGCTTCCTTCACACCACCTTCCCAGGTGACCAAGACTAGAAACCACAGCTAAATCCTTCCTTAGCACTTTTTTGTCTCGAAGACCACCAATTCGGCCCTTATCCCTCCTTCACTTAGCTCTCAATCTGCATATGACCACGGCCATGACCCTGCGCTTAGTCGAAAAAGCGCTTATCCAGAGCTTCGGGACTTTGGAACTTTAAGCCAAGACTGGATCAACGGTCCTCATCCTCTTTCACGATCAACGATCGAGATCCACTTCGGGACTCCATGCTTCGGAAGTCTCAACTTTCCTCACTTGCCTCCTCCGGGAATGATTTTACCTAGAGTTCGGGATCTGTCAACGGGTGTCCTCCCACAGATCAGCGATTGTGAATTGCTTCATCTCTTCGGGTTTCGTAAGTTTCAAACTTTCCTCCTGCACGTTCTCCCGGAGTGCTTTCACCCGAAGTCGACGATTCTGGAATCAACGGTTGATATGTACTCCGGCCTTCGGTCCTTCAAGATTTTTTGACCCAACGCAACCTGTCACATCCTTCCCCACTAGAGTGCCCAATCTCTGGACTGCATGATTTGTTGCCACGTGGCGAAATACTGGAAGCAGACAAGTGGCCCAATCGGGCGAGTGATATGTGTCACGTTCTAACTGACATTCCAATACTCCATATGCTCAAAACTTACTAACACGTGGCACACATCCCATGTGTCCACGTAATCCTAGGTGACGTCCACAAGCCACATCACTTTGGGAATTCCAGGATCCACATCACCTCTAGGTGACGTCATCGTGCCCCATCACTTCGACTCTTTGGGCTTTGGGACTTTAGGAGTTTCCATACTAGCACACTTCTGATTCTCTCGAACTATGAATTCCTGAACTGGCCAATCTATCGCCATGTGTCCTTCTGGATCAGACGACTAAGATTCACTTCAGGTCTTCACCCGAAGTCCATGGATCTGCACCACGTGTCCTCCTTAATCTAACGGTTGAGGATTACTTTGAGTCTTCGA
>SNQJ01S0007765.1:53134-73214 GCA_010110895.2 Picea sitchensis | reverse complement strand
TCTGGACCCACTGGCTTTTATTCGAAGCCCTAGATCTTGTGATGCATGGCTCTTGGTAGATCAATGGTTGAGATCCTTTTGGGTCTTCGGGTTTCGAAAATCTCAAACTTCAAACCTTCTCGAAGTACACGGGATCCTGCCGCGTGTCCTCTTGAATCGGATGGTTGAGGCTTACTTTGGGCCTTCACCCAAAATCTATAGATTTACGCCACGTCTCTTCTGGATCAGACGGCCCAGATTCACCTCGAACGATCCGGCACTTGAGATTTACTTCGGACGATCTGGCAACTGAGATCTATTTCGGGTGATCGGCCGATCGAGATTTACTTCGGCTCTTCGGCTCTCCGGGCTTTGGGAGTTTCAAATCTCAACTGAAAACCTCTCGAAACGATTTCTCTAGAGTTACTAATCTGCTGACACATACCTTTTGGTGATCGATGGTCAGGATCTACTTCAACTATTTCACCTCCTCTTCGTCCACAAACTTCCAGAGTTGTGGATCTCACACCACCTGTCTCTCCTTGACAATGGATGGCCCCAAACTATTTCGTCTATACAGAGTTTTGATGCTCAAGCCCTAACACGTCACATCACTTATTGCCTTTCAGTTTTCGGGGGCATGCATCGGTGGTTTGGAGTATCCCACTTTTCTCCTCACAATTCTCCTAACGTTGACACGTAACCCCTCAGTGAAACCATGGTTTTGGATTGCGGGATCACCTTGGGGAACTATATTTCATGCAACTTGGTTCCCCACAATGTCAGTTGTTCGTTGATCTCTCTCTCCAATGGTATCCGACAGTGGTGACCTTAACCCTTGATTCCTTTTCATCGGACGACCCATGTTCACATGTCCTCCAATCCAACACTCTCGGATCTCTCCTGATCTTACAGTGGTGATTGCTCTCGAATTCGAAGGGGACGGTCACAATCCTTCGAACCCCTTACAACGGGTCTCTGGTGATCTAACTCCTACGTAGATTATGCAACGCCATTCCTCCTAATATTTTCAACTCCATGGTCAAAGTTCGATCTGTAACCACGATACTCTGACCAACAGACCCAGCCCATGCCAGCCCAGTTTTTCAACCAGAAGATCTGATACCAAACTGTAACATACCCAGCCACCCACAAGCCGGGGTATGCTACCTTCAAGCCCGCCCTTGGACTTCTTTATTTTACCGATACCTTTTTAAAATTTAAGTATGCATAAAAGGAAAGACTTTAATGACATGCACAGCAGTAGTCAGCAAGCATGAATAGTCTAAAGAATCAATTAAATGATAATTAAATATACAATGGAAATACATTCATATACATGCAAATGATACCATAACAGAGAGCGCTTATCTTTATGAAAGATGACACCAACTGGCTGTAGACCAAGGATGTTCCACCCAACCATAAACACTATTGTTCCAAATCTCAACAGCAGCGTCACCCCAGAGCCAGGGCTATGAATCCACAAGGACGGTTCCAGAGTGTTACTTGGCTTCCCAAACTAGTTAGCACCCAAGCTCTCACAGGATTCCCAGCTCTCACAACAATCCAAGTACCCAGCTTGCACCACCCAAGAGAATGGACCTCCACCCTTTTCTGCCACGCAGTCCCTCGGGCAGTCCTTCTCCTTGTTCGAGCTCCAGCACAACTGGTCTAGAATCTCAATGCTAGAACTCTCAGGACTCGCAGCTATGAGAAACGTTGGACACAGGCTAACGCATCTCAGACATGTAGGCCTCAAGTCATAGCTAGATCACACCATCGACCACTACAGCCCACCATACCATGGATAATTCTTCAGCAGTTTGGTTCCCCTTTCCCAAGACAAGACGCGGATGAGGATGGATCAATGAATGGGTAAGTGGGTGCATGAAAGTGCGTGAGGGAAAAGAATAGTATGAATGTACAGGAAGTCATCGAACAAGCCATCATTCGAACCCTCCCATCAAACCAGAGGTGGGTTTAAGTTTTTTGTGGGGAATCAAGAACCTTCTGGCCTTCCCCAAAAATATCACGTAATTGATCCCCTCTCTTAGGCAAAAGGGAAATTAACAAAGGAATAAACACTTAGCCCCTCAAGCCCCCTCTCTTGTGGAATCATAGCCCCCTATAACTCTAGTCCTTGTCCATATAGTAGCCAACCATGTATTTATTATTAATAATGATAAAAAAACATTACATGTCTTGGGCACACTGGACTTTTAATAATTGTTTGGGCACCCTGGCCTCTCAACATTGTAACAATACATTATTTAAAATGGGGGTTCAAAACCTGGGGTGTTACAGTAGTGAATTGGTCTTTGGTTATGGTTTGGAATTTCTACTTGGTAAGCTATCTTTGGAGAGAGGTACGCTACCTTGGTTGGCTATTGGTTTTAGTGATTACTTCCGGAATTATTTTGTCTGTCAAGGTTAAGGTGCTCGGGGGTGGCCTTTGTGCCTATGGTTGGGTGACAATATAGTGATATTGTCTATGGTGAAACGAGCACACCTATTGTTTTAACACACTCGAAACGTGTTTCAAAACCTCTCACGGTTTTATCTAGAAAAAAGTTCTACTAAAAAATATAAAGTTAAAAATATTAAAGCTAAAGAAAAATAAAATTTTACAATTTTCTTTGTCAAAAACATGCAAAAATATTACTTATTTTCATGTTTATGTTTAAATATTCCTTGTTTTCATGTTTTGTCCCTTTGATGATTAGCCTAAGGGGAAGCTCAAAATGTCAACAAGAAGATGGATACATGATTCCAATTACATTCACTACGACTTCTCCACTGGTCACATATTGAAGACACATAAGCAAGGAAATGATTGAAGATGTTGAAAATTCAAGCAAGGAAATGATTGAAGATGCTAAAAATTCACTTGCACTACCCATGTAAGTGTATAGATTCTGCAAACTTGTAGCTTGAAAATTTGTTTGAGTAATAAGAATTTCTAGCTTACTAGTGGGCAATACACAGTACAGAGGCCAGTAAAC
Organism: Picea sitchensis; assembly: GCA_010110895.2. Lineage (NCBI taxonomy): Eukaryota > Viridiplantae > Streptophyta > Pinopsida > Pinales > Pinaceae > Picea > Picea sitchensis. The sequence goes on along the minus strand of SNQJ01S0007765.1, from coordinate 70,230 downwards.
AAATTGAATGAAAGGGTGTCTACATGTTCTGGTTGTTTTTCTCCATTTTCTGTAAGTTGCCAAAGGTATTATAATTTTTTTAGTAATTTTTTGTAACAAGGCTATAAGCCATTACAAAAATATACTTGTTAAGAGCTCAACATGGCACTTAATGTGATTGAACCTGGATGGAGAAGATAACAGTCATTCCTCCCAACCACCCAAGCTAATTATGAGTTTGCACCCATTTTTACAGCTTTATCATTTAGATTCTTCAAATACACTTGGAGGTACTATGGCCTCGAGTTGTTGATGGAGTTGTCATTCAAAGTGAATTTATAATATAACAATGAATGTCATGTAAGATCTCCCAACCCTTACCCCTTGTTACCTGTAAGTGTAAATATGATTATTGTTCTTATTACATCTTGCATCTTAACTTTTTATCTATTAAATTTGAGAGGAAGATGCAAATCTTTTTTAAAGTAAAAGAGGGTTTATATATATATAGAGAGAGAGAGAGAGAAAGAGAGAGAGAGAGAGAGTTGGGAAATTTTCAAAAACTATAACAAATGCACCAAAACTTTATATGTTCTCATTATAGATATCTCAATCTTTTCAGTGTTTGTACAATGTAGATACCTAATCCTTGAGATTGTGGTATATTGTAAATATTAATTTAAGAGAAATATAAAGAGTCATTCGGATCTCTTCAAATTTTTTGGAAGATGAAACCAAAAATCACTTCTTATTGTATTTATGTATGATTCTTTTAGAATGCAGTTCAATCCATAAAATTACTCAATACACAATGCCCAACCTATCATACATTTTTGTTTATACAAAAATTACACCAAACACAATCATATTTATACATCATCAAATCACAAAGAAACAAGTTTTAGAAGTTTAATTAATGGACATAAGAAAAAAGTCAAAGGAATTCAAATAAACTCATATTTATACATCATCAAATCACAAAGAAACAAGTTTTAGAAGTTTAATTAATGGACATAAAAAAAAAAAAGTCACAATTCAAATAAACTCATATTTATACATCATCAAATCACAAAGAAACAAGTTTTAGAAGTTTAATTAATGGACATAAGAAAAAATTCACAGGAATTCAAATAAACTATACAATGATTTGCAAGTCTCAATGATGCATAATGAGTTTTTAAATGCACATCCAAAATAATTTGACATCGTCCATATATTTACTTTAAGATGTCCCCTTTGCCATTATGGGCTTTTTAAAATCTTTGCAACTACGAATGTTGGTCAATGTTGAGAAACCCTTCGATTTGATTTATTCTTATTTATGTCCTACATTTCTATATGATATAAATAAATGTGGTAGCAAATTGAGTAGAGAAAATAAATTAGTAATGCATTGATAACATAGTAGGTGTAAATAAGAAATTATCAAGTTCAAAATGTATCATGTTTAGGAGAGAAAGGGAAAAAAAATTTCGTATTCTTCTCATAATTTTTTTATATCGAACTAGGATTTTGGTGTTCTTTATATTAGAAAAAAGTTCTTGAAAAAATATACAACTTTGTTGTTATATATTTTTTTAGATTCCATAGTTGTATTACATTTTTTTAGATTCCATATGTCTTTTGCAAAGTGTGAATTTTTTTGCTATAGAAGATTTTTTAACACAAAAAAGAATCTTTTGTCATTTGCCCATACTTATATATATATGGACTTTTTATGCATTATCATTGGAATCATCTACTCTATTGATCCATCTCACGTTAATAACTCGACCCCTTCCACCTATAGGTGCTCTAAGACAATTTTCTCTTGCAATGGATACCTTAATACCAAATATGGTTTGTGATAATCTTCCTTTTGGGGCACTTAACGTTTGATCTCATCCTCTATTTTGGGTATGGCTTATACGGTTGGAAAGGTCTCGCTAAACTCTACAACTTTTTTGTTATACATTTTTTACAATTCAACACCAATTGTTTCAAATTTGCAAAAGAAAATTTTTAGAATTTTTTGACAAATAACATACATGGTAGAAGACATACATGATAGAAGAGAATAAAATGTTATTTGGATTGGAATAGAAAAGTGGATGAGAATTAATAACAAAATGCTATTTGGATTGGAATAGAAGCATGGATGAGAATTAAGGAGTGGAAGTATATAGCCTCCAACTTTAATTTTTATTGCATCCTAAGAAAAGTTTAACACCTAACTTCCGAAACAAACTACTTTAGTACCACTTAGGATAGGTATTATAATGGTTAAAAGAGCCATCATAGATAATAAAAGGAACTAGAATAACCTCAATTTAAATGTATATATCAATAAATGTTTGATACAATGATTATAGTGGGTATTCAAGAAGACTCCCTTATATACTACCTAAGAGACATGTCCCTACTTAATTTTTTATAATGATATAATTATGTTAATGTAACATAAAGTTGTTTATGTACATTGCATTCGAAAAATGGGGGGTGTCCCTTTGCTAAGGCATCATGGTTTGAAGGTGATAAATGGCCACTTTGGTGGTAATTATTTTCTTACAATTTGAAAAAATAATCATGTTACGATTTCATGGCTAAATGGTTTGGCACCTTTTATCTAGCATGATAAATGGCCACTTTGGTGGTAATTATTTTCTTACAATTTGAAAAAATAATCATGTTACAACTTCATGGCTAAATGGTTTGACACCTTTTATCTAGCTTGTGAATTGTATTTAATGGAAATAAATATTGGGTTATTTCCAAATCGTGGATCCCCCAAGTAGATTGGCTTATTGGGATTATATGGGTCTAGATTCAATTAATACATATTTTTAAATTCCTTGGGGTTCTTTTAACTTTTCAAGTCTCTCCTAAGGATTGTGGTAATCAATGGTTGATAGGATTAAAAATAGGGTAACAAAGTGGCTTACCATGCCTTTCTTTCTATTTAGTTTTCCATTACCAAATCTTTACCAAAGTCCTTGCGGTCACCTATGTTTATGTTGAATTGATCACACTCTGATAACATGTTGAAAAATCTCACTATCCCCAGCACCTAGATACTTTACTACCTTATGTTTTTCCTTGCTGATAAATAAATTACAGCGTAGAATAAAATATACTCGATGGAAATAAAATAGCTAAAGAAAAACTAGAAATCAAGATTCACACAACACACGAAAAATTTTCCCTTGAAATCAACTTTTCATTGAATAATGACTCCAGGCTTACAAGGGCTCCCAAACTAAGGAAATTTCCCACTAAGAATAGAAACAAAAAAAATACAACAAACTCCTGCAATCCAACAACTATGCCAATGTTTTACGGCCATGTACTGGCATCCTGTATGATTTGTATGCAGGTTGTACAATATCTATGTCCACACTTGTGTCCTCTCCACTGTGCATATGTACAAAACCCTAAATATTGATCCAGCATGTATGTATGTGCCCTGTTTCACCTGTGTGGCGCGTATGTATGCACCATGTTGCACTAGTCTAGTGTGTATGTGCATGCCCGTATACACACGTCTATGTCTTTTGTAGTGCACGTACAACGTTCATGTGGCTTTGTACAACCTGATCTGCGGTTGTACATGTTGCTTCTCTACTACCCAGATAGGTCCTTGTTACCAGATCTATCTTTTATTGCTTCCTTCTCCTTTGAACTGATTTGATCTCTAGGTGAAAGTCCTTCTTCACCATTATTGAGATCTCCTTGAGAAAAAGTCTCTCTCTCTCTCTCTCTCTCTCTCTCTCTCTCTCTNTCTCCAAGATTGTGTCTTCTCCTTTCACCTTGGATACCTTTTATAATATTGAGTTGAATGTTAACCCTAATCTCCAAAATGATCAATGGTTGAGATTAGATCTCACCTCACTTGAGATCAATGGATAAGATTAATTTAATTCACTAATGTTATTAACTTTATCATTTCATTAAATTAAACTCACATTAATTATAAAAAGACATTCACTTTAATAATTCCTTTAATTAAAGTGAATTTCTAAAGTTTCTGAAAGGTCCTTCATACTACTTTCATATTTCTATACACTTAGACATGTGCGGAAGTGCCTTCCTGATGCTACAAACATCAACAATCCCTCTTAGTGAGGAAGATACTTCTGGAAGAACCACCTAGAGATGGCTATCTCTCTGATATTGGAATAATATCCCACACATCACCCTACGCCATAGCATCCTGATAAACCTGATGGTTTGTTTCTTCTTTAATGGCATTACTTGTTAGTTCCATAAAGTTTGGAAACATCTTTGAAGACCTGCTCTACCTGAAAATTCTCCTAGGAGCCTCAACATGCTTGTGAGAATCCTTCAATGTCTACATGAACCACTTGGTCTCCTGATAGGGATGGAAGTGGATAAATCTTCCTCCCCACCTAAAGGTTGACTCCCTGAACTAGAAGCTTATGACCATTGTTCTCCCTTCAGAACCTCCTGCTCCTTGTCCTATTCCACTAGTGGTAACTCATGAGACTTCCTAGATTCCAAGTTCTCCTTGAACTTAACATCTCTACTCACAAATGTCTTCCTTTGCACTAGTATGAATATCTTGTAAGCTTTCGATATCTCATTCTACCCCACAAATATTCCCTTCTCTCTTGGAGGCTCCATATTCGTCCTCTTCTCCATAGGCACATGGATGTATACTGGACAACCAAATATCCTCAAGTGTCTTATCTATGGCTTCACTCCTATGAATGCTTCCTCGAGAGTCTTGTCCCCCAATATCCTATGAGGACTCATGGTCTGCACATATATTGTCACATTACATGCCTCTGCGCAAAGAAACATTGGTGGATATTGGTCATGTATCATAGCCCTAGAAGAACCAATGATGGATTGGTTCTTTCTCTCTGCAACCCCATTTTGTTGAGGGTTGTACGAGACTATTAACTCCCTCTTAATCCTCGCCTCCTTACATAAATCCTTGAATTCATTAAAGGTTTACTCTCCCCTATTATCCAACCTCAATACCTTGATCTTCTTACCATCCTAGTTCTCCACTTAAGCATTGAACTCTCAGAACCCACTGAATACCTCATCCTTGGTATTCATAAATAATATCCAAGTTTTCCTAGAAAAATCATTAATGAACATCACATAATATAGTGCTTCCTGCACTGATTCCACTAACATTGGTCCACTCACATCTGAATGTATAAGATCCAATATCCCCTTGGACCTACTCTCAATTCTTGGAAAATAAAATTTGGCATTCTTTCCTAGTGCACATCCTCTGTACATGCCCTATTTCTCAACAGTTAAATCTAGGAGACCAGTTCAAAAAATATCCCTCGGGATTAGCAACGCCCTATAGTGTAGGTGTCCCATCCTCTTGTGCCATAACTCACACATGTTATCACTGTCATGTATCAATTCCTTAACAGGATTTCCCTTCAACCTATATAAATTTCCTTCTCTAACCCCAATGCTCACTCTTGTGTCAAGGCTAGCTCCCTCTGGATGTATGAGTACCTTCCCTTTCTTGAACATGACAGAAAAACCCTTGTCCTCCATAAATGATACTGAGAGAAAAAATTTCCTCAGTCATGGTACATATAGCACATATTGGGCCTCAAACAAAGTACCTAAATCAAGCTAGAACAATATAGTTCCCTCTGCATACTTGGCATGATCACCAAGCTCCTCATGGATCCTTGAGACATTCTTCGTCATATTTTTGAATAGCTTTAGTGATTGTGGCATATGACGTGATGCACCATTTTCCAAGTACCAAGAACTACTAGTAACGGTGTTGGTAGAGAGGCAGGAGACTAGTGTGAATTCCTTCTCAAACTTCTCTACAAACTCATCCAACTGAGTTTTTGTTGATGCTACTACCTGGTGTAATTTCCCTTGCCCCTTCTTCTCTAGACACTGAGATGCATAATGACCACTCTTATGGCATGTGAAACACGTGATCTTACTCGAGTCTTTCTTCTTACCCAATTGTGAGGTTTCCCCCTCACTATTACCCCTAGAACCCTTAACTTTTCCTTTCTTGTTATGACTGACTAGAGCCAGGTTCTCATCTTCATATCCCTTCCTATTGGCTTTAGACTCCTCCTGAGCCTCTTCCTATATGAAATCATCCCAAATCCTCTCCCAATTGGGAATTTTTTCTTGAGCGCAGTCTCCCTTGACAAATGGTTCCCATGACTTGGTGAAACCATTCAGTGCCACATTTACAAGTTCTGCCTCATCCACTTTCTCCCCTATGGTTGCAATTTAATCAGGTCTCTGTGTGATCTTCATAACACAATTAGTAACATTGTCATATCTTGACATCTAGATGGATCTTATCTTGTTTCTCAATATCATCTTCTTGTTCAAGTTGTCACTCTGTAACAAATCTACTAGAGCCTTGACCATTTCTTTGTCCGACTGCTTCTCTGTTATGTGAGGGATCAAATGATCCTTCACAAATTCCATGATCACTCTTTTGGATTTGATGTTCTTCTTCTCATGATCTTCCAATTGAGTTTCATATGTCGGTACAGGAACAACCTTCTCTACAATCTCCCAAAGGTCATGTTCCTTCAAAACCAAGGTTACCTTCACCTTCTAGGACAAGAAGTTAGATGCTCCATCCAAATGGTATTCAAACCTGAGACTAGTTGCTGCCATTTCTAGATATGAACAAAAAAAAATGTTATGTGCTTTTTCCTTCAAGCACCCACAAGAATTTCACTATTGATTTATAGATGTGTATACATCTCCTTGCAAATCTAACAGATATGGTGTACAAACTATTGTGTATCTGAAATTAGTCTCCCTCTCAGAGTGCAAGCTCTGATACCATGTTGAACTGATCATGCTTTGATACCATGTTGAAAAATCTCACTATCCCCAACACCTAGATACTTTACTACCTTGTGTTTTTCCTTGTTGATAAGTAAATTATAGCACATAGAATAAAATATACTAGCTGGAAATAAAACAACGGAAGCAAAACTAGAAACCAAACTTCATATAACACACTGAAATTTTTCCCTTGAAATCAATTTTTCATTAAATAATGACTCCAAGCTTACAAGGGCTCCCAAACTAGGAAAATTTCCCATTGAGAATAGAAACATAAAAAAAATAGCAAACTTTTGCAACCTAACAACTATGTCGTTATTATACAACCTTGTAGTGGTGTCCTGTATGATTTGTATGTGCCATGTACAACGTGTATGTGCGTGCATGCGTCATCTATATTGTGTGTGTATGCACCCCCTACTACTGGTCTAAAATGTATATATGTGACCTGTTGGACTTATGTGGCGTGTATGCATGCACCCTACTACATTATTCCAATGCATCTGTACGTCCCCTTCAGCACTAGTCTGATGTGTATACAGTGCTTGTGTCTTTTGTACTACGCATATGATTCCCCTGCAGTTCTTTACATCTCGATCTATAGCTATACCTATTATTGTTATGTTTCCAAGATATTTCCTTGTTACCATATCTATATGTTTTTGCTTCCTTCTCCTATGGACTAAGTTGATCTCTGGGTGTAAGTCCTTCACTCTTGCTAAAATATCCTTGAGAAAAAAACTTTATTTGCTCTCTCTCTATGAGTCGCTGACTCCAACAGATGTCTCTAAGATTGTGTCTTCTCCTTTCACTTTGGCTATGTTTTATAATATTGAGTTGAACCCTAACCCAAATCTCAAAAGTGATCAATGGTTGAGATTAGATCTCACCTCACTTGAGATCAATGGCTAAGATTAATTTAATTCAGTAATGTTAATAACTTTATCATTTCATTAAATTAAACTCACATTAATTATAAAAAGACATTCACTTTAATAATTCCTTTAATTAAGGTGAATTTCCAAATTTTATGAAAGGTCCTTTGGACTACTTCCACACATCTAGACACTTAGACATGTGTGGAAGTGTTTGTCTGATGCTACAAACTTCAACAGATAATTATTCATTTTGTTTGGCCCCTTCAACAAAAACCTATGTTAGGATCAAAATTTTCCTTGAGACATTTCTTTAGGTAGAAGGGAAATAGGAATTTCATAGGGTTGAATGGAATCGATGTTAAACCCTCAAGGACCAAGGGGGACTAGATCTCATTAACATTGAAAAACAATCCCTAGGCTTATGTGCCAGATGGATTACTCATTCACTAGAAGTTGATGAAGCATGGAAGTTGCTCCTATGCAATTACATTAATTTTGGTTCATTTTATCTGTAAGATAGGTTGGAGAGGGTTGAACATCAAAACCCTTCTCACTGCTTCCTTGGTAAATATTGAAGCCTCCTTCATTGCCAAAATCATTTGTAAGGTTTGGGAGGTTGTATATCAAACCCTCTCACTAAAAATACTTGGTTCTTAGCCCCAAGGCTCTTTCACAAAGGCAATAAGTCCCGTCATGGTATTTTTTCTATCAAAACTAAAGATTGCACCTCCTAGGCTCTTTTAGGGTAAATAACTTCAATAAATTTACAATTGACACAATTTAGACTCTTACCCCTCACTAATTATTTGTGTTGTTACTAATCCCTTCATTGGCAACTGGGTACGCACATCAACCACCCTCAAAATTTCTTACACATAATTGAAATTGTCAATTGTGTTTCAAATTGGGGCTTACACAACACCCAACAAATTTCAAACAAGACTTCGTCTACAAACTATATATGTAACTATACTTGTCCATACCAAAAATTTCATCCTAAATATTTATTTTTTATTATAATATTCCATGTAATCAATTGTGTATGAGAAATTTAAATCCTTTTTATAGGAATCCAATGTGGACACCACCCTCAAGTCAAGTTATGAGGCGACAAAGGTGAAGAATAACCATAAGGGGTTCCATATATTACTATTTTCAATTCACAATGCTCATGACTTATCTAGATTTAAACACCCATCATAAACCTCACAACATAGGGTCCTCTAGGCACCTCAACCAACACTCAATCAATGTCCCCATGGGCATCTTCCTCTTGGTTACTTCCTAACAAAATCTCATGCATTCCCTTCTATGCATACCCTCCCTCATGAAATTGATCCTATGAAGGTCAATAATTCAAGGAAGAAGTGTCTCGGCCACTAGTTCCCTTCTAAGGGACCTATTGCAATGGTGCAACCATTAGAATTCTTCTTCCAAGGAAACCACCAGCAAATTTAGAAATTCCTTGGCTTAATTATTGTCAAAACTCAACACAAGTGTAAGGATTTGTAAGTAATTCCTTCCCTATCCTCTTTTCTCTCTACAACCAATGATTTTTCTCATTAACTCAACGTAAATTTTCCCAATAAATCCACAATGGTAGCCATTCTCAAGCATACAAGACTAATTTTACAAGTTGTTGATGATTGCAAACATAGATAGACCATTAGAATGCATGGAGATAGGAAGAAGAAATCTCCACAATGAAATAACACATAATATACCTTTGATTTGCATGAACATACATGTTCTCAAAAAAATCACTTGAATTTTTTATTTGCATATGTACATGGCCAAAAAAGGTGGGTGGTTCTTTGCATGAAACTTATCATCATTATTTTAATGGTTTTTCCCAAACATCCCCTTCCCTCTTCTCCTCTTGTGGCATCATTGTCCTCCATATTCCTAAAAGGAAACTTTGGACAAAAATTTACTTTCGAATTGTAAATTTTAACATATTGCATTGTGTATCAAGGGGACATCGTGACAGAATGCACAGCATAACATAAGCCAAGGTCTATGCCATACAAATATCTACCATGACTTTGGTCTTGAGCTCCATGCTAGGAATATATACAATAAATGTATAACATTTACAGCATAGGTGCATTATAAACAAAGCCACATGGCTTGACCCATAAAAATACCCACGTCATACAATTTTTACATAATTTGATTGTGTATATTTCAATGGTAAAAATGAGGTATTACATTATCGTTTAAGCTCGAAGAGATAGCAGAAACACTAGACTTGGATCCTATAGAAAGCTATTTTTTAATTGCAAGCCCGCTAATGGCTATAAATGGTTGAGCTAAATGATGATTGATTTTAGGTTCAACAAGATTTTGAAGGATTCATTCTAGGGGAAACACATGAGGGTTTTATTGGCTTGGGTTCATTTGGAAAAAGCACATTTAGGGTTGAGAAAGACTATGTTCACTTTGTGTTAATGCATGTTAACCTTGCTATAGCAAGAATATAGCAAGAAGGCTTTAACATTTTGGCCTTGCTCGACATGGTTGTCCTTCTATGATTAATATGAGTCCCTTAATATGGTTCTACCAAAAATCTCAAGCCTAAAATGGAGCCAATAATTGTGTAATAATTTTTCATGTTCCCAATGATCTTGGAAGTTAGTGCTATTGGGGGACAAGGGATCATGGATGGTTGATTTTAACCAAACCTAGTTTATTCTCATAATTGAATTTATCTTCTATATCTCAAGAGTCAAAAAACAAATTGTGTTTAAGAAAGAGGAGTCTAATATCCACTTTACTTCGACTAATAAATTTTCCATAATGGTGGATTTGTCACTCCCTGTCTAAATGAAAGTGGAGATATGGTCTTATAATGTTGTAAATATTTGGAAATTGTCACAATGTTTGGGTGGGCCCCATGCACTATGAGTGGGGTCATGCTAAAATAATATAAACCTCTCTGGTTAGTGTCTTCTTGGTTACATGGGTAGTCAACAAGCTAACATGGATCTTTCCACCATGTGGGAGGAGTGATTCTTGGAGGAATTGGCCACATGGATGACACAATGAGCTCCCTATCCTCTAATTGATGACAAGGTTCCATGTATGCATCCAGCCATGTTCATGGGGTCTCTAGTGGAAGAGCATGAGTGAGAACTCAAGGCGTTATTTCAAGACACAAATGAATCTAACCAACATATTCTTATCCCTTGTCTAGCAAGCATACACTACTATGAAACGTTCAAAATCTTAATGGGGAATCAATAGAATACTAGGAAATGTTGGAATTCTTAACGAGGAAGTCAATAGGTCATTTCAATGATATGGAACCCATCTTGAGTAATTAGAAGAAAGGGGATTTCAACTCTAAAATTTTAAACAAAATTTAGAAGCTTGCACTAGGTTTATTTGTTGAAGTATCTAACTATAAGAAAATAGAAGAAATTTTCCAAACTAGACCTCTTCCATTCTATAGATGTATCAAAGAATAATCCAAAATATTAGGGAAGCACGGTGAGCTAAGGGAGTGGAAAGACACATTTATAATTCATTCTTACGGAGGAACAAAGACATGGAACTTAGGTATTTTTAAGGATAATTTGAAATCAACGCAACAAAAGGAAAAAATATCATGATATCCTCATGAATGATGGAAATTGGATACCCCACCCCTAAGGAGAATCCAAGTAGAGTTGGGTGTCAAGATATTAGCGAGTAAAGAATTAATAGTAGCTATAGAGCTTCACCTAAAAGAGGTGATCCTAGAAAGAGATTTGAAGCTCATGTTAGACTAGATAAAGAATTTGAAATCATCACTCAACTAATAGATATTAGAATCCTTAGTAGGGGGAATTAAATAATTGGTATCTCTTTTTCCTACATTGAAAATTAGACATGTAAAGAAAAATAAAAATGTTGTGACTAGATAAAGGATTTCGAATCAGCACTCAACTAATAGATATTAGAATCATTAGTAGGGGGAATTAAATAATTGGTATCGCTTTCTCCCACATTGGAAATTAGACATGTAAATAAAAATGCAAATGTTGTGGCCAATAAGTTGGCCAACATGGGGATTGAGACCCCTTGGGAAGCAAACCATTCTACAAGGCATGTACTATTAGGTGGAAGATCAAAATCCAAGAAGGCTTTTCTGGAGATCAAATTAACACAACGTGAAAGGTGAGTTGAGTAGCAACCATGGTGAATCACACTAATCTATCTCAAGCTTGCAAAATGATGTCTCTAAATAAGAAAATTCCATCATGGCAAACAATGGGTCTAATATTGAAGGAAATGACCTTGGCCTTACACTGTTAAAACACTCCATTAATATGCTTTGTGCGTTGGAGGCCATTTAACGAGGAAACCAGGAAAATTATTATGTTTCTAAAATAAATATCTACAAGTTTTCAAAATGATCAACCCAAATAATAGTGTCAGTAATATAAAAGATAGTGACCCTAGTTTATTCTTAGAATTTGATGTGTAATCTTTTGGCACTATGGAAGTAAAAAGACCTTTTTTTCTGGTTTGGTGGGACAATATTAGACTAGATTTTGGCATTTTATGGACACTCTTTGTCTTTGATAAGGATGGGATTGTCCATTTTCTCGTACTATATGTAAAGTGCTAGTGCCACATTAAAATATGTTTTTAATTCTTCTTTTAAATAAAATTGTGAAAAAAAAATTCGAAAAAAGGAATTTGGTATATAATTTGTGCATATTCCTATGTTTGGTCCTAATAGTTTTAAACATTCTATTGGGTGTTAGAGTTGTAAAATTGGTTTGGAAATAAATGGTGCCTCCCAAGGAGAGAGAGGAAGCACGACAAAAAAAAATGTTGAGCAACTCACCAAGGGCATGAAAAGGAATGATAGGGGTTTAGTTTTTTAACTAATTATGGAAATATCGATTTATAATAGCATAATGGATGTTATCCCATAATTATGGCCACATGACACTTCACTATAATGACTAACAAGAAAGGGATAACCTTACCTTTGTGTAAGGAGGGTAAGTTATCCACCTACCTAAGCATTGAAGGTAGGTACAATCACTTATATTTGCTAGAAGAGAACGGATAAATGCATAGAAAATGTAAAGTCACTTACCCTCATTCACTAAAAGGTAGGTAAGGTCACTTACCTTCACTAGAATGGAATGGATAACCACATAGAAAAATTAAGGTTACTTACCTTTGTTCACTAGAAGATGGGTAAGTCACTTACCTTCTAGTGAAAAAAAAAAGTTGTGTCGAAGCAAATTAGAAGATTAAAAGTTTCTACAAAATTTGGCTCGAGGCCTATTAAGTCTACAACTGCTATCATGCTAAAATACATAGTAAATTCCTAGTTATACACCCATGTAGTTTGATTTCTAAATACTTTAACAAATTGTCCTAGCAAAAAAATACATTTGCAGTGCATTTATTGATGGGCGGATTCATGATCTGGTGCTTCCTATGTTTCACGTTGACCTAGATAATTTTCTTCTATTTCCATAGGCTTTGCTTCCCATTCTCCCTTTTCTTCAATCCCTGAAACCAATTGATATATGCAGATTGAGAGTGTTGTGGCATCACCGTTGACCTTATCTATTGGCATTCCTATTCCAGAATTTCAATTCGATGGAGGAGAGATGAAACAATATGGTCCATTGCCCCTACCTTACTCATGACTTGCCTAAGTTCCACACTATTTCCTTTGATAATATATTCATGTATGCGCAAAATGCATTTGGTTTCACTCGATGAGGGATCCATATTAAAAAAAAAAAAATCCCAAGACTATCAATCCTCTCCCCAAAATATACCCAGTTTCCAAGTTTGACAGCACCCACTATGCAATGATGCTCGATAAATTTTAAAATCCTACCAATTATCCACCATTCCATGTTGCTAATGGGAGCAGGGGGATTGCAAATGGAGGACCAAAACCCACAAACAAATAACCCACCTAAAGACCCATTGATTGTGACCAGAGTTAAAATATATCCAGGACATTGACTGACAGACCCTTCGCCTAGAATAATGATCGAATCACAATGAGGGTGTTCTATTGCACCATACCACAACCCATGTGTGGTACCTCTTCCAGAATAAACCCAGTTTCCAATGTTGACTAAACCGACTATGCAAGGATACATGGTGTCATTCAACGGTCTATCAATATCCTTACACACGATATTGACAATGGGAGCAAGAATAATACAAATAGAAGACCACAACCCACAAATAGAAAACCAATATAAATACCCAATTATTGTTTCTAAGTCACCAGACCACAACCCACTTTCAGAACCTCCTCCAAAAGAAAATGAAACAACAGAAAATCTTGAAATTTCAAGATTAAGAGTCGGAAATACAGGGGAATTGCAAATTAAAATGCTCTTAAGAGAGGTAAAAGGACCTAGATACCAACTTGAACCTGGCTAGACAACCATTCGATTATGACATTGAAATACTTTCACCCCAATTTGAAAGACCACCGCGAGGACCCTCTCCAACCTTGATGTCAAACTACTCCACACTACACCTTCCAGAGACACCACCAGAGGAGAATAGAGAAACCATATTTGTGCTGCTGGAAATAATGCCTTCACACATGCTGAAGTGAATGCTCCCATCAATTCCTAGGCCAGAGGAATTTTCAAGCCGTGACCCAATCATTGCCATACTCTGCCAAACGTCGTTGTGATTTATTATTCACTCCATAGACTTAGGAAATGTGAAGTTCCCTTTGTCTTCCATTCAAAATAAATTCACCTTTTTCTAGCCACAAACCCACCTTGGCCCATCTATCATCCTCAAAATTTAGCTCCCGCTTAATGTGATACAAGGAAAACTCATTGAAATCCTTAAGAAGAGTGAGAGAGCGATATAACAAACCAGTAATAACATTAGCCCCAATGATGGAATTTTTAACAATAGCCCTTATCACCATCATGGAATCACCAAGGATTGCCATATTTGGTATTCCCATTGATTTTTCCAGTCTAATGCCTTCATACATGGCATAATACTCTCCTTCATTGTTTGAAATTGTCCCTAATAACATAGTTACCGACTTAATGAGAACTGTGACCTCAAAACGAGAACTCCAGCCCACAAAACCCATATTTTTGCATAAAAAAACATCAAAATCAACCCCCAAATCAAAAAGTGGTGCTACCGGTAGCACCATTTTTTTAAACAGGGTCAAAATTACAAAACATTTCAAACATGGCCTTCAAAACTCAGACAGTAGCTCAGAAAAACCTTTAAATCGGCACCTAAAAAAAAATTGTTTTTGAAATTTTTGTTTCTTTTCAAAACGTTAAAATTTGAGATCATTTGAAATCGATTTTTATCACTTGGTACCATTAAAACCAAAACCTCAAAATCAACCATCAAATTGAAAAGCACTGCTACTGGTAGCACCCATTCTAAAATTGGGGTATGAAAATGACACATTTTTATAAAGTGGTAAAAGAACTCATCATTACTGTAAACAAAATCATAAAATCAACCCTTAAATGTTTACTTTTTAAATCTTATTATCACTCAAANGCACCCATTCTAAAATTGGGGTATGAAAATGACACATTTTTATAAAGTGGTAAAAGAACTCATCATTACTGTAAACAAAATCATAAAATCAACCCTTAAATGTTTACTTTTTAAATCTTATTATCACTCAAAGCACAAGGTAATACATAATGCCATGAAAATATCACAATACACTTTAAAAATTCAACGTCATTTTTTAATAATTTTTTTACTTATAATTAAAAAAAAAAAGTAAATACAAGTTACATTGAATGAAACATAAATTATTTCTTAAAAGTATTGTTATATTGTCCATATTCAAAACATATGAGCTAAGAAATTTTATTATATTATCCATAATAAAAAACATATCATTCATAAAACATAACAAAAGATTCATAACTTCATGTAAGATCATATGTAAGTTCAATGCTCATATCCAGTTACCATACAAACACCATATGGATAAAAAATGCATAAAATGTTTCATACACTTATTCAGATTGATTCATGGTTTTTGAAATACCATCAGAGTCTACATTGTCTTCAAATGAATGATTGGATGAAGATGTAGATGATCCATACTCTTCTCTATTGTCGATGAATGCACCATCTGAGTCTACATGCATGCCCAACATTTCATATGTCAAATGTCTTTCCGATATACAACTAGGCTTAACAGACTCCCATCTTGCATTTATTTCTTGTGGCAACAACCTCTCAATAATCTTTGTTGTCTTGGAGCGAAGAGTTCCTCTCTGTGTCGAATTGAATTCATAAACAAGTTTGTCAACATCATCTAATTTTAAGAGGTTAGTGCGACGACGAGTTGTATTTTGATCCTTTCTTTTTCTCTTTTTATTGACATGTTTCTCAACCACCATCTTTGGCTTGTACACACCATTGAATGGGTGTGTACTTGTTGCATACCAATGCACTTCAATTGCAATAACATCATCATTTTCTTTCTCGATCTTTATAACCTTTCCAATCCAGAATGGATAACCATGTGGATCTTCAGTTGCTAAAACTACAATCATGCTACCCTCCTTAATATCTTGTATTGAACCCTTGTAAGGTCTTTCATGGCTTCACGTTGTGCACGTGACCTTCACAAACCAATATGCATTTATCTTTCCTCTTCTTGTGTAAACTCAATAGCATCTTGAGATTCTTGTTGAACTTAAAAAAATGTATGTTTCTTCAGATACGTTTGGCATATTTTGTGGCCAATGAAATGGAATCTTCAACATTGTATCTTCATTTGTTGAGCTTGAAATTATGTCACTTTGACTATTGAAAAAATACTCCCACCAAATAGAATCAGCAACATCAAAGTACTCATATGTATCCTTAATGGACTCTTTTATTTCTTCCAGGCATTGAGAATAATCTACATCTCTATTATGCCTCTGTGCATTATGGATTTCAGCAACTGATTGTAAAAATAATAACTTTGATGCAAATATTGGACGATCTAGAATGAACTTTAAAAATGATAAACCTGATGAAGGCCCCCGTTCTGTAGTAGTTGAATACGGCTTTCCCCATATAAGTGTTTTCCCATCAATTTTTTTGAAATAAAATTGATGTTGGAAGCTAATGGCATTAAGTTTCTCAATACATTTTTCTTCATGATGCGATCCCTGAAAAAAGCTTCTCATATCGATAGTTTCTTCTAATATATGAAAAACAGGATCTTGAATGTATGCTTTCTTAATACATTCAATCAATGATGGTAGAATTCCAACATTTTTCCTCTCCAATGTTACTGAAAAATGACTGAACATTTGATCAATATGATCATGAGTGTTTCCAACAAGAAGGAAACCAACTTTCACCTTTTGAAAGATTCTCATTTCAACAAGCATGCTTAGATATCCAAACACAATTTGATTTTTATTTTCACGACTAGTG
>SNQJ01S0007765.1:19746-30060 GCA_010110895.2 Picea sitchensis | reverse complement strand
ACACTTCCATGGATGAGAGGCATGGTTGCAATTAAAAGATTAAATATGGGAAAACATGTAGCAACCTTTGGCAAGCGACTCTATGCATCTCTTTATTGGACCTGAAAAATATTTTTTGTGAATTGATTGCTTCCACCATGTTGGTTTTCCTATGACTAATCGTCATAGTAATATTTCCCCCATTACTATTTTCATTTATTTTGGTTCTTGAATCCCTAGTCCTCCCTTGTCTTTGGCACCTGTAACTTGATTCCAATTCACAAGGTGAAATTTTTTTTGGTTCCCTGCCATAGAAATCTTCTTATCTTCATCAAAATATTTT
Organism: Picea sitchensis; assembly: GCA_010110895.2. Taxonomy (NCBI): domain Eukaryota; kingdom Viridiplantae; phylum Streptophyta; class Pinopsida; order Pinales; family Pinaceae; genus Picea; species Picea sitchensis. Next base: position 29,738 of record SNQJ01S0007765.1, on the reverse strand, counting down.
TTATTGTGCCTTTTGGAGCCAATAGAGAAAAGCTTTGGTAGAGAGGGAGAGTTGATAGAACAAAATTGATAAGAATTACTCTTCCAACAGGATTTATCCACTGTGCTCCCCATTGCATGAATTTCATATTCATTTTCTCAATTATTTGTTGCCAGTACCATGATGAGGAGTTCTTTAGAGAAATGGGGATGCCCAGGTATCTAAAGGATTTCCATTTTTCAGCAAGAGTGAAGTGAAAAACGCGTGTTATTTATTGCATTTCTTATGGCGGAGAATTCCATCCCATAATTTGACATTTCTTGTTATTAACATCTCCCCGGGAAGCATCAAGGAAGAAGTCCAAAACACTTTTGAATCTAGAAGAAATGATTATTGATGCACCTCCCAGCAATAGAGTGTAATCTGCAAATTGTGAATGATTCAAATTTTTTACCCCTTGAGCAATTTGCAAGCCTGGCAGATTTCCAATTGCTCTTTCATTCTCAAGTTTCCTACTTAACATTTCAGCCATAATGATAAAAAGGAGGGGAGAAAGCGAACACCCTTGGCACAACCCTCTGCTTATTTGAAATAATTTTGTTAGTCTCTCATTCACCAAAGGATAAATCCAAGGACTGTTGATACAGGCTGCCACCCACTTTATGAAATTGATCTTGAACCCAAATCACTCTAACACCTGGAAAAAAATTCTACGTCTAACATGATCAAAAGCGTTAGCCATATCTGATTTGATAACCATACCTTTAGCTTTATCTTTAACGCTTGAATGTATTATTTGTTGATCATGAATAAATCCTCCCTGATTAGGAGATATTATTTTGGGAAGGATTTTTTTGAGCCGGGATGCAATGATTTTAGTGATGATTTTATATGAAGAATTTCCCAAGGAGATAGGTCAGAATCTAAAAAATGATCTTGGATTAGCTTCCTTAGGGATCGGGGCTAAAAAAGAGGAATTAGTATTACCTCCAAGCCTCAAAGATTGGTGAGTATAGAGAAGCATTCGCTTGAGATCGGACATTATTAAACTCCATAAATATATAATAGAAAAAAATAGAGAAACCATCCGAGTCTGGGGTTTTATCCAGCTCTAAACACCATATGGCATCAATAATTTCAGCTTCATAGATAGGGCGAATGAGATCCAGTTTTCTTCATTTGTCACAATAATAGGAATGTGGTCAAGCATGGATATTATATTAGATTGGTTTGCCTCTTCTTGTTGAGCGTACAATTCGGCAAGGTGATTTTTAGCGACCTTCTTAATGTCTTCAAATTCAATCGCATTTATTCCATCTTCAAGAATAATATTCGCCACATTATTTTTGGACTGCCTGTATTTTGCTTGATTATGGAAATATTTTGTGTTTTTGTCCCTAACCTTGAGCCATAGGCTGCAAAATTTCAACCATTACTCTTCTTCCTTTCTTAGAGATATATTGGCATTGGAGATCTATTTCCTCTCTCTGAAGTTGGGCAATGATTTCTTTTTCCTCTAAATCGTTTTGCAACCTCTCTAATTTGCCTTTAATCACTTCTTTTTCCTCTGTTGGCGATGTGAAAAAAAAAAATTCCCACCATTTAAGTGCTTGTTTAACCATAATGAACTTTTGTTCCCATATGAAAACCGAAGTACCTGGGGTCCATGTTCTCCAAGTTGTTTCTACTATATTTATTGTTTCTTGATGGTTGAGCCATATGGGATTGAATCAGAAGGGAAGAGGTCCATAATTTGGGAAAACTTGAAGGTGGAGAGAGATGGGATTATGATCCAAAATAATATATGTAAGGATGTAATATTTTAAAGTTGCATTCCTTTGAAGAAAGTTATTGAATCGATCCAAACATGTAGCTATATGCACTGGGGCGGTTCTCACATTTGTCCAGGTGAACTTACCTCTTTGTGGGGAAATATCCAACATATCTCAATCCTCACTGAGTTCCTCCATTTTTTCACAGAAGGGGTCCATACCAAAATTTCCCCCTCTTTTTTCAGCGTTGTTCCTTATGACATTAAAGTCACTGGAAGCAATACAATCTTTAGAAAATTCAGTGTGTTTTAATCTTAAAATAGATCTCCAACATGTTTCTTTCTCAATAGGGTTGATTGGCATATAGACGTTGATGACCACAAAGGAAATGTTATTCTACTTGTTCCTAAACTTAGTGAGAATCCAATGTTGGATTTTGAAGGAAAAATATAAACATACCTCATGGTTATTCCAAAGAGTACAGAGCCCATCAGAGGCTCCTCTCAAATCTTTGGCAATGGCTTTGTTGGATTGCCATATGCTTTTCCCAAGATTGATGTAAACATCTTCAACATTCATTTTGGTCTCCTTAATCAGGACTATTTGTGGCTTCTCAGTTCTAACTAGATCCTTGACATCCAAAGGCTTTGGGACTCTTCCTAAACCCTTGTAATTCTAGGAGACCAAAATCATTGTTTAGGCGGGATTGAGAGAGACCCCACTTTCATTTTTGCATTCTTACTCAAACTTTTTGGATGCTTCGCTCCGCCCATAATTTTGGGTATTGTTTGTTGCAAACCCGACATTATGTGTTTATGGGCTTGCTCTTCCTGACCAATTCTAGTTGCCTTCCTCCTAGATATTTGAGGAAGATTCTCCTCAAATTCTCTATCTTCCTTCCCTTCCTCATCTATACTCTCATTCTCTTAATTATATTTTGAATCTAAGAATGTCATTTTTGCATCCTCGAAGAATTTCAAATCTTCCAACCTTGGCTCTTGGAGATTGGTGTCTTCTTTCTCTGGTATTTCAAATAATACTCATTTTTCTTCATGTATATTTATGGGCATTGCATCCCTTTTCGGAGAGGGCCCAAGGTCGCTAGGAATGAAGGTTTCTCTCTTATTTGTATCCCATCACCTCTATGAACTGGTGTCACCTCTTTCTCAATGTCTTCAAGTTGAGTTAATATTTCAAGGTTATTTTGTTGGGTAAGGGTCGTGCTTTTTCGAGGGTTTTCAGTGTTTTTAATCGGAGATTTCGACCCAGTGTGAGAGGGGTCGATGGAGCTGGAAAAGGGTGGCACCTAACCTCCACTAGAGACAAATTTCTTTCAAATTGCTTGCCATTTCTCTTCCTTTCTTATGCCTGCAGAGGGAGATGGGTCTGTCTTTTTGCAATTTCTCACAAAACTCCCATATTCGTGGCATATTTTACACTTGAAGGGGAGTTGTTCGTAATCAAGTTGTTTCACATGCTGCCAGTTGTCCAGAGTAATGAGAATTGCTTCCGCAATCCCTTTCTCAAGATCTACTTCAATGCAAATTCTTGCACAGGAGAAGATATTCTCCTTTGGCTCGACTCAAATGATATACCTTCCAATGGAATTCTCGATACAGCAAAGGGCATCATTGCTCCAACAATGAAAAGGGAGATGTGAAAGTCGAACCCACACTGAAACTACAGAAGGAACATCATTCTCAAGACTAAAATCAGGGGTCCATTTATTCAAATACATCCCTCTTTCCCCCAAAAAATATGGACCACTGTGGAATATCAAATCCCTATCTTCCTTGTACTTGAAGAGAAAGGAAAAAAACCCTTTGTTGCAAAAGAAGTGGCTAAGGGAGCCTCTTATTAGAGGTTTCCAATTTTTCTCAATCCAAGTTGTTACCATCCTCAAAGAGGGCCAAATTCCTATACATTGGCATATCAAACCTCGATCTACAAGAGCTAAGGTCTTCTTCCTGGCAGAAGAAGGCGGAAGTGATATCTTAGCCATCTCATCCAGCTTTCTAACAAATTTGGAGGTTTGAGGTTTAGAGTTTTTGGCTAGAGCAGTTACTATTGAAAAAGAAGCCTTAACATCATCATCTAGAGGGGGTTTTCACCCCCTCCTAGCACCATCATCCATCCCAGACAAAATGGCACCTAGGATTTCAAGCTCTCACACCAGATTGCTAGCTAGTAGACAGTTACCTTCTCTATACTTTATGCCTTATAGATTTCATTATATTAGTCAACCTTCCTCCTTCCTTGTGACCCTAATGGGAATCATGGGACCTCCCTTAACCAATTAAACCTTATATTGCATGCTTTGTGTAAAATACCGCTATTGCGAGCACATGTTATCGACTTATTCTTTGAGGACACTTGCGTGCAAGTGATCCAGTTATAGTACATGGTTATTTGTTTCACTTATGGATTTTTATGATGATGTTGATGGTTGTGATTTAATGGTAATTGATATATATGTATTGACAGATGCTATTGACGAGTTTCCATAAGTGTGCAGGACACTTGACAGATTGTGGATGTCGATGGCATCAATGAACCTCCTTGGACTCTAGATTGAGTCAGGGAGTGGATTGTATTGGTTTGAGTATTTCATTTATGCATATGTAACATATGATTGATTATAGTGTGATTTTGTATATCGATCGTTGACAGTGTTTCGTCGATGGATGCAAGTTGACGAATGCTTGCTAATCTGACTCACATATGGAGTAAAGGGGCCATGCACATAAACCAAATATTGAGGGAGAGGTGTGGCAGCGTCCCTGTCACAGCCTACTAGCACTCTCGTCGTGGCTCGAATTGTAGGTTAATGATTACCTAATTCGAGAGGTTCACGATGTCGTGAGGGCAGACTAAGACAGTCGCTCACGAAGATTCTAAGGGGCACGCAATAAGACAGAGTTATTATTCCTTGGAAGCCCTTAGTCTCTCACAAGGTCGTTCGAACGGAGTGTTGACTCCAAGGGTTGGACAACTACCAAAACCAGTCTAGAGGGCCTAGAAAACCTTGAGAGAATAATTAAACCTTGAAAAATATTTAGGCCTTGCCAGATTTAATTAATTAATTAAAGATTGAATTTATTAATTAAAAATCTTAATAAAAGTGTAAGCCTATTCAAAAAAAGGGAAGAAATTAAGCCTAAGTCTAAGTTTTTGTAAGAAGCTTAAACTAAATTATAAATTAAACTAAAAAGGAATGAAGTAAATCAAGTTAAGAATTAAGAAAAGGTGAAATATATCTAAAGATTTGATATAAGGCACATGTGTGCAAGAAAATATTAAAATGGAGTTTTAAAATAAGAAATAAATAAATATGAGAGAACACGGTACGCATAGAAAAGAATCTAGAGTCTAGCTACCACTAGCCTAACTAGAAGAAGATGCATATTTTAACTCTAACTCATATTTAGTAAGGCGTCAGTCATTAAATAAGAATATGGGGAATAAAGAAACAACTAGGAACGATTTAAGGAGCGCATTTAGGAAAGGTAAGGGAATTTGAATTTTAATTAAAATAAAATATGTAATTACTGGTGCAACCTGGGGAGAGGGTGACAAGTGTGAGGAGGAATAATTATAATTTATTTAATTCAAAAGAAAATTAATTGTGCAAGTGGGGATGTGTCAGTAAGAAAATTCCTATAAAGCAAATGGTCTAAATGGGAAAGGGATCACATTGGTTATGGGTAAATTTATGCTGCCAAAATCATTTTGACTGGTTTTACTTGTGAGAGTTGGGATACTAAGCTTGAGATAGAGTGGTGGTTTTACCTTGCGAGGCAAGCTTGGAGCTAGAGTATTTTTGGTTTTGTATGCATGGCCCCTTTGTGGCTCAGGAGGCTAAGGGGAAAGAAGAGTACCCCTAGCATTGGCTAGGAGATACCGGTGAAGTCTCTACGGTTAGCAAGCGGGAGGTCGAAAGGAATGCCAGTGGCCGAGGAACATCATCCAGTCCATCATCGTTGGTCATGGTATTCTTATGGCGCTTTGTAATTATAACAGGAATTAAATTGTGCACATGGTTTAAAAAAATTCCATAAACAGTATGGTTTTTCTGATGTCGAATTTGTAAGATTCCTCAATGGTTGTGTATTGCAATAAGATTTATGTATTGTCGCCTATTCAACTTTTAACTTTGGAACTTTTATTCGTTGTATGTTCTTTTATCAATGCATTTCCTATTTTTTTTGTTCATTGTTATCATATTATCCACTAAAAGTATTGAAATTGTTAATCACTGCTAGTAATCTGCACCCAATTTACAAATTTCCCTTGGCCGCTGCCATTGGATATTTATCAGTTTTTGTTTAAAAGAAAAATGCATGTTTCATTAAATAAGAGAAAGACATCACACTCTCGGTTAGAGTGGCTATATACTTATTTGTCGGTAGCTGGAGTAAAGTTTGTTCTTGGTTGCACTGTCAAACCTCTAAAAGTGAGATAGTCCGATCTCATGCAAAAGTTTTGGTGTTTAGACACTGTGATGGTTGGACTGCAGTGTCGATTGGTCGGTTCTTGTTTTAATTGCTTGTAAGACTTGGCCCCTTTAATTTTCTTAAAGGACATGTATGCTAGCATTTGAACGCATTAAATGTGTTTGATTGACTTTCTCTGAGTCATTTGGGATAGGGAAGTTGAGTTAAGAAGTCTTTTACTTGCTTTTGAACCTTACATCTTTTACATGAATATGTATTGGGTACTTAAAGTCCTTATGATATTAAAAGTTATGCAGTAACTCTAGGACCCTATTAAATGCCTTTTGTGATTGTTTCTTATAAGTTTAAAATGATAATAAATGATAATAAATGACTTATGTTAATTAACATTGAATCCTTACATCTATTATATAATAAGGATTTGGGTTTTCTCTTAGCTCCTTACAATTGATTAGGTAGTTAATATTCATGTTAGTTTTTGGTATAATAGCTTAATAAGATACAAGTGAGCCTGGTCAGGATTGTATCTTATTTATTGGATTGGAATATTAATAAATGATGCTTGACTTGATTGAATCTGACTTATAGGTAAGTACAAATGTTGGACACAAAAAATTTTACATGGATCTTACTATGGTTCTCGTATCTTATTAATCCTTTTGTTTTATTCTCTTACCCTTTTTGCACTTAATTATTGTCGAATAATGGAATAAGTAGAATAGATGATTCTTGCACATGAAGAAATGATGGTTAATTGGTTAATGAAGCCTTCCTTTGGTGCTTATTAAGTTTTGATTTTGGATTCCTTAAAAAGATATGCAATGCAGCCTTGATGTATTTTTAATTGATTATTATGTGGATTCTCTTGCTTTATAAAAAGATACCTAAAAGTAGTTTTGAATTATTTAAGTGTTGCGCAAGAAGATGACTTGCTTATGGGACCTTATAGTTAGATGTGAAAATGTTTTCCTCGGCTGGATGTTAAGATGTCAATCCCATGGTGCATTTCCTCCCGAGTGTGTGTAGTGCGTAGTGTAAGGATTGTGGCCTTGCAGTGTTGCTCTGCATTCCGTTGCCTCATGCCCCTGACTTGATTAGTATAGAATTCTTGTTGTCTGTTTAAAAAGAAATTTTTATAGGTTCTTGCTTTTGGATTGTAATCAAACATCGATGTCCTAATGTGTATTGTTAATGAAATGTATCATATCATTAAGAACTTAGTTGAGCTACTTAAGGGTTGTACTAGTTACAAAAGTTGAAGCACTTGTTGATGGCTCGACCTTGAATGACCCTGACTTGACCAATTATTAATGATTATTAGAATTTGGTCTCTATTTGTTACTAAGATTGCACTTATACTCTAGTGGTTCTTAATATCCGGATGTAGGATTCTCTTACTCAATTACACTCAATTGTTGCTTGAAGATTGATAAGTATAGTAGAATTTTCTATCGTACCATGAATAATTGATGATTGAGAGTGATTGATTGATCTAGTTTGAATTTCGGCTTGATTGGATTAGTGGGATTTAGAATCTTCCTTGTTCCTCATAACAGTGGCCATTCCTGAGACCTTAAATGGTCAAAATCAATCGGATGAATCCTGGACTTGAGCATTGTTTACGTGTCTTGGAAGTCCTAACCATGCAAGATAAGTTGGGTGGGTAGTTTCTTTATGTTATCTTTATGTGATGAGATGATTGAATGAAAGTAATGCATGTTTTTAGTTGGTCGTGATTGATTGATTGTGTGTCGTTTAATGTATGTTGTGATGCATGTCACTTGTCGTCATGTTTGTTTCAAAAACATGTTTTTACCTCCTTGTACTCGCTATTCGTTGTCGTAACGAATGGGACGTTACACTTTGGAACAACCCAATGAACTAATTGTGACCTCTTGGTTGACAAATTTCCTTATTGAATTTGCTTTCCTTCCTACCTACTTTCCTTCCCTATGTGCTTTGTTAAGGCAAAAAACTAGGTAGAGGGAGGTTTAAGTATGGAAAAATTGAGCATAACCACAAGCAAACTTTTACACACCATCATCCTAGCTACTTACCTACCTACCTTCCTTCCTTCGGTGTTCTGTTAAGGTAGGAAACTAGGTGGAGGAAGGTTTAAGTACGAGGAAATAGAACATAATCACAAACAAAACTTTTACAAACCATCATCCATCTCCCATAAGATAGATTGAATGGTTAGCAAAAGAAAGGGAGGACCATGAGAGAAGATAAAGCAGTAGTTAATAGAGAGGGGCCCTCTTGATTCCCCAAGGACCCCAAAACACAAAGGGATGTTGAAATTTCTTCAAAACACCTAGCAAGTTGTAGTGGAAGGGGAATGACCTTCTAGTAAACATGGTAAGTAGTATGTTGAAGAATACTCATTAAGAAAGGATCTCAACACTTCATTGCATGTTGTCACTAAGAATGGTCATAACTTCTCTATATCAAATGTGAAGTTCATTAAGCAAAAAAACGATATCTTTGAAAAAACATATAGTAGTTGTGTAGACTATAAAATTAGAACACCGCTTCCAAAAGGCATGATAAATCCAACCAATTTTCAACAAACTTCAAGTCAACAAAGATCAGATTTGTTTATACATCTCCTAAACTTGATATTTACTTAGATATGTTTATACATCTCCTACACTTGATATTTACTTTAATTTTATTAGTTTGGATGAAATGTCCTTTTAATAAAAAGGAAATTGAGGGCAAGGGAGTTTAGCATGGCAAAGTCAAGCGCGATAGTAGAAATTAAAGAATGATAGCACGATAAAGATAGAGTATGGACACTTTACAGCGTAAACACTGGCATGACTTTGATGACGTTAATTTGGTTATCTAATGCTAAGTTAACATGGAGCCATTTATATCTCATTATATAGTGATTTTTTTTAAGTCATCATTGCCAGATTATCAACAATATAAAAAAGTCAGAGTTTCAATCAATTTGAAGTCCTATCCACGTGAATTGGATAAAATCCATGAAACATCACACATAAAACTTCTAACTTATTAAAAATTTCCTTTATCAAATTTTTATAGACATTAAGAGGGTTCTTTTTCTAAAAGATTAATTTACTCCAATAAATCAAATTGTTAGAATAGAAAAAATCAAATCCAATTTAATCATTACCATGATTATTTTTTTTTATTTTAAACCTGATGAAAGTTGATCATTGTCAAAGACCATCTTGATCACCCACCAAACAAAACAGCTATATGTGTGTATTTGAAGTTGATCAATGTGTCAGTAATCAGTATATAAAGATGTATGAATCACTGAATGTTGTAGAGCTTCAGTGCAAACCTGAAAAAAAAAAATTGTGTGTGGGTCTATTCAGCAGTGCAATGTGAAATCTTATGCCAGTGAAGGCATAGTTGTACCGCTATGCAACTCTGCTGTACTTTGCAATATTTTAAGCAACAAGTTAGTTTTCTGTAATCGTGAGCTATCATCCATGGTTTGAACCCTAATTGTTTATCAATTTTAGTAGTCATAATACATAAAGAAAAGTCTTGTTGATCTCAAAGTCACAACTAGGATAAAGCTAGAACAAGACGTAGTGTTGGCAATGGTGCATTGGCCGGAATATTGGTGTACAAGGAAGGGTTGAGCTACTGTCCTGCATCACACCGAGGCTTGAATCTTGAAATCCACAAGATATCAGAGTTAAGTTGTGTGCTTTCAAAATGCACAATGCCCTGGTAAAAGTTTGCCTATGAAATTTAGCATGTGAACACTGAAACAAAAAAACATTCACAAATCACTCATATTTTT
>SNQJ01S0007764.1:351994-362422 GCA_010110895.2 Picea sitchensis | reverse complement strand
CTTGATCATATGTATAGATTAGCTATTGGATATATTATTTTCTTTCACTTTGGTTGGTTTGTGTTGTTTTGATCTTGACCGCACAAGAACGCTGGAGCAAAGCAAGGAACAACAGAGACCAAGGAAGCGATTACAATGTACATATCTTCTTCTCACTTCCAATTTAATTCAACAGTTAGATCTAGGGAAAGCGGTATATTCTGTCTTGTTTTGTTCTAGATCCAGGTGGATCTAGGGAGATCGGTTTGTGTCCGCACTCATGGATTTATCCAATAACAGAAGGCCCAAATCCTTCATCTTGAACTCCTTTGCAATGTCCTCCTTGGATGAGTGCATCAGTTTCTCATCACCAGTCAATATTAAATCATCAACATAAATAACATTGATTAAAAGCTTACCCTCCACCAAAGTTTGGTGTAGGTTTGCATCCGCTTCACTTTAGGTGAAGCCCAGTCTCATGAAATAGCTGTCTATATGAGTGTACCAAGCACAAGGTGCTTTCTTCATCTCATGCAACGCTCTCTTGAGTCTTCACAGATGCGACTCCCTGTCAAAGGTCTCAAAACCTTTTTGCTGCTCAATGTACACTTCTTCCTTGATGATCCCATTGAGAAATGCAGTTTTTACATCCATCTGATCAATGCTCCAGCCCATCTGCGTTGAGAGTGCAAGGATGGATCTTATGGAAGAGTACCTTGCAACAAGTGCAAAGGTCTCATCATAATCTACCCCCTTGATATGTGAGAAGCCCCAGGCCACAAACCTGGCCTTGTATTTCTCCACACTCCCATCAACAACTTTCTTTACCTTGTAGATCCATCTCGAACCTACCACTGATTTGTCGACCGGTCTTGGGACAATTTGCCATACACTTGTTTTGACAATGGAGTCATACTCCTCCACCATAAAATCAACCCAAGTGGGATCCTATACTTCTTCCTGAAAGGAATATTGTTCAGTTATAATACATTTTCTCATGAGAGCCATGTATCCAATAAATAGATCAGGAGACTGTCTCTGTCTACGCTGTGAAGTAGGGGTTCCTACATTCTATGCAACATCTCGTCTCAATCTATTAGCTTCTGTGGTGTGATTTTTTCTATTTTTGATGTATGACTCTACTTGAGTGGATTCGTCCACTCCATGAACCTCCTCATGTGGTTGATCCACATATTGAGACTCATTTTTGGGAACCAGTAGTTCCTCCACTGCATGCAAGTCTAGCTCCCTCTCAAGTGACAACTACATGGCTTTCCCCTCATCAAATTTTATATCCCGTCGCACAACAATCATTCTTGTATTTGGAAAATACACACGATAATTATAAGGTGTTTTTGTTTACCCCATATAAATCCTAACTTCAGCAGTCGGTTCTAGATTCTTCCTAGTATCCTTGGTCACATGAACATAAATAGATGAGCCAAAAATCTTAAAATGTGAAACATCAGGTTTCTTACCAGTGAAAGCTTCTTCAGGTGTACTCATGCCAAGTACTCTATGAGGACAAATGTTTTGCACATAAACCACAGTGTTGCATGATTCTGCCCACAAATGCATTGGTAGGCCCTGATCATGCAACATCGCTCGTGCTGCACCCACGATTGTTGTGTTCTTCCTCTCCACGACCCCATTTTGTTGTGGGTTATGAGGCATTATGAGTTATCTTCTAATTCTTTCTTTGCCATAGAAGTATTTGAATTCGTTAAGGATGCATTCTCCACCATTATCTCTCCTCAGATCCTTCACTTGCTTCTTCAACTCTTTCTCCACCAATGTTTTAATCTCACATAGCTTTGAGAATGTTTGATCCTTTTTTTGCATGAAGAATATCCATCATTTATGAGAAAATTCATCAACCAAAATAACATAATACTTATGTTTTTTTGTTGAAGTAACCGAGAATGGTCCATCAACGTCTGTGTGAACTCTCTCCAGGATCACCGAAGCATGGTTCTCCTTTTCATGAAAGGTGGACTTTACATACTTCCCCATGGTGCAACCCTTTCATTGGTCTAACTGAGAAAGTATTCCCATTGGAAGTCCAGTAGATATTTGTTGCATGATTTTCAAGGCTCCATGATGAAGATGGCCCAATCACCTGTGCCATAATTAGCCATCATCCCGACTCACCACTTTTTATGCCTTGACCATCATGGCATCACATCCGTCTACCTCCAACATGTAGAGATTATTAACTCGAATCCATATATTCTTGACTTGACCCGTTGTTTTATGTCATAGAAAAGTTTTTCCATCGCTAAAAAACAACGTCATAGCCTCTGTCCTCCAACATTGCAACTAAGACCAGGTTTTTCTTCAGACCTGGAACATGCATAACATATTTAAATTGAAATGTTTTACCTAAATCCCTCTAAAAGGTAATGGTACCAATGCCATTTGCACTGTATCATCCATCATCGTCCATCTCTATATTGATTTTGAGATCTTTCTCCTCCAAGTCACTGAAAAAGGTTTGTATCTCCCATCATGTGGAAGGAAGCACCACCATCCCAATACAACATCGATCCCAATGCACTTGAATCCATGCATGCAATGAAAGAGAAGTCAAGTTCAAATTGCAAGGAAAGGGCCTCACCGGCTGCAGCTCCAACAATATTCTTGTTCTTCTTCTTCTGCGGATAATTAGTAGCGAGATGCCCATGTTCGTGACAGTGAAAACACTTCACTTTGGAAAAATCCATATTCTTGACTTTAAACTTGGATTTTGAATGGAATTTATTCCCCTTCCCTCTCCTTTCTTTGGCATCCAAAGAAAAATCCTCTTCATCATCATTCTTTGATGAAGAGCCATCTCTGGTGTTCCGCCTGAAATCCTCATGCACTAGATCTAACCATAGTCATTCCCAAACTGGCAATTTTTCCCTTCCATTGACAGAGTCTTGATAATTGTGCCAACTCTTAGGAAGTCCTAGGAGTGCCAATCTCACCAAATCATCATCAATGAATGTTATTCCCACACTCCCCATCTCATCCCAACATTGGAAAAACTTCACGAGATATTTTGGAATGGATTCACTCTTCTCCATATTGATCTTCCTGAGTTTATCTTTGAGCGCCAATTTCCTATGGTCGCTACTATTTTGGAATAGATATGTCAAAGCAATCCAAATTGCATATGGTGTGGCTTTCCCATGGATATTTGAGACATTGTGGTCTCATAATCCCTCCAACAAGATCCTCCTCGCCTTTGCCACTTTCTTTTGCCAGGCATCAAGATTTGTAGTGTCTCCAACATCTGGCTTAGGAACATATTTTTCAATGAATTCCTTCAAGCCATTGTCTTTGAGTACTTCCTCCATTCTATCCTTCCAAGCAATATAGTTAAATATACCCTCGAGTGCATACTCTAACCTCAAGCCATTGAAATCCATTTCGATCTTGAATCAGTTGTAGCACCAAGAAAGTCTTTCTGCAAATTCGAACTCTATCCAGTCAGAAACTCAGCTTCTGCAATCGTCTGCGCTCTGATACCATGTAGAAATTTCAATACAAATTATGTGTTTCTTGTATTCTCCTGATCTAACAATTATATGCCATTGTTAAATACATAATAGATTCTACTAATACTCTTGCGGAATTTAAAACACGATCGCTAATTGCAAGATCAAGAAGAAAGATCAATCACACATAACACAAATGTTTTACCAGGAAAGCATAAATCCAAAATCCCCACTATCATATATTATGTTTATATTATCGATCATGAAACAATGTCATACAAAACTCTAATCCAAGATCTCTTAGTACAATATACAATTGTCTCGCACTGTCATGCAAAAATTGGCAAATGCATGTGCCAATTTACTGCCTCCAGACAACCTGCCTCCTCTGTGCAATCCCTACTAATGGAAAAGTTGCAAATGAATTTGAATTCCTCTTTCCTAGGATGTGCATTCCTCATGGGAATATCCAATGTGTGTGTGATTGCATGAGTGCACGTCACTCAAATCACAACTGATAGCCAAACTGTCCCTTTCACTTGTTATCTCAACTCCACCTCCATTGGATCTAATATGCATGTAGTTAACAGTAGTAAATATTCAGTTGCATGTGATATAACTGATTGTGAATTAAATAATAATTAATTCACTGATCTCTCACTAGTGTAAGTTCAGTTACAACTAGTACAACTGAGCTTAACTCACTTAACTGAGTTAAACTATTTCACAACTCACATAACTACACATTCAATTCTGTTACAACTTCGAACCACTCACTCAGTTACAACTAATTCGACTTGGATGTCCCACCAGTCAACCTTTGAACTCGAATTTCCTAGAGCTAACTGATTTTCCATTTCTCTTAACTATTTTCAAGTAATTATGAGATAAGAGATTAATATTTATTGTCGAAATTATTTAAGGGAAAAAATAAATTAGACACACATTTCTTGTTGACTTTTCAACACAATAGAAATCCTTGCTCCGACAGGAATTGGAACCTTCATCAGTTTGCAATCCTGCATGTTGAAATGCTTGATAATTGTTTCAATATGCTTCATATGATTCAACCAGATCTTTCTATTAGCTCAATCTCTTTTAATATCTATTCCTAGATTGAAATTAGTTGCACCATGATTCCTCGTGTCTAAATTGGAGGGTTCCTTGTTCACCTCCTTTGTTTCTTCCATGTTGATTCCAATCAACAACATGTCATCGACATACAAAGATACATATATGAAATGAAAACTTTTCTCCTTGGAATATATGCAATGATCATCTTTTCTTCACATAAATACCAAAATACGGATGTATTTGTCAAACATATGGTACCACATCCTTGGAGATTGCTTTAGAATGTAAAGGGATCTTTTGAGTTTTCACACCAACTATTGCTTTCCCTTTACTACAAATCCTTCAGGTTGTTTCATGTAGATTTATTCTTCCAGGTCCCCACATAAGATTGTTGTTTTTACATCCATCTGTTCTATCTCCAGATCGAATGTTGCAACCAGAGACATTAGTACTCTAATGGAAGTTAGTTTTTCAGTAGCGGAAAAATATCATAGAATTTGACTCCCTCAAGGTGGGAATAAACTTTCGCTATGAGTCAAGATTTGAACTTCTCGACTTGACCTGCGACATTCTTCTTCTTCTTGAACACCCACTTGCTATCGACGCGATTTCTTTGACTAGGTAACCTGAATAAGTCCCATGTCTCATTCTTGTACAAGGATTCCATCTCTTCGACCATGGTGTCCTTCTAGAGTTTACGCTCTTTCGATTCAACTGCCTCATTGACTGACTTGGGATCATCATCATTGGCAGTTAACACAAATGTAGAATGAAAGTCGGGTGGACTATACCTTTCAAATGATTTTCTTGTTCTTTATAACCTCCTTATCACCGAAGTCACATTATCCACCTCTTCCTTAGATTATTTTGACTCATTTAAATCATCTTCTTCATTCCTCAGTTTAAACCACATCGTATCAATATTATTATCGGTCTAAACCACTTCCTCTATATTATATTTACCTTCGACTTCTCTAAAGACCACATCTCAACTATACACTTTTCTCCTTTATGCAGGATCCCAGATCTTATATCCTTTCATCCCTCCTTTGTATCCGATGAGAATACATTTGACTTCCTTCTTGTCCATCTTTCTCCTTTTTTCCTTGGGAATATGCAAAAATTCATCACAACCAAATACTTTGATATGTGCCACCGAAGGATTCTAACCAAAACATACCTCGTTTAGAAGCCTGTGAACTAGCATCGATGAAGGAGACATATTTACCAAGTATCCTGCAGTCTCAACTACCTCCTCCCAAAATTCTTGTGCAAGTAAAAACACCATTGAGCATGTTTCTTGCCTTATCCATCGACATTCTCTTCATTATCTTCACAACTCCATTTTTTTGTGGGTTATAAGGTGTGGTATTTTGGCATGCTATTCCAAACTTCTTACAAAACTAATCAATTTCATTTCCATATAATTCACCATCGTTGTTATTCCTCAACAGTTTAATCCTTTTCTCTGTTTTGTTTTCCACAAGATCTTTAAACTCCTTAAACATCTCAAAAACCTGTGATTTCGTCCTCAAGAAATATATCCATGTCTTCCTTGAAAAATCATCTATCAAGGAAACATAATATAGGGATCCACCAAGTGAAGGCATTGCAACCAGGCCAAACACATCACTATGCACTAGTTGTAGAATCTGATTTTCCCTTATCGCTCCAGATGGGAACCTCACCCAACTTTGTTTCCCATATATGCAATGTTCACAAAAGTCAGCTTCTAAATCAAATTCAAGAAAACCTTTTACCATACCTTTTCTCCAATGTGTCTCCTTCTCTTGTTCCATATCCAGGTTAAATCGATCTCAGCATGTCTTGTTGAGTTGGTTTGAACTGACTTAGCTCAGGTTGAGTCTAGTTGATTCGACATCGAGCCAGGTCAAATCGTATTCAAGTTGATTTTAGGAGCAATGATGTTGTTTCATCCATTTGTGTCGGCATTCCCTAATAACTTGTACATGGTACCAATATGAACTCCTCTCATTGATACCGTCAAACCTATGAACATCCTGCATGAATCCTTTTGAAATAGAGTATGCACACCTAAATCACTCATCTTCCTGACAAATGTCGGTTTTCTTTCCAAACCCAAAATGTGTAGCACACCTGGAAGGGTTCTTTTCCTTCCATCCTGTACTATTAGTCAAACTCTTCCCCATCTAAATTTTTTGTTTTCAAGTCTTCCCCTAAGAACAAATCACCCCCATCATATCATTCATACTCATAGAACCATTCTTTATGTTGATTCATATGATAGGATTCTCCTAAGTCAATAAACCAAAAATCTTGATCTAACTATGTATGTTCGACGCCAGATACACATCACCTCCCTTGTCTGAGGTCATCTTTCTCTCAATCGACTGCTTCTCATTAGATCCAACACTAAATTTTGTTTCCTTCAATGTATAATAATTTTTGTAATGCCCAACTTTATCATATTTCCAACATATTCTCATTGACTGAACTGGGGATTTAGATATACCCTTTGACTTGAAATTTCTACAATAGAATCTTCCTTTATCTCTGTCAACATTTGAACCTATCACTACCAAAGAATCTTTGATTAATCCTTCCATGTTCTTCCTCCTCATTTCTTCTGAAAACATAGAAGCAACCACGTCCTCTAGTGCTAATGTGGTTGTATTTCTCCCAATATTCATGACTAAGCTATTCTAGGATTTTGGAAAAGAACATAATAGTTTTATACACTTCTCCTCATGAGTGATCTTAATATCCACAAATGATAATTATCTTAACATGATATTAAACACATTGAAATTATCAGTCACTGAACTTCCATCACTCATCCTCAGAAGATACAATTTCTTTCTGAGAAACAACTTATTTACCAGAGATTTTGATTGGTGTAATATTCCCATCTTGTCCCACAGTTACATGGTCGAATCTTCACCTAAGACATTTAGTAGCCCCAAATCCACAAGACAAAGTTGAATCATACTTCTTTCTCTTATTTCGAGTTTCTCCCATTCCTTCATCTACATGCATGTCAGTTAGATACCTAGAGAGATCATTGTCCATCGTTCTCAATACACAAGAGGATGTTTCAATTTAATCTTCCAAAGCTCAAAATTCTATCCATTGAATATTTCTATCTCTATTCTGGAACTCCTCACCATTATTTACTGTGATCTTGAATAACATATATGACTTACAACTCTTACTGTACCCAATGTTTAGTTCTCAAATTCAACATTGGAAAATCAAGATCTAATATACTCACCAAAGGAGACCACCACTCTTAACAGTCACTTGTCATGCACAAACTAAGATCTCATATCACATGTTAGGAAATGCAAGGAAATTCCAGACTAATCCTAGTATAAGAGAATAAGAATTTTATCCAGAATGTAAATGACAAAATACATCACACACTACACCGATATTTTACCATGGAACCCTTAACTGGGAGAAACCAACATTCCTTTGAGCGTTATTCTCTTTTTTTGTCTTATTCAATGAGAATAAAAGGTTACATTCATAACCTTGGTGCACACCTAAGACACAATAGACATCATACCCTCTTTCACAAGAAAGAAAAACCCTGTAGTCAAATCGTCTTCAATATGCATGACCAACAACCTATACCTACACATACATTAACCTACATAAGTGTATTACACCATTTTTTTTTATTAATTGTCCTTTACGACCTTACAAATCACCTCTTTATAGGATTTATAATAGGAAAAAACCTAAGGATTGGCTCCCAAAAAACGGTTATAGATCCAGTCATATCATTGGATAAAAATCTTGCAAATCTTGAGATTCTGTTATAGTCGACTCGAAGTCATGTTTACCAATTGACTACTAGTTGGCCTTCATTCAGTATCTAGTTAGTTGTCTCATGCCCGAACTTCGACCTCTTTTTGGTTGAATTTCCATCAATATCTTCGACTTCGAATTTAGTCGGTCAAGTTCCTCAACCTTCGATCATTAGTCGATCTACCTCGATTCGACCTTCGCCCCAAATAATATAACAACCCAACATTTATAAGTGGTTTTTTGGATTTACCCTTTTGTTCTAACAACAACCGTATAATTACATGTAACCCTCTAGTGGTTTGATGGTATTAAGATTTTTAACTCGTATAAATAATCAAGTGTTTCTGAAACCTATCCGTTGATTATATTTAGTATCAACCATTATGTTTAGGAGTCAGTAATTACATTTTTTAGCACTTGCACCTATATATTTTATGTTTCTTAGTAATTTCTTAAGTCATAAAATGCTTCATTCAATATATTTTTCATTAAAATTTTAAAATATCCCCACCTAATATGAAAAATCAAAGGTAACAAGGGAATTAAATGTTGACAAATCCTATAAAATAGAACATAATTTCCAAGTTACAACAACTATGGATCCTTTCGAACAACTGAGTATATAATGCTTTGTAGTATGCATAGGGAATAAGGGACCAAGACTATAACAGACCCGAGTCGAATTGAGGAACATTAAGAGCAAAAAATACAATAAAATTAAGATTTTCTACTTCATACTTTCTTGTAGCTCACTAGCTGCAGATCAGACATATATTTAACCATTTGAAGCATATAATTTTTCTAAATGCATAGAATAGAATATATTAAAATCATGAATGCATCCATTAAGAAGAGAACAAACAAAAAACATTCATATAAACCATTGTGCAGAAAAATAAACATAATAATATTTCAGAGAACTTGTTAGTTAATAATTAACCGACTAGATGAATATGAAGGATGGAACTCACATCCATATGCATTATTGTTTGTTTTCTCTCAATCGTAGTCCACCTCTGAGATAAGGCTGTGATTCCACAAGGAAAGTTGGACCTCTTGGTTTTCCACTCTCCACACACATCAACCCAAAAACCTAGCTTCTACTCCCACAATAGTTCCAATCCTCTAGCTCTCTTCCCCTCAACTTGCACAACCCAAGAAATCTACCCCCTTCTCTACTCACGATATTTCAAGCTATACCATTTGTTAATAAAGTTTTCCACTACACTCGGTTGGATATGAATACCTTAGTTGGGGACTCGAGGAACACTCATCTTCTTTAGGAGTGCTCATAGAATCCTCGACAAGGCTCTTGAGCCATTTTGTACCATGAAAAAACACTACATTCTTATATCTCGTTTTATAGGAACACATACCTATTTATAAACATAATACATATCCAAACCATGGTTTCCTTTAAGAACACCATGTTTGGTTCTCTTCCTATCACTCCACTCCTCCCTTGCTACCCAAAATATGCATGAAAAGAAAAATCTTCTTTGGCCATACAATTTTTTTTTTCCTCAAGCCAGTTGACTTCTCACTCCACCCAATGTTTATTGTACATTAGCCCCATGCTCCATAATAACTTTGGGATGTGAATCTCACATGCACACTCTTATATGAAATCAATGATTGGATTTTGGAACACTCAACAAAAAAATAAAATGTTATACACAATGGTAATGATTTCATAATTGTGGTTGGATTAATAACCATGAATAAAATTCTTATGGAATTACAGCCCCCCATCATTTTCATCCATCTCATATTGCAACCAACGATTACTACTTTTATTAATCATTTCATTCTACATAATACATAGTTTGACCATCGACCATTTTAATCTAAATCAATACAATCTCTTCGCCCCAACATATCGGCCCACCGGCCTAATTAAGATTTATATAGATACATTATAATTTCCAAAGATTAAAACTAGGGATCTTAAAAATACATGGCTCAAATTTGTCTTTATATGGAGAAAAAAAAATAGAGTTTAATAGAGCTGGGTCATAGACATAATAGAAACTCATCTTATTTGACATGATACTCATTCTCAAAAATTGATTTTAAACTCATGTTTTTTCTCTGTTGT
>SNQJ01S0007764.1:305579-329238 GCA_010110895.2 Picea sitchensis | reverse complement strand
TTTTTAGCCATAAGGGTGAAATCTCCCTTATAGAGATGGGTCTTGGAACTCCTTTCACAATGCTCTGTTTTCCATTTCCATCAAGACATGTAAATGTCTTGTTATGACAATCTAGGAAAACATAATGCTTGTCCAACCAATCCATTCGAATCAGAATATCATAAGACCCCAATGGTATGATATTTAGATAAATAATAGTATTCACGCCATTAAGACTTATGGAACAACTTCTGACCATGTCATGGATTCTTCTTTTGGTTCCATTGGCTAAGTAAACCAAACTTGCTTTTCCAATTTTACTTTTCTCCAAATGTAATCTATCCACTATCTTAGCATCAATGTAATAATGAATTTCTGCTGAATCAATCAATATAGAAACAAGAGGATTTATGATCTTACCTTCCACCTTGATCATATTGGACTAGTACTCTTCTTGTCGATCATTTAAAGATGCATAGATTCTTTCCATATATTTGACTGTTGTAGTTTCTTGGATGTTGTGCACAGTCTTCACTATGTCCTTTATGTGTGGGCAATTTTTGTATAGGTGATCTTCCTTGCATCCCCAACATTGGATTTGTGGTCTTCCCATTATTCCCAAGGAATCTTTATTCTTGAAATCTCCCTTAGCATACTGATCTTGATGATTTCTATTAGGCTCATTCCTATTGAAGGAAGATTTGAATCATTTCCTCCTTTGATTGGACTTTGCATTTTTCTTGTCCTTATAATATTTCTGCAGATATTCTCTTCCCGGACCTTGCTCATACATGTATTTTTCCTTCCTGATGGCTTCAGCCAAGGTCTTGGGCTCATCATACTTGATATTTTCCTTATAAAAGGCTGGCCGTCCACTTAGAAATCTCTGTATTTTCAATTTCTCATTACCAATGAACTTGACATACTTTAACAATCCTAAGAACTTCTTCTCGTACTCTGCCATAGTCATGCTTCCCAACCTGAGTCCAAGAACTCCTGCATTTTCCTATCATAGAAATGCTCTGAGAGGTACTCCTTATGGAAGTACTTCTTGAACTGCTTTTAAGTGATCCTACTCTTGTTAACATGTTCCACTTGCTTCAGTTGGTCCCACCACATTGCATCTTTCCCGTGGAAATGGTAGGTGGAAATCCTGGCTTCGAAGTTGGATGAATAGTTATTCAACTGAAAATATCTTCTGAGCCCAAAAAACCATGCTTCGACATCATCTTCCCTTTCTCTTTCACCCTGAAAAGAAGGTCACTTGAGCTTCCTCAACTCTCCTTGCAAACTATCTACCTCTTGTTTCCTTCTTTGGTGTGTGACAAGAGACACCTCTGGACTACTTACGGGATCATCTGATGCATAAAAATTTCTTTTTGAGTAACGAGGTGAGTGGTGTCTATGAGCTCTACTAGCACTTCTAAAATAAGCATCTCTTCCACGATCATCCCTTCTTTTATGGCATCTGCCTTCCTCCTCTTGTATTGAGTTTGATCCCCTCTTCTTTTGTCTCTGCAATTGATTGAAGCTTTGTAACACTGGAGCATTTATCTGAATTTTCTCTCTCATCGATCTCTCATTGTTTTCTTTGTAGCTCTTCACTTCCATATTCAGGCTTCTTACCATTTCTATTAATGTTTCCTATTCTCGTTTTCCCTTGCGTCCATTGGACTTTGTCTCTGCATTACTAACTCTGGTATTCTGGCCTTCGGCCTCCTTATCATGACTAGAGGCTCCCTCCCCTTCTTCCATTTCCTCAATACGCATCCTAAGTTGATGTGTTTAAATCCCTTAATTCTGCAAAATGTGCAAGTGGCCATTTTGTTAGAATTATGCATATGATAAAAAAAATTGCCAAACCATGCTACAAGTATCTTTCTTTTTTTTTTGTTCATGGAGATCATATCCCCATTCTCTGAAAATAACAGTGTCATGTTTTCCTTAGATGAAACATAATTTCATCCTATGTAGGCGCTTCCTTCAAACCACCTTCCTAGGTGACCATGACTAGAAACCACAGCTAAATCCTTCCTTAGCACTTTTATGTCTCAAAGACCACCAATTCATCCCTTAGCCCTCCTTCCCTCATCTCTCAATCTGCATATGACCACGGCCATGACCCCACGCTTAGCTAAAAAAGTGCTTGTCTATATCTTTAGGACTTCAAAACGTTCATCCAGGACTGGATCAATGGTCCTCGTCCTCTTTCATGATCAACGATTGAGATCCACTTCAGGACTTCATGCTTTGGGAGTCTCAACTTTCCTCGCTTGCCTCCTTCTGAAACTCTTTTACCTAGAGTTCATGATCTGTCGACAAGTGTCCACAAACAGATCAGTGGCTGTGAATCACTTCGACTCTTCGGGATTTCAAAGTTTCAAAACATCTTCCTGCACATTCTCCCACAGGGATTTCACCCAAAGTCGACGATCCTTCAAGGTGTCTCTTATGGAATAAATGACCAATATGTACTCCTGCCTTTGGGCCTTCAGGATTTTTCGACCCCACACAAGCTGTCACATCTTTACCCACTAGAGTGCCCAGTATCCAGACTACATGATATGTCGCCACATGGTGAAATACTGGAAGTGGACATGTGGCCCAATCAGGCGGGTGACACGTGTCACATCCTAGCTGATATTTCAATCATTTGCATGCTCAAAAATTATAGACATGTGGCACACATTCCATGTTTCCATGTCATCCTAGGTGACATATGCAAGCCATGTCACTTTGGGAGTTCCATGATCCACATCACCTCTAGGTGACATCATTGTGCCCCATCACTTTGGCTCTTCGGGCTTCGGGACTTTGTGATGCAGGAGCATCTCCCATGTCAAGCAAGCCAATGCAGAAGCGGAGGACATCTGGAAAAGCGCCAGCACAAATTTTTGAATTTCACCTTGGAAGTTGTTGCACGATCTTAAATGAGCCATTAAGATGAAGCACACTTGTATATTGTATTTGGACCTTGAGTAGATTGCTCTCGTCCTTAGTAGATAGATAACATCTAAGATAGTTAATGCAAGTAGGTAGACTTTTTAATTCTAGACTAGACAGTTGAGAGCGCAAGAGGGAAACGGGATATAGACACCCTCATTGTGCATTGTATCATAAGAAGAGAGGAAGAAGAGAAAGCAGAGAGCTGTGTAAAGACACCCATGTACAGACATTTGAATTAATAGAAGAAAGATTTGATTCAAATTCATGGTTTGTGTTGTTCTCTGTGTATTGATGATTATGCTCATTTGATATTTGCTTCCTGTTATACATTTTCTTTATGTGATGTGTATGTGATTTCATGGTGAGGTTGGAATCTGGAAGGAAGAGGGAATGAGTTTCAATTGTTTCTCTATTTGAGCCAGAAAATTCCTGCAAGGAGTGCAGTTGAAGTGTCCGCAAGGAGTGCGTTGACAGAGGGTTCGGATAGAGGTAGATTTTGTTCTCATTCATCCCAATGGTGCAGTTGGGCACTGGAGCCATGCAAGGAGTGCGCAGGCCAGGTAAAAGTCTGAGGGTTGCGAACCTGAGTGAATTATTTAAGGACTGTTGTTGTAGGTGTGCACAGAGTTGAAAGGGACTCCAACACTTAGATGTAGTTGAAGGGTTGCTGCAAGGAGTGCATGCAAGGATCTTTGGTGAAAGCTCAAGAGGAATAGGCCTTCAGTTTTCATCGAAGGACAGTGGGGAGAAGTTGTGACTTGAAGGTTGGCAAGAGGTGTTGCGAGTTTGAGCGCAGGTATACAAGTTCTCACGGAGGAGTACTTGATTCATTTCCCAGAATTCGTCAAAAGAAATGGATGGTCGAAATTCTCTGAGGAGATTTCGCAACATCCCGTGAGCCGTCAGATCTCATGGAGTTGCAGGGAAGATACCGTAGGTATTCCCGAGAGGTACAAATCTTATGAGGGGTAGATCCGTTGATCCAAGCCATGAGGGTCGTTGGATCTACACTTATATCGTGTATCGGGGTTTTGGGGGTTGAAACTCCAAAACATTGCAACGGGAATTGCAAAATCGCTAACCACAATATCCCGACAGATCTAAACCGTCCATCAGTTGGGACGCATGTCATAAGGCCTGACCAAGTCGGGGTTTTTTGTATCGGGAGTCTTGAGGACAGGATACTCCGGCATTTTGGAATCGCGAAACGCGATATCCCGACGGTAAAAGAATAGTGCGGCCATAGGATTTGGTGGAGGACAGGTGGCACATCGTATTGGAGTTCGGGGAAAGTAAAGTCCCTAACATTTGACATCAGGATTCACGATCCCACGAAGTCTGAAATCCCGATGAGGTGAAAGGACCATTGAATATTCAAACCAAGTGTGCGTCAGAGTTTCGGCGTATCGGGCATTAGAAGTCGGGGGTACAAGTTGTTTGATATCGCGAGTAGTGAAATCATGATAGGGAAAGTTCCGACAGAGAGAGAAGAAGGTCAGTGTTGACTATTGTCGGGGTTCAGGGTTTTGAGAACCAATTACTCGACCATTGGCCTTGCGATAGCGCGAATCCCGATTTCCCGATAGAAAAGGGGAGATCCCGTGAGAGAATTATGTGGGTGTTGATTTCCTGATAGGGAAATAGAAGGACCAGTTAGTGTTCTTTGGGCCGAGGAAAGAGAAGATATTGTGAGTAGATGTGCCCTGTGGAGCGCGCCTATGTCAATTTGGTATCAGAGCTTAGACTCTTGTCTGTATATTTTAGGTGAGGGAGGTGTAAGGGGTAAGGAGCACTCTGATACACGTTAGTTTGGTATCAAAGCCCAGAAGTGTTCTTTACTTTCTGTAGCAGAGAAGAGAACTCACCATGCCGCCTAGGAGAAGGGATGTGCAGACACCTGATCCACTAGAGGATAGGGAAATGTTGAGGAGAAGAGGCAGGCAGATGGAAAATCCATCCATAGAGAGACAAATGCATGATCTATGAGCAAGACTCGAACACATGGAGACAGCGTAAAGATGCATAGCCAATGCAGGGGATCTCAGTGATTCCGAAAGTGAAATTGAGGCTAAATGTGAAGAGGATGTTTCAGCCAAAGATGCATCAAACAAGCATTTGATCAAAGCTATCGCCATAATGGGTGTGAAGGAAAAGATGGAAATTCCAGTTTATGAGGAAAACCTGGATGCAGAAGAGCTTCTAGACTGGATTAGAGCTCTTGACACATACTTCGACTATGAATATGTCAAAGAAGACAAGAAATTCAAGCATGCCATCACACGTTTGAAAGGACATGCAACATTGTGGTGGGATGAACTACAAACTGACAGAAGCTGTAAGGGCAAGGAGAAGATCAAAAGATGGGATCGGATGATTGCAAAGCTGAAGGCGAAATTCATCCCCAGAGACTATCAAATTACTCTGTTTAGGAGAATGCAGAACCTGAGACAGAAGCTGATGACAGTGAAAGAATACACTGAGGAATTCTACAAACTAAACATCAGAGCAGGTCATCGGGAGAGCGATGATGAGAAAGTTGCCAGATACATGAATGGCCTGAGATATGATATCCAGGATGAGATGAGCATGGTTACCATCTGAATTGTGGAAGATGCTTATCAGATGGCTCTGAAAGCTGAGGAGAAGCTGAGCCAAAAGCAAGGACAAAGGGGCCGAGGCAGAAGTCAGCCCAGAGGCAAATCAGTTGCGTAGGACAGAAATCAGAAGCCCAAGGAGGAATGGAAGAAACCTCAGGGTAAAATTGAAAGAGGAGGAACCTCATAGCAAGGGAAACCATATGTTGAACAGAGAGGGCAGCATAATGAGAAAAGAGGAGATTATGTTGATGCAAACACTTTTCCTCGTACTAGAGGCAGAAGAAGAGGCAAAGGTGGAGTAATCACATGCTTCACATGCGGAAAGAATGGGCACAAGTCTTATGAGTGTCTAGAGAAAAAGAAGGACATTGGAGAAACTCACATCATTGAGGCGTAGAGGTAGGATGTTGAGGCAGAAGATGCTGAAGGTGGAAGATCGCTCATGATGCGAAAAGTCCTTTTGACACCTGAGAAAGAGGTGGAAAGTTCAGTCCAAAGGACCAGACTTTTCAGGACAACTTGCAAGACCAAGGATAGGGCATGCAAGGTCATTGTAGACAGTGGTAGCATGGATAATCTCATTTCTACACAGATGGTAGAGAAGCTGGAGCTGGAGATGACTGATCATCCAAGCCCATACAGAGTTTCGTGGCTACAAAAAGGACACAAGGTAACTGTCACTAAACAATGCTTGGTTGAATTTAAGATAGGCGGATATAATGATAAGATTCTGTGTGATGTCATTCCTATGGATGTTTGTCATCTATTGCTAGGTAGACCATGGAAATATGATAGAAATGTGATTCATGATGGGAGAATGAACACATACACCCTGGAGAAGAATGGGAGGACACACATGTTGCTTTCAATAAAAGATAAGGAGGTGAAGTCGGAGTTAAGCAACACAGTACTTCTCATGAGTGGGAAGGAACTTCTTACAGAGGTTAAGAAGAAGGAAGATCCACAATTCTTTGTGATCAGGAAGCCACGAATTGTTCTGACTAGCACAAGAGTGGATGATTTGCTAGAAGAGGTTCAGGAACTGCTAGAAGAGTTCGCTGACATTATAGTGGATGAACTACCTCATTCATTGCCACCGATCACGAGTGTGAGCCATCATATTGATCTCATACCAGGAGCCAGTTTGCCAAACAAAACCGCATACAGGTTGATGCCACAGAAGAATGAAGAGGTTAAGAGGTAGGTCCAGGAATTGTTGGACAAAGGTTTGGTCAGAGAAATCTTGAGTCCATGTGTTGTTCCAACAGTACTCAGTCCGAAGAAAGATGGAGGCTGGAGGATGTGTACCGACTCAAGGGTGATCAAGAAAATAACTATCAGGTACAGATTCCCATTGCCAAGGATGGATGACTTGATGGATTGCTTGAGTGGAGCAAAATTCTTTTCAAAGATTGATTTGAAGAGTGGATATCACTAGATTCACATGAGAGAAGGTGATGAATGGAAAACAATATTCAAGACAAATGAGGGGTTGTATGAATGGCTTGTTATGCCGTTTGTCTTAACAAATGTGCCAAGTACCTTTATGAGGCTGATGAATGAAGTCCTGAAGGATTTCATCAGAAAATTTGTTATCGTATATCTGGATGACATATTGGTTTTCAGTAAGACAACAGCGGAGGATCTGAAGCATTTGGTTATCGTGATGCAGAAATTGCAGCAGGAGAAGCTATTGATAAATATGAAGAAGTCCTCATTCATGAAAACATAACTCATTTACTTAGGGTTTGTTATTTCAGTGAATGAGTTGAGGATGGATCCATATAAGGTGGAATTGATCAAGAATTGGCCATCACCGAGAAATGTATTCGAGGTGAGAAGGTTTCATGGATTAGCTAGTTTCTACCAAACAATCATCAGGAATTTTAGTGGAATTAGCGCAACGATGATGGATATAGTGAAGAAGTAGCATAAATCTTTTCATTGGACTAAAGAGGCTGAAAAGAGCTTCAATCTGTTGAGGTGGAAGATCACAGAACAACCATTTTTGGTGTTGCCGGATTTCCTGAAGACATTTAAGGTGAAATGCGATGCAAGTGGATTTCCGATAGAGGCAGTCTTAAGTCAAGAAGACAGGTCGATAGTGTATTTCAGCGAGAATCTAAATGAAGCGAAATTGAAGTACTCCACGTATGATAAGGAGTTTTATGCTATCATACATGCATTGAAAAAGTGGAGGCATTAATTGATACCCAAAGAATTTGTTTTGTACAGTGATAATCATGCATTATAGTTTGTGACTCAACAGGAGAAGTTGAATCAGAAACATGTAAAATGGGTTGAGTATATGTAGAATTTCACATTTGTGATCAAACATATTTATGGCACTGCTAATAAAGTTGCTCACGCTTTGAGCAGGAAGTGTTTGTTGTTGCAGGAGTTCAGAGTCAAGACATTAGGTTTTGATGATGTCAGGGACATGTATGCAGATGATCCAGATTTTAAGGAAGCATATGAAGTAGCTGAGAATCCATTTCTCAGAGACAGAAGCCCGTGGATAGAGTACATGATTCAGGAAGGATTGTTGTTTAAGGGTAATCAGTTGTGTATTCTGAATTGCTCCATGAGGGAGAATCTGCTGAAGGAGAAACACATTGGAGGATTGGACAGACACTTCGGTCATGAAAAAACATTCACAAAGATGAGCGAATCATACTTTTGGCTAGGGATGCGATCAGAGGTCAAGAGATTTGTAGACAGGTGCAGAATTTGCCAGCATTCGATGGGGAGAAAGCAGAATGAAGGATTCTATCAACCATTGCCCATACCAGAGAGGCTCTGGGATGCGATTATCATGGATTTTGTATTGGGGTTTCCAAGGACACAAAGAGGATTTAATTCAATCTTTGTGGTTGTAGACATATTTTCCAATATGGCACACTTTATCCCATGTCAGAAGACCAGTGACACGACTCACATCGCGAACTTGTTCTTCAAAAAGGTCATTCAACTTCATGGGTTGCCGAAGAGTATAGTGTCAGACAGAGATACGAAATTCATAGGGCACTTCTGGAGAACCTTATGAAAGAAGTTGGGAACTAATTTGGCATTTAGTTCATCTTATCATCCGCAGACGGATGGATAGACAGAGGTGGTAAACATAAGTCTGGGAGACTTGCTGAGAAGCTTGGTGACAGAGCACCATAGTAGTTGGGACAACATATTGCCACAGGCAGAGTTTGCGTATAATGACTTTGTGAACAGGAGTACAGGACAGAGTCCATTTCAGATTGTTTATGGCATGTAGCCGAGGGGAGTTTCTGAATTGAGGGATTCATAAAAAATTGATACTAGGAGCGCTAGTGCAGAAGAATTCGCAGAGGCAATGAAAGAACTTCAC
The DNA here is from genome assembly GCA_010110895.2 of Picea sitchensis. Classification (NCBI taxonomy): domain Eukaryota; kingdom Viridiplantae; phylum Streptophyta; class Pinopsida; order Pinales; family Pinaceae; genus Picea; species Picea sitchensis. The sequence continues at coordinate 320,355 of SNQJ01S0007764.1, read as the reverse complement.
AGCAAGGTGAAGTAGTGGCTGCTGAAATCAAGTCAGGAGTATAAGCGCAGAGAAGATCAACATCGGAGACAACTTCAATTTGAGGTTGGTGATATAGTTCTAGCACACTTGAGAAAAGAAAGGTTCCCGAGAGGAACATATAATAAGTTGAAAATGAAGAAAATCGGTCCATGCAAGGTCTTGAAGAAATTTGGGGACAATGCTTATGAGATTGAATTACCCGATGGGATCGAAATTTCTTCAATATTCAATATCTCTGATTTGTACCCATATAAAGTTGAGGAAACAAGGACTAGAACTGAGCAGCCAGTGATCCAGTGGATGAAACAGATGCCAGTTGCAGAGAAGCCACAAATGGAATGCATACTGGACAAAAGAGTGAATGAGAGGACCAGGTGAAAGCAATACTTTCAGTATCTGGTCAAGTGGAAGAACCATCCAGTTGAATATTCCAACTGGGAGACTGAAGCAGAGATACAGAAGCATGGACAAACCATGCAGGAGCTCATGGACAGGATCCCATGAAATTTTTCAAGTGAGGGAGTATGATGCAGGAGCATCTCCCACGTCAAGCGAGCCAACGTGGAAGCGGAGGACAACTGGAAAAGCGCCAGCACAAATTTTTGAATTTCACCTTAGAAGTTGTTGTGCGATCTTAAATGAGACATTAAGATGAACAGAACTTGTATATTGTATTTGGACCTTGAGCAGATTGCTCTCGTCCTTAGTAGCTAAACGACATTTAAGATAGTTAATGAAAGTAGGTAGAATTTTTAATTCTAGACTAGACAGTTGAGAGCGCAAGAGGGAAACGGGATATAGACATCCTCATTGTGCATTGTATCATAAGCAGAGAGGAAGAAGAGCAAGTAGAGAGCTGTGTAAAGACACCCATGTACAAACATTTGAATTAATAGAAGAAAGCTTTGATTCAAATTCATGGTTTTGTGTTGTTCTCTGTGTATTGACGATTATGCTCATTTGATGTTTGCTTCCTGTTATACATTTGCTTTATGTGATGTGTATGTGATTTCATGGTGAGGTTGGAATCTGGAAGGAAGAGAGAATGAGTTTCAATTGTTTCTCTATTTGAGCCAGAAAATTCCTGCAAGGAGTGCAGTTGAAGTGTCCGCAAGGAGTGCGTTGACAGAGGGTTCAGATAGAAATAGCTTTTGTTTTCATTCATCCCAAGGGTGCAGTTGGGCACTGAATCCATGCAAGGAGTTTCCAGGCTAGGTAAAAGTCTCAGGGTTGTGAACCTGAGTGAATTATATAAGGACTGCTACTGCAGGTGTGCTCAGAGTCGAAAGGGAGTTCAACAATTAGATGTGGTTGAAGGGTTGTCGCAAGGAGTGCGTGCAAGGATCTTTGGTGAAATCATAGGAGGAATAGGCCTTCGATTTTCATCGAAGGATAGCGGGGAGAAGCTATGACTTGAAGGTTGTCAAGAGGTGTTGTGATTTTTCACACAGGAAGACAAGTTCTCGCAGAGGAGTACTTGATTCATTTCGCAGAATTTGTCGGAAGAAACGGACAGTCGAAATTCTTTGAGGAGATTTCATGACATCCCGTGAACCGTCAGATCTCACGGAGTTGCAGGGAAGATACCATAGGTATTATTGGGAGGTAAAAAGCTTAGGAGGGGTAGAGCCATTGATCCAAGCCATGAGGGTCGTTGGATCTACACGTATATCGTGTATCGGGGTTTCGAGGGTTGAAACTCCAAAACATTGCAACGGGAATTGCGAAATCGCGAACCGCGATATCTCGATAGATCTAAACCATCCATCAGTTGGGATGCATGTCATAAGGCCTGACAAAGTTGGGGTTCGGTGTATCGGGAGTCTTGAGGACAGGATACTCCGGCATTTTGGAATCGTGAAACGCAATATCCTAATGATAAAAGGATAGTGGGGCCACAGGAGTTGGCGAAGGATAGGTGGCACACTGTATCGGAGTTCGGGGAAAGTAAAGTCCTGAACATTTGACATCAGAATTCGTGATCCCATGAATTCTGAAATCTGGATGAGGTGAAAGGAACATTGAATAGTCAAACCAAGTGTGCGTCGAAGTTTCGGTGTATTGGGCATCGGAAGTCGAGGGTACAAGTTGTTTGATATCGCGAGTAGCAAAATCGCAATAGGGAAAGTTATGATAGAGAGAGAAGAAGGTCAGCGTTGACTATTGTCGAGGTTCAGGATTTTGAGAACTAGTTACTCGACCATTGGCCTCGTGATAGTGTGAAGCACGATTTCCTAATAGAAAAGGGGAGATCCTATGAGAGAATTCTGTGGGTGCAGATTTCCCGATAGGGAAATAGAAGGACCGTTTAGTGTTCTTCGAGCCGAGGAAAGAGAAGATCCTGTGAGCGGGCGTGCCCTGCGGAGCACACCTACATCACTTTGGGAGTTTCCATATTGGCACACTTCCAAATCTCTCGAACTCTGAATTCCTGAACTGGCCAATATGTCGCAATCTTTCCTTCTGGGTCTGATGACTAAGATTCACTTCAGGTCTTCACTCAGAGTCCACAGATCTGCACCATGTGTCCTCCTTAATCTAATGGTTGAGTCTTACTTTGGGTCTTTGGACTTTGGAAATCTCAAACTTCAAAAATTATCTGGCCCCATTGGATTTTATCTGAAGCCCTAGATCCGGTGATGCGTGGCTCTCAACAGATCAATGTCTAAGATCCTTTCAGGTCTTCGGGTTTCGAAAAAATCAAACTTCAACTTTTTTTTCCAATTTTTTTTTATCCAAAGATCATGATCTATTGAGGCATGTTTCCCACATATCAACGACTACGATTTCTTCGGGTCTTCATACTTTGAAGAAATCAACTCTCAACCTTCACTTCTCCCCAAAGTGCATGGATTTCTACCGCATGTCCTCCTTGATCGGATGGCTGCAATTCACTTCGGATCTCCAGGGTCCAAAAATATCAATTCTCAACTTCTCCTTGCTTGCATTTTACTAGAGTGCTTTCACCCAGAGCACACAATCAGTTGACACGTCTCCTCCTACAGATCATTGGTCCCCTGTTACTTCTGCTCTTCGGAGGTTTGTCGCTTGAGTACTAACATGTCACATCACTACATGCCTTTCAATTTGTAGGGAACGCATCGGCGGTTTGGAGTAACCTGCTTTTTTCCCCACAAGTCTCCTGATGTTGACACGTAACCCCTTGGTGAAACCATGGTTTGGATTGCGGGATTGCCTTGGGAAATTATCTCCCATGCAACTTGGTTCCACGCAATGCGTCTTATCTTTTGATATCTCTCTCCCATGGGATCTGATGGTTGTGACCTTAACCCTTGCTTCCTTAACATCAGACGACCCCTGTTCACTTGTCCTTTGATCCAACGATCTCGGATCTCTCCCGAACCTATAGTGGCGATCGCTCTTGAATTCAAAGGGGATGGTCACGATCCTTCGAACCCCTTACAATGGGTCTCTGGTGATATAAATCCTATGTAGATTCTACAACGTCATTCCTCCTTATCTTTTCAACTCCATGGTCATAGTTCAATCTGTAACCATGAGACTCTGAACAATAGACCCAGCCTGATGTTTCAACCAGAAGCTCTGATACCAAACTGTAACATACCCAACCACCCATAGGTCAGGGTATGCTACCTTCAAGCCCACCCTTGGACTTTGTACTCTTATCAGTACCTTATTTCTAGTATAAGGACACATAAGATAAAATATTTAACGACATGCACAAAAATATCTAGCAAGCATGAATAATCTTAGATTAGGTAAAAGATAATTAAAATATACAACGGAATACATTCGTACACAGATAATAATATCACAACAAAGAGCACTTATATTTATAAAATGATGACACCAACTGGCTGCAGACCAAGGAAGCTCCACCCAACCATAGAAACCCCTGCTCCAAATCTCAGCATGAGTGTCACCCCTGAGCCAGGGCTATGAATCCACAAGGATGGTTTCAGAGTGTACTTGGGTTCCCAAACCAGTGAGATCTCAAGCTCTAATATGTTCCCCAACACCCACAACAATCCATGTACCCAAATCTCTTCCACCCAACTTGTACCACCCAAGAGAATGGACCTCCAACCTCCTCTACCATGCAGTCCCTCAAGCAGTCCTTCTCCTTTATTTTGGGGCCTCCAACACAGCTGGTCCAAAATTTCAATGCTGTAACTCTCAAGATTTGCAGTTGTGAGAAAAATAGGGCACATGCCAACACATCTCAGACATGTAGACCCCAAGTCATGGATGGATCGCACTAACGACCATTACAACCAACTATCCCAGGGATAATATTCACCAGTCTGGTTCCCATTCCCAAGCCAATACACGGATGAGGATAGATTAATGAATGGGTGAGTGAGTGCATGAAAGTACGTGAGGGAAATGAATTAACTTATAGGATAATCATCGAACAATCCATCAATCGAACCCCCCCATCAGACCAAAGGTGGGTTTAAGTAACTTCATGGGGAATCAAGAACCTCCTAGACTTCCCCAAAAAGCTCACGTAATCGATCCCCTCCCTTACGAATAAAATGTAATTAACATAGGAATAAACAATTAGCCCCTTAATCCCCCTCTCTTGTGGAATCATATCCCCCTATAACTCTAGTCCTTGTCCATCTAGCAACCAGCCATGTATTTATTATTAATAATGATAGAAAACATTACATGTCTTTGGCACACTAGCCTTTTAATAATTGGTTGGGCACCCTGGCCTCTCAACATTGTAACAATACATTATTTACAATGGGGGTTCAAAACCTGGGGTGTTACACAACCAATTTATCCATACCCATTTCTTTCCTAACACATAGTTCCTCAAGTACCCCCCGATCCATTTGTTTACTATCTTAGTTTTTCTGTCTGTCTAGAGGTGATAGCTAGTGTTAGGTGTCAACTTCATCCTATATAAATTGAATATCTCTTTCCAAAATGCATTAAGAAACATATTATCCTGATCACTGACTATGTTCCTCAGAAGACCATGAAGTCTGAACACCTCCCTGAAGAATAGATCTTCTACCTGAGATGCATTGTATTCTAAAGGAATGGAAAAGAAGTGCACATATTTAGTCAATCTATCCAATACCACATGGACACAATCCCTTCCTTGAACCTTTGGAAATATTGTGATGAATTCCATGGACATGCTATCCCACTTCTTCTCCAGAATTGACAATGGTTGAAGCACTCCCACGGGATGTGTAAAATCTGAATTGTTCTTTTGGAAGGTCATGCACTTCCTCACATGACAAAGTACATCCTCCTTCATACCCTTCCATGAGAATCTCTCCCTCAACTGTATGTAGATCTTCAAATACCCTTGGTTCCCTGCCAATTGCGCATCATGTACTTCCCTCAAAATCTTGTCCTTGAGATTGGACTCATGGACAAGATATATCATGTCTTTGTAGTAGATGATGTCATCCACTAACTTGTACCTATTATTCTGAATACTTTCCTCCATCAGCTCATAGGAAAAAGTGTTCTTGGAGTATTCCACCAAAGGAATGGACTTCCACTCTGTTGAAATATTTGTTGTGGATATATCTATAGATCTCATGAATAAGGAATCAAAAATTGCATCCTTTTCCGCACACTCAATTTCAAAATCAAATGTCTACACCTTATTCACGCATTTTTGTTGTCTCTCGTTCAGATCCTGCTGCTCCAAGAAATATCTCAAACTATTGTAGTCAGTCCTAACCACAAAGAATCCTCTTAAGAATTATTATATGAACTTGGCCAATGCATGCATGATGGCTAATATCTCCTTATCATAGATACGATAGAGATTCTCAGGCTCCCTCAACATTTTTCTCTCGAAATCTATTCGGTGTTGGTTATGCATCAATACTACTCATATCCCCTCACTGAATGCGTCACACTCCAGTACAAAAGTCTGCATGAAATATGGGAGTGCTAATACTGGGAAAGTTCTCATCACCCTCTTCATTCTATCGAATGATACATGTAAATCCTATGACCATAAAAACACCCCCTTCATGGTGATGTCTGTCAATGGCACAACTAATTGTGAAAATCCTTTCACAAAACTCCTGTAATAACTTCATATCTTGAAGAATCCTTGCAGATCTATGAGTGACCTAGAGGTGGGACAATCTAATATGGTATGGATATTCTCTTGATGTATCTTTACTCCCTTAACACCAATCATATGCCCTAGATAGAGGATCTTTGTCAACCCAAACTCACACTTTTCCTCAGAAAAACGCAACGGATTCTTCATGATGGTGAGAATCTCATCCACATGCTTTAGATGTTTCTCCCATGCCCTGTTGTATATCATAATATCATCAAAGAACACCAATACAAATTTCCTCATTTTTTTTGTTGAATACATGGTTCATGCATGACTGAAAGGTAGTTGGTGCATTATTCAACCCAAAGGGCATGACTGGAAACTCATAATGCCCATAGTGACATCTAAATGTTGTTTTATGGATATCCTCCTCTCTGACCCGAGTATGGCGGTATCTTGATTGCATATCGACCTTTGAGAATTAAACTTGTAATTACCATGCTTTCCTCAGTTTGTAAATATAATTATAAATTGGCCAAGAGACTATGGTGGACTAAATATGTGTGAATGTTTGATTTGATGAACCTTTGTATAAAAGGGTCAATTTATGAATTTTTTGTTATTAATAGAAATTGGATATGTTTTGCACGAATAATGAAAGGGGGGAGTTTTCCAATATAGATCATGGATTCTATGAGAGATATGGTGAGGGAAACCAAGAATGGTTGAGATGATGCTAACCAAACCAATACCTACTGGGTGTAATTGTTGAATAGTCCTCTCACCCATGAATTACCAGTCAGACTGGTAGTTGGAAGGCCATCCTCAAGAGTTAATGAGGAGATAGGGTAGGGTACCCATATGTAAGGATTCCAAGCCTAACCATGAATTGGGGATTCATACCCACGCAACCTTGTTGAGAAAGGAAATAAAGGAGGTAATTTGGGGGATAGAGGCATATTTGCAAGGAAGCCGAGTGGAGAGAAAAATATCGAGAAGAGAAGAAAATCATGTTTTTTACTTTGGAGTTGAGAGAAAAGATGAGAAGCAAGCTCGTTTTGGCTGTAAGAAGCCATGGGAAGAGTTTCTCTACAACATAATAAATGAGGGATGACTGACTGAGGAAGTACTCGTGTAGACTTACTTTCTTTTAGTAGAGAAAAAATGGTTGCCAATTTCCTGTGGGAGGAGGAGAGAAACCTCTGTCCCTGATTGTTGTGGAGAAAGGAGAAAGAATATCTCCCAGAGAATCATGGTCTATCTTGGGGGTTGCCAGAGGTAAATATGTCAAGAGTGGTTGTGCCTATGGTTGGGAAGAAACAAGCACCCCTTTCAATAATCGCTTCACATTTTCTAGCTTTGATAAGTATTTTCATACTCTGTGTAATACATTCAATGTGGTGATTGAATTTTTGTGTTTATGGTTAAGTCTTGCAGTGTTTGATGAGTTATTAGAAATGCTCATTTTCTTCTCTAAAATGTTGTATTTACTTGGTCTTCGATTTACCTCAGTTTAACTGCTAGAGAGTTATGAAATGTGAATCCATAGGAGAGTCGGGGTAATATTAACTAAAACATCTAAGTCTTGCCGATCTATTAGCAGGAATGCCAAGTTCAAATATGTGGGAAAAAAGGTGCTTCCTTCATACTATCCACCCATCTTACCAAGGGCTCATGCCCATGTCCTTAACCCATTTGCTTCTAAAAGGATTAGCGCTTAGCCGACAAGAATTTCCAAAGGACCCATATGACCAGGATCTAGGAACCTTGCGCTAGTCTGAAAGGAGCTATCCCTTTTTGGATTTGGAACTTCAAAACTTATGACTCCACAAACCTCGAAAAAAATCAAAGGCTGGAGTCACGAATATATGAGGTCCGTAGATCTGGGGATCTAGTGGAGACCTCCCTCAGCTATTAGATCATACTTAGGAAGGCTAGTGTTAAGTGCTTCGACGAAGTTCCACTTCAGGAGAATAGGAATGGTCTAGCACTGAAACTCCTGAATGTCGAACTTTCGAAGTGATGTGGACCATCGATCCTCGAATCATTTGGTATCTCTTTGAGTTGTCGATCTAAGGAAACCATGAGGGTAGAATCATAATCTTGACATGCTAGAAACAAATCTAGTTGCCTTGCAAGATATTTCATTAGAAACGATACTTGATGACAATGGTCGCAAAAGCTTCAGCTAAGATATTGTTGAAATCATGCAACATGTAATACCAATGATCTACTTTATACTTCATAGCCTTAATCAAGTGCTTCAATTTTCTATTTCTTTCTCTTTCAACTAATCATTTTAATATGAATTTTTACAGGGATATGCCTATCTGCCTATTGAAGTATGTGTTTCTAGGATGGACAGGCCTACTTCTTATGAAATGGATATTTCTTGGAAGGTCCTCAATGATGAGGAAAATCCCCATTGCATAGCATTCATGTTTATGAATTGGTCCTTTGCTTGACCATTATTTTTCAGTGTAAAAATTATACAAGTTAACTTATTGAACATAATCTCTTTCTTCTTTCTAGTCAATCCTTTTGTCACTATCCATTGGACATTACTTAAGAAAGAAAACATGCTTGGTTAGTTTCTAGATGATTGTCATGTTGTGTAATTTTACTTTAATTCTATTTTGTGTATTGTGAAAGTGCTCGTGAAGGGTTATGAAGCAAGCTGGGTGCTTCATCATCCATGAAACATAGCCCCCAATGCTTATCTATCACTCCCAAGGATTAAAAACTACATTAATTGCTTAAAATGCAAATTTGATATTGCTTAAATTTCTTAGATTTGCTTGAAATGAAAATTTGATATAGAAATATCATATAGGCTTAAAACATCCATAATTCCCCGATGTTTCAGCTCTACCAAGCCTGAAAGAAGGGTCAATATAACATCCTTATCTGTGATATTTGATCCACATGCCAACAATTGTTCCTTGAGGAACTTTCAACTATTTGATGTAGGATCCCATACTTTGTGACAATTAGACCTTCATTTGATTTAATATTTCCGTCTTAGACAAAGTATCGTATAAACATATCATAATTATTGCATATTTATCATCCCATGCTCCTTTTGAAGGGGTGGCATCACTTCCATGAAGAACCATATGATCACTCAAATTTAAAATATACATGCAAGAGCCTTAACACCTCTATTTTCACACTTACTAATTTCATCATGGACCATAGTTAGTCAATTGTGTCTTGCCAGGTTGGTGAAAGCAGTGAATTATTAAATTCCACACCAAGGTTCAAGTCTCACCTAGGACACACTCGTGCTTGTGCTCATGTTTGTTGTGCACTAGTATTAGCGACAACATTTGGGGTCTTGTCAACCCTAGTGGTGCTTAGCCAAAGGATTGATTTCACAAGTCTGTGTATTTGTGTTCGTGTTGATGAGTAGCATCCTAAAAAATAGTATGGACCACATTTGGCTTAGTTTATGTTCTTTACACAAATATTCAAATTCACTCCACCTCAAAAATCAAATCTTCGACTTTGATACCATATAAAAAGCTCATGCATTAGAATTCAAACCACAATGACATAAGATAGTTTGTGGAGAATAGAGTATATATAGGGAAGGATAACCTGCCACAATTTTTGTATTTTTATTAAAATAACCAGGATATCAACAATACAATTACACATCTATGTTGCATTACATTATGAGCAGAATGCACATTTACACATTTATATGTCAATTACAAACCTATTCTCAAAATCTAATGGGAAATAGATTCGAATCTTCAACTTATTGAAGTTACATGACTTTCCTTATTCCAGATTTGCAAGCTTCTACAATGGCTAATTCCTTGACATCTACATCTGCAAAATTATTCAAATTTCATCTAGATCTGGACAAACACGTTCCACAAGATTTTTCTTATGGATCAACCCACAATACACAAGATTTATTTATGGCACCCACAAACTCGTGCTTGAAATATCTATAGGCCTTTCCATTGTGGAACCCACAAACCCCTTTGTTACAAAACCCTAAACCTCTTGTCATGTAGAACCCATACGCTTCTCTTGAAAAACCTACAAACTTGTAAATACGATTGCATTGTTTACAAAATTATCATCAAGAAATTGACACAAAAGAAACTTGTTTATTCTTTCCACAATAGTTTGAGTATGTTCTACTAATTGATCTATGTAATAATATTTTTTAAGGGACAGTTGATAATAAAAAATTTCACCATTTAAAATTTTTCTTAATTAATCACCCAATGACATTCATATTATATGGGGAGATGTCATGTAATGTTTCCACATAGTTTGATCAAACATAATTTTCCATGGTCCTGTAAAGTTCAAATTCCTCGGATATCCATAGCCCACTACAACCACCGAATCAAGTTGAATTAGTCAGTGCTAACCAAAGGAAAATCTAGGAGACTCTAGAATAGTTCATTCTTGTCTACACTTTATAATTTATATACGAACCAAAATATGTGTGACATTTTCCTTATAATGGCTAATTTTCATTCCTACTTTTATTGCAACATTTTGTTTTGAGAAATTCTAAGATTTGTTAGAAAGAACTCTATTTGATACAGGAAATGATTCCATTTTCACTTTCAATGGGTTTAGATAAATTTGGGTTTCAATGTGGACTTCTCCATTTTCTTTAAATTTGTTGCGGGCATCGGCTCATGGTCTAACAACAAAGTGGTGAAATTGTGAGACACAAGAAAGGATATGTGTGAGATGAATGTAAACTTCAGATGATGTGGATAGAAGCTAGAAATAGAGAATTGTATTCTCTGTAAGATATTAAGCACTAAAATTTATTAAATCTACAACATCGTGTATTCATGGTACCCAACCTACAAATCGTCTATGCACATGTTTCTTAAGAACACGTGACATTCACATTTTTCTTCAAGGTTCAACACTTGCCAAAACAAACAAATTTGTTCGAGAAGATACTATAAAGTGAAAACCTAGATACATGACTTAGTTACCATGTAAAAACCTGGTTAACTAGATTCCAAATACATGGAAATCAAAATGGAGAACAAAAATAGAAGTACAAGCCAATACAATAATTGAATTTCAGTTATGTGCTAAGAATGATAAGAGGACACAAATATGGCCAGATCGAAAGTATTGATGAATAATTTCTAGTTCTTCAAAGTATTGATTGGCAACAGACTACAAAGGTTTTTGAAAAAAATATTGATAATAACATTTTTTCTCAAGGTTGATTCTTGTACTAGTAACAATAACATGTTCTCTCAACATTATCAAGTGTAAGAAAGATGGAAAAAAAACTAAGTATATTCATTTTCGATTTATTTTTGAACATTAATTCTCTAATATCTAATCTTGGAGATTATGTATTCTGCAAGAAACAATTAAAATCTATGTGTAGGCAAAAAAACATGAGATTGATTCATATATTATTTTACATAACCTAATCAATCATTGTCAATTAGGTTTATTAGCTTGAGTGCATGCTCTTGAGTTAATAGGTCATTTAAAAAAAGTAATTTTGAAACTTGAGATTTAAAACTTGTCGATGCATAAAGTTGACAGCCAAATTCCATGCCTGACCTTGAATAATTCCAGGCCCTTTTATATTAAGTATTCTTTCATTACAAATTCTTAAACAAACTAAAAATACCTTTCAATTTTCCACACATTAAGATATCAATGCAAGACCCACATGCATGAAAACTAGTTAATCATCCTAGTTGAGTGACACACTTCACAAGGTAATAGAATTTTTTCCATTGTGTATTTGAATGACATAAAAAACAATTCTTTGTAAATTAGAATGACATATATCAGAGATAATTTAATGATAAATGGATTCTAGAAAGAAAATGAAGCTAAAGAGTGCATGAAAAGTTACTACCAAAGGATCAGCCTAATCAATATTCAGCAATAAAAAGTAGCATAATCTTGGATACAAAGGTGCATATCACTTTTTCCAAAAACAACAGATCGCTAAAAAATCTTGTGACTCATAATTATTTTATCATTAGCTCTTCAAAACCTTTGCCTCCTATAACGAGTTTTTTTTTTGTAAATAAGTATAATATATTAAGTGCCTCTCAGAAGCAAAAACATATAGCAAGATACAAAATATTCAAACTGAAAAAAGGACTGCCCCAACAGAGGGGAAACCAGTCCATGTTCCAGAATTTCCATATTGTTTAGTACTACTATTGTCTATTGGAAACATAAGATTTATTCCTAGATACTCCGTTAAAACTGGAGGAAGGTTGACAAATAGACACCTGACACTCTGCGAAATAACTGACATGCTAGACATATGGAGAGTAATTGGGCCCCTTGGGCTGGAGATCTTCTGTCCAGGGCTCCTCCTCTATGTAAGTGATCTGGTCAGCCCAATTCTTGTCGCCCTCCCTATCGTCCTATGTATTATCACCTTTGCTGCCTGAGTTTGCGCCTGTATCTGCTTCCTTCTTCGCATCTGCATCTGCCTCCTCTGGCGCGTTCGGTTCCTGCATTGGAGAGTCTTCATTTTGTTTAGAGGCAAGGGAGTCCTACAGGGAGGTGAGTGTCCTGAGGAAGAGGTCGACCTTGACATCCATTTCCTGGAGACGGAAGTTGAGGTCTTCCACACCTTGGCGTATACCAAAGACCAAATCAAAAAGTGTCGCTAGGCTATCACACAGCTGCGCAGAGGTGAAAGAGTCCCGGGGGAGAGGCCCAACCCCTCATGAGGCCTATGGAGGGTCGGGCTCAGGGGCATAGGGAGACACTGGAGGGGGGGGACTGACGGTTCGAGGCACCAGCGCCCTCGAGGTGGAATGTTCATGCACCACGCGACGAGAGGTAATTGAGGGATGGCCAGACTGACTGCGAGAAGAGGAACTCAAGGAGGACGAATCAGAGCGAGAGATGGATGGACGCCGAGGCTTCCAGGGCGAGCCTCGCCTCGACCTCCCTTGAGGGCGCGTCATGGTCCAATAAACTCTGTAGGCAGAAGTGATACTGTGCACGCAGCGGGAGCAGAGATAGGTGGAGGAAACAAAGCCGAGCTTATGCCAATGCCACTGCAGAGCAAGCTCTGCTAGCGGCCATCTGCAACAAACAAACCACATTGTATTCGACTGCATATTTTGAAGCCAAAACGGTGGATCAGCTGCATTAATGGGCGTATTAAAACCCATTCGCATAGAATTTACGGTGCAATTAACCTCCGGGTGGGGGCACGAGCCTTTCACGTGCCCCTACGTCCTGTAACCCACCACCCGCCTCAATCGGCTTCCGCGTAGACCACACTATCATCCCATCCGGGGGCCTCCTATAACGAGTTTACTAATAGATAGATTTGTACATTTTTTTAACACTGCACTGTTGTAAAAGAAGATCCTTTTCCTCCCAATCAAACTGTTTATTCCACTTTGTAAATCATTTCTGACTTGATGCTTTCTTTAAGCATTTAGGATAAGCCACACACAATTGTCCATATGGTAGCTTTTCACATCATACACCCCGAGACTCTAAATGTGCTCTAGCATGGATGAATTATTCTTGTCCATCTTACAGTATATGAGACTAAAAATGGAGACATTTGTGTAGGAAAAAATGGCAAACCAAGATGTCATTGTGATGCTAATAATAAAAAGTAACAATATTGAAAAATAAACAACGTAATGGATTCATACAACAAATCAAAAAAAAATAAAAATTCTTATCATTTAACTTTAAACCTGGACCTTTTATAAGAAAATTGGCATCTAATAGTTTTTTGCTGCTTGCAGCTCATACAAGGGTAGTTCGATCAAAGCTATGGAGGTTGTGTAATTCCCCAAGTTAGGGTGTTTCTTTTAGTTCTTACTAAGATGTAAGAATATGAATTTCCATTTATATAAATATTAAGCTTACCGACTATTCCGATAACACAACATTTGGAGGGTACTCTTTCCACAATAAGAGTTCATGGTTGTTGAAGTTGCACCTAGCAGTTGATACAAATAAAAGGATGGAAACATACCTGTCACATTCAGACAGAATATGTAGCCCCATATTGACAAAGCCAGGCCTTGGGATTTTTCAATAGTGCCTCTGAAGAAAATCCATGAAATTGTGGGGTGGGAGGGGTCCTCTATAGATTCTAGGGAGTCAGAGAAATATGATATGACTACTAAACAGATCTTTGTTTGCATTTTGGTATTTTATGGAAGGAATATATCAATGTTCTTTTATTTAATCCCATATATGTGGCCATGAATGGCTTTGACATACACATCTGTTTCTCTTTTGAAATACACTGCTACGATTGAAATTTTATAAGTGGATACACTATGTGAACCTCCCAAATCAAGGTTAAAATAAAGATACTTGATGAACACACCTGGAATTATATATGAATCTCATCTCAACCAGAAATTGATAAGAAAATGATCTCATAATTGGAATGGGCAACGAAAAAATAGAATGGGAAATTTCACAATCAAATTCAGGTCGAACCAATATAGAGTTCCACATTAATATTAAACAAAACATTGAAGGACTCTTAAAAGTGGGTTTATACATAGTGCCAAAGAAATAATAATAGAAAATCACATGAACTCAAGGACTTGCATAGGGATAATTTTAAGGATGGAAATTTGTTTTAAAATGTAGAAACCTTGGCGAATCTTACTAATCCTTCATATCCCAACTATAAATGTTTGGCGATATTTTTGTAAAAATATTCAAATTTATAAGGATTTTATATAGTTTTTA
>SNQJ01S0007764.1:268376-295436 GCA_010110895.2 Picea sitchensis | reverse complement strand
TCAGGGCCTACATGTACTTCCTTCTTCAATTCACTTTGTCATATTCAAAAAATCATTTCTCCTCAACCATGAGGATCCACGTGACGTTCCACATACCACCAGAAACAACATGATGTATACTACCCATCCATGGGTGTTGTATCTACATGTGCATTTTTCTTCATGTCCAAATACCTTCATTAATCTTGCGGTCCAAAACCCATGACTAGGGTTGACATCAATGACAACAACCAATATTCCAACATAAACAAGGTATCGGTAAGAGTATTAAGTCCAAGGGTGGGCTCCAAGGTAGCATACCCTAACCTATGGGTGGATGGTTATGTTACAGGTTGTATCTCAGGGAGCATTTTTATAATACCACTCATCACATGTCCATCAAGATGAGCCCATTCATGAAATTGTATGGCTATGACGCTCCATATTTTTTGGATTTGGCATTTGGAGAGAGAAGAGCTCACAAGGCCAAAGAATGGTTGTAGAAATTCAAGACATATTAAGAGTCCTGAAGGAGAATTCACAGGCTGCACAGAATCAACAGAAGATGTATGTAGATAGGAATAGGGTAGAACAAATATTTGAGGTTGGGGACCTAGTCTTTCATAGGTTTCATCCTTACAAATAGTCATCATTGAAGAGGAATGGTGCAGAGAAGCTGAAGCCTCACTTTTATGGATGCTACAGAGTGATCAAGAGAGTTGGGGAAGTAGCATATGAACTAGAGATGCCAGAGGGTAGCAAGATCCATAACATCTTCCATGTATTCTAATTCAAGAAGGCATTGGGACAACACAACACCACTTCAACATATATTCCTCCACTAGATGAGGATAGTTGATTGGTTCTAGCTCCCGAGAGGATTGTGGATGTTATGGAATGAATATTTAGGAGTAGAGTCACTCGAGAGTACTTGCTTGTATGGAGAGGATTTCCCACGGAAGATGTTTCTTGGGAAGGATAACATATATTACAACACCTTGATTTGGATTTTCTTGAGGACAAGTAATCTTGGGACAGTCTCCCCTCCCAATTAATCGTGATGGAGGATGACTCAATATCCTATACGACTCCCGTAGGATATAGTCAACAAGGAAAATGGAGTCAAGGAGGTTTACTTGGTGTCACCAGAATGATAAATCCTAAAGTGACATTAAATAAAATAAATAATTATATTTAAATGAAATGGGAGGGAAATTAAAGTGAGGGTTTGATTTGGTCAAAAGGGGGAAACATCTATAAGGCCCATAGGAAGAATAAATAAAGGGGTAACACTTCTCTTTGGTATTGTGAGTTGATAACTCATCTTGGATTTCTTGTGTAGCCATTGTTTCATTAGGGTTTAGAGAAACCCTTCCCCTACTGCAGACCAGTTTTGGTGGTGCAATATCCACCCTAGATAGACAAGAGGGAGATTTCATCTGAGACTAACATTGGAGATTCACTTGGGAGTTTACTTTCAGTTGAGGATATATTGAGGTATGTAAGAGGATTAATGATCTTTCTAGATGAGGCCGAGCTCATACAGTTCCAGTTTTCTAGAGGGTTTTAGAGAAATCAAGGTTTAAGGCATCCTTGCGGGTTGAGTATAGGATGTCCCACAAGGCCCCACAAAACCTCCAATAGTGGTCCTACAAGGACCTCTACGATCAAGGTTGAAATAGGTTGTTTGATCGGTTTCGTAGGGTAAGAGAAGGGCCACTATCAGAGAAAAAAATACTGGAGCATAGCATCACAAAGAGCATCATAGATTAGCATCATTCTAGGTTTCCTTGTAATGTGTCTGTTAGTTGATTTGAGCAGCTTCATTGCAACCATTAAACTTGTGTGTTTAGGAGTATTTCTAGAGTTGTTGTTGTAACCACTAGATATCATTATATTGTTGTAATTGAGGTTTCCATCTATAATAAGATGCCACAATTATATTCTCTATTATTTGTGTAATATATTTGTTTATCTCTTAGTCAGAAGCCATAACAACATCAAGGCAAACTATTTGACAAAATCACATAAAGAGAAACAATATTTTGGGTAGCAAACTTAATATTTTTACACAACCTAGTTGGGTAAATTACACTATTGGAGGCCTATTGAGTGTTTTTTCAATAATTTCTTCAAGAACCACCCACATCTCCTATGGTGTGAAAGGAACCCTCTATACTTCGTATATGAGGTTTAAGTGGGAAATGATTTAATAGGAATATTGTTAGTTGGTCTCAAAAAGCCCTTCATCGATTTTTTTATTCCGTGTATGCTTCCTATCTGACATACAAATTTGAAAGAGGCAAGGAAATATGACATGTAATATATCATTATATAATTCTCCATATCTATTAGTACTTTCTAGATGGAAAAATTGGAGGAATTGTCTTGCAAGGCCCATTTTAGCGGCAAGTCCCAATTTGGAGATTTGGGTCTGGAACCTTCCAGATTCATTTTGAGGAATCAAACGACATTTTTTGGGTTAAAACCTTTTTAATCATAGCTCACATCCCCTTAATTATATTCTACTCATTAAGGCTTTTCCAACGATGCAAACATTATCTCAATCAGAGCTTGTATGCCGAAGTTATGCCTCCTACAAGTTTACCTACCTTGTTGACCACCATGACAAGAGTTGATGCAATGCCAACCCCCATTACTCATACATGTGGGGCTAGCCAAATTTAGAGTTTCAAGAAAATTCTGAAAGTTCCAAAACCTTATCACTAATTGAGGGTTGAGGATGGAAAAACCCTAACCCTAGACAACTATCAGGCTATGTTAAATATAGGGCCACTAGGAACCAGGGATGATTTTAAGGATGGAAATTTATTTTAAAATGTAGAAACCTTGGTGAATCTTACGAATCCTTCATATTCCAACTACAAATGATTGGTGATATTTTTGTAAAAATATTCAAATTTCTAAGGATTTTATATAGTTTTTATGAAATTTAGGTGATTTTTAAGGTAAAATAATTTTATCCTATAGAATTTGGGTGAATCATTTTTAAAATAGTGAATCTCGTTTTTGGAAAAATCGTGGAAAATTAGACCATGAGCGAAATTGAGCCCCTAAAATCATCCTTGCTAGGAACAGAAGGAGTTTCATTATTTTGTATTGTACTTGTTCCATAGTTGAGTAGAGAATCTAAGGAGTGGGATTTGAGATCATAACAGAGGTAGGAAGAAAATTCTATAGTATCCATTTAGGCCACAAAGTCATAGACAACTCCACAATGAGTGCCACTTTCTTTGTATTTGCATGCATAACCGAAGAAAAGATAGTAGAGCATAGGCCTCACCTTCTAGATGGGTTTTCTCATGTATTGAGTTTACCAGGATACATCTTGTGTTCAATTGTGTGGATGGTGTATATTTTCCTATTCTTTCATTTTCATATTCAACTATTTTCACAAATCTAAGCAATAAGCTAGTAATAATTGATCTGGGATCTAAGGAGATAAGTTGCATAATCTAAGATTTTAGAGTATTATAAGATCTATTGCAATGAAGTATTCTAGTGTAATATCCACGATGATTTATAGATCAACATCTTGCCTCCATGCTACTTAGACTAGTTGAGTGACCCTCTTGAATGGATCATTTGGGGCAACTTGGAAGAAAAAAATGCACCAAGTGATTTCTTGATGTTAAGAAGGTTGAAAAACAATTCTTCATCCATCCCATATGCAGGAGGAACTTCGTGACATTCCTTCACTATTATCTTTGCTCACCATTTAATCTCAACATATTAAGAAATTTGTCTCTAGCCATATTTTTTGTTTCCTCGTCTTAGGATCGACTATCCACCAAAGGTATGTAATTGCATAGATGAAGAAGGCGAAGGAGAGGGGCAAGTCTTGCAATGAGGATATAACAAAGGAGTGACAATGTATAGTTAGAATATGATATCCTCCAACTATGGAAAATATGGGTTTGTGGGGGACAAATAAATGGGGATGTAGGTATCACTAAGGAGATGGAAGAGGCAAAAATTCTAATTGGCCAAATGGGCACCCTCTATCAAATGTAGAGAACATTGATTAAGAAAAAACATAGTTATCCAAAAGTTTATTTTACTTGTTCTTACCATAAACAATAATTAGGTATTAGGTATTTAAATTATTGGATTCCATGACTAATCATGTTATTTGTGCATAACAATTAATTGTAATGTCTCTATATGAAAAACATCAAGGTTAATACTTTGGTTAAAATTAGTTTAATAAATGTAAAGCTAAACTAATTAAAAATCACATGGGAGGAATTACTAAAGTGATAGTACTTATTGTTCCTTGAACTTATATGAACATATGAACATATACCTACTTTTTGAAAAAATACTCTTTATCTTTGACAACATTATTTACACATATCTATCTCAATACACTTAACTTTGATCGTAATTTTGTTTTCGTGTCGAATCGGTCCAGACTTGTAGTTAGACTTTTATATTTCAGTGATAAACGGACATGCCACAATCAGTTAGTTTCCCACTTAACCTTCTTCTTCACCTCACGAGTACGAATCAATGAACTTATGCCACATATTTCAATGATAACACCATGCACCCCAATCAATCAACTTCCCAATTAATTTTCATTAGTTTTCACAACTTGTCCATCTCTATATATGTCCCCACACAGTGATTTGTTTTTCGTATTGCTATGGCTTTAGAATTTTCAACTCATAGTGCACCTTATGTTTCTGGACACCTATAATATTTATATGTATAATAGAGAAGCCATTAAAGATGTTGAGTTGGTAAAAGAGAGAAGGAAATGGATAAAGTTGGTGTGTTGAATATGATGTAATGTTGATGCTTGTGTGGTCTATGATCATGGAAACTACCATAGTGTTGGATATTGTAATTGGTTCATCAATGAAGAAGCCCCATATTCATCATGATGATTTTGTTCGCAGGAAGAATTCCACTGGAGTCCTGAAGGAGAATTCACAGGTTGCCTAGAATCAATAGAAGATGTATGCAAATAGGCATAGGGTAGAACCCAAATTTGAAGTTGGGGAACTAGTATTTCTCAGGTTGCAACCTTACAGAAAATCATCGCTAAAGAATAGTGGTGTAGAGAATTCGAAGCCTCACTTTTATGGACACTACAGAGTGATCATGAGAGTTGTGGAAGTAGCATACAAGCTAGAGCTACCAGAGAATAGAAAGATCCATAACATCTTCCATGTATTCTACCTCAAGAAGGCATTTGGACAACATGTCACCGCTTCGACATATCTTCCTCCACTAGATGAGGAAGGGTAGTTAGTTCTATCTCTTGAGAGGATTATGGATGTCATGGAATGAAGACTGAGGAGTAGATTCATTTGAGAGTACTTGATTATATGGAGAGGATTTCCTATAGAAGATGTTGCTTGGGAAGGATAACAAATATTACAACACCTTTATTTGGAATTGCTTCAGGACAAGCAATATTGGGACAATGTCCCCTCCCAATTGATCATGATGGAGGATGAATCAATATCCTATATGACTCCCATAGGATATAGTCAACTAGGAAAAGAGAGTCAAGGAGGTTTACTTGGTGTCACCAGAATGATAAATCCTAAACTGAAATTAAATAGAATAAATAATTATATTTAAATGAAATGGGAGGGAAAGTAAAGTGAGGGTTTGATTTGGTCAGAAGGGGTAAAGATATAGAAAGACTAGAGGATCGATAAATAGATGGTTAACCCTTCTCTTTGGTATTATGATTTGATCTCTCAACTTGGATTTCTTTTCCAACAATTGTTTCGTTAGGGTTTAGCAAAACCCTTCAAGTACTGCAATCCAGTTTCAATGGTGTGATATCCACCCTATATAGACAAGAGGGAGAGTTCATCTGAGACTAACATTGGATCTTGAATTGGGAATTTTCTTTCATTTGAGAAGACATTGAGGTACGCAGGAGGATTGCTGAGATTTCTAGATGAGGTTGAGCTCATACAGTATAGGTTTCTAGAGGGTTTCGAAGAAATTGGGGTTTAGGGCATCCTCGTGGGTTGAGAATGGGGCATCCTGTGAGTCCCCACCTGACATCCAATAGTGGTTTTGTGAGAACCTCTATGATCAAGGTTGCAATAGGGTGTTTGATTGGGTTTGTAAGGTAACATAAGGGATGCTAGCAGAGAAAACACTACTGGAGTAGATCATTGCAAAGAGTTTCATATATTAGCATCATTCTAGGTTTCCTTGTATTTTTTATGTTAGTTAATTTGTGCATCTTTCGTGCAGCCATTAAACTTGTGTGTTCATGAGTATCTCTGTAGTAGTTGTTACAACCACTAGATTTCATTCTATTGTTGTAATTGGGGTTTCCATCCATAACAATATGCCATGGTTATTTTCTCTATTCTCTATTTAATGGATTTGTTTATCTCTTAGTAAGAATCCATAACAACATTAAGGAAAACTACTTGACAAAATCACATAAAGAGAAACAATATTTTGGGTAGCAAACTTAATATTTCCACATAACCTAGTTGGGTACATTACACTATTGGAGGACTATTGAGTGTTTTTT
Source organism: Picea sitchensis (assembly GCA_010110895.2). Taxonomy (NCBI): domain Eukaryota; kingdom Viridiplantae; phylum Streptophyta; class Pinopsida; order Pinales; family Pinaceae; genus Picea; species Picea sitchensis. The sequence goes on along the minus strand of SNQJ01S0007764.1, from coordinate 288,919 downwards.
CAATAATTTCTTCAAGAACCACCCACATATCCTATGGTGTGAAATACACCCTCTATACTTGGTATACAAGGTTTAAGTGGGCAATGATTTAATAGGAATCTTGTTATTTGGTCTAAAAAATCCCTTCATAGATTTTTCTATTCCTTATATGCCTCCTAGCTGACATACAAATTTGAAAGAGGCAAGGCAATATGATATGGAATATATCATTATATAATTTTTGATCTATATTAGTACTTTCTAGGTGTAAAAATTGGAGGAATTGGCTTGCAAGGCTCATTTTAGCGGCAAGTCCCAATGTGGAGATTTTGTTCTGGAACCTTCCAGAGTCATATTGATGCATCAAACAACATTTTTTGAGGTAAAAAATTTTCAATCATAGCTCACATACCTTTAATGTTATTCTAGTCATTAAGGCTTTTCCAACGATGTAAAAATTATCTCAATCAGAGCTTGTATGCTGAAGTTATGCCCCCTGCAAGTTGACCTACCTTCCTAACCACCATGACATGAGTGGATGCAATGCCAACCCCCATTAATCATACATGTGGGGCTAGCCACATGTAGAGTTTCAAGAAGATTCTAAGAGGTCCAAAATATTATCAGTAATTGAGGGTTGAGGATGGAAAAACCCTAATCCTATACAGCTATTAGGCTATGTTAAATATAGGGCCACTAAGAAGAGAAGGAGTTCCATTATTTTGTATTGTAGTTGTTCCATACTTGAGTAGAGAATCCAAGGAGTAGGATTTGAGATCATAACAGAGGTAGGAAGAAAATTCTATAGTATCCATTCAAGCCATAGAGTCATAGACAACTCCACAATGAGTGTTGCTTTCTTTGTATTTGCATTCATAACCGAAGACAACACAATAGAGCATAGGCCTCACCTTATTGTTGGGTTTTCTCATGTATTGAGTTTCCTAGGATACATATTGTGTTCAATTGTGTGGATGGTGTGTATATTTTCTTGTTCTTTCATTTTCATATTCAGTTATTTTCACAAATCTAAGCAATAAGCTAGTAATAATTAATCTGGGATCTAAGGAGGTAAATTGCATAATCTAAGATTTTAGAGTATTATAAGATCTATTGCAATGAACTATTCTAGTGGAATATCCACGACAATTTGTAGATCAACATCTTGGTTCCATGCTACATCAAGTAGTTGAGTGACCCTCTTGAATGGATCATTTGGGGCATCTTGGAAGAAAAAAATGCAGCAAGTGATTTCTTGATGTTAAGAACGTCAAAAATCAATTCTTCATCAGTCCCATATGGATGAGGAACTCTGTGACATTCCTTCACTATGATCCTTTCACACCATTTAATCTCAACATATTAAGAAATTTGTGTCTAGCCATATTTTTTGTTTCCTCATCTTAGGATCGACTATCCACCAAAGGTATGTAATTGCAGAGCTCAAGGAGGCCAAGGAGAGGGGCGAGTATTGTAGTGAGAAGATAAGGAAGGAGTGGCAATTTATAGTTAGAATATGATATCCTCCAACTATGGAAAATATGCATTTGTGGGGGACAAATAAATGGGGGTGTATGTGTCACTAAGGAGATGGAGGAAACAACTCTAATTGGACAAATGGGAACCCTCTATCAAATGTAGACAACATTGATTAAGAAAAAACATAGTTATCCAAAAGTTCATTTTAGTTGTTCTTATGATAAACAATAATTAGGTATTAGGTATTTAAATTATTGGATTCCATGATTAATCATGTTATTTGTGCATAACAATTAGTTGTAATGTCTCTAGAACAACGTCAAGGTTAAGACTTTGGTTAAAATTAGCTTAATAAATGTAAAGGAAAACTAATTGCACATCACATGGGAGGCATTACTAAAGTGGTTGTACTTATCGTTTCTAGAAATTCTCCCAAATACCCTAAAGACAATTGCAAAGACTTCTTTAGTCATGCTGAAATGAGTTAACAAACAAGATAAGACAATGACATCAATGCCATTGTCCTATAAGGAAAAACGAAAAGTGACCCGTATCATTTATGAAACTTCTCCTAAATTTCCCAAAGGTGATTGCAAAGACTCTATAGATTACGATGAAATTGTTGGAAATACTAAGACAACTGAGAGGGGGGGGGAGTAAATCAGTTGTTACTTTGCTTAAAAAAATTTATGCCTACTGAAATATTATTAATGTTATCCAAGTAATCATCAAGATTATGTAAGTCATGAAAAGAAAAAATAATAATAAACATCAATCAGACATATGATATACACAGAGGCAGATATTCATGAGGAAATCCATATAGGGAGAAAACCTCTTCTTCTTAGAATGATAGGCAATCTTTTATGTTCTGTACATCATCTATCTTTGAGAACCAACTCAAAATGAGGCTACAACTTCTTCTTTAACAAGTTGTAACTTGTAGAGAGCACCAACCCTATGATTTCTCTAGCACCCACTAGAAGGAAGCACAAACTCCCTGACTATTCCAGCACCAATTGGATGGAAGAACAAATTTCTAGTCACAAAAGCACCAACCTGTATCACACAGAACAATGGTTCCACCTTGCACCACCCTACCACCCTGGTTTTTCTGGTTGCAACCAAATGGAAACTACAACTCCCTATGTTCAGGCACCCACATGAAACTCTGAGGACAACAATCCTCCCTAGCACCACCCTACCACCCTGAGATATACATTTTTTTACTTACTTGTTGTGTCTTTGATATGGTCTGTTATAGCTCCATGTATACTCTTCCTTCTTTAGCTTCTATGCTAATTTTCGCTTATGCTTATTTCTATTTCTATGATCTGCTCTTTTTCTTCCTGCACACCACACCATCTATCCAGCTTCTCTTCAACATTTTATGCTCTGTGCTGCCTCTGCAACCTATTCATTGTGCCTCTCATCTCCACTTTGGATCCTTCCACGCTTCACTATTTTGCATTTCTTACTCACACCAAGTTCTCTACCTGATCATCATTTGAACTCTTCATCTTCTTTGGCCGTTATTCTGAATCTTTTCAACATTAGCAGGTGTTATCCTGAGATTCTTTGTCTTCTTTGGCAGTTACAGTTATTTGTTTTTGGCCTCTTTGGAATCTAATCCCCTTCCTTCACGTGACCACTGGAGGTGAACAAACACTTATTCAAAATGAACTTCCAGATCTCGGTCTAGTGAACGCTAGCTCCATTTCTTTATATGACCTTGGGCGATGATCTCATGTGACCACGAGATTGCGGGCATGTCCAAAGGAGTTTTGTATCAAAATAATTGTTGCCCCACAATTTACCTCAAGCCTCCACATGTCCTTTCTCCAAAACTGTTGTTTCGATTGTGGCCTGCCTTCATCTTTTTAAAGTTTTCACATCTTAAATCTCCGCAATGCGACGAGACCATTGATCTCACGATATTGAAAGTGCTCCTGAACGAACGATTCAAATTTGTTCTTTCATGATCTGCAAATGAGATCTAACCTTCCTAAATCAATGATTGTGATTTATTTCATGATCCGGGCTTTGGGAGTTTCAAATATCAAACATTTCTTTCCTCTTTACATCAATCTTTCGGATTTTACAATCCACTGATGTCTGTCCCTCTCGGATCAATGGTCAAGATCTCCTTTGGGTCTCCGGACTTCGGAGATTTCAAATATCAACTTCTATTTTCTTCTGACTGGATATATTCCAAAATGGAAGATCTTCTTACATCTTTCCACCTTAATCCAATAGTTATCCTCTGCTGTAGGACTTTGGCCTTTTTGACTCTTCAGCGCTTCTCTTTTCCATGAATTCTTTCACCCGGAGTCAATGATATATTGACATGTACCCTCTTGCATGATCAATGATCATGAGGGACTTCAACACTTCAGGCTTTGAGAGTTTCAACTCCTATCCACTCGTTTCTCCCAGAGTGCTTTCACACGAATGCATAATCTTCTAACATGTACCCTTCCTGGTGATCAACGACTAGGGTCTTCTTTGGGCCTTTGGTGTTCGAGACTTTAGGCTAATCGTTGCTTCATTCTCCTCTAGAGTGATCACCTATTGAATAAGTCATAGGCAGTGGAGACTGCTTGTTGTCTTTTAACACTTCAACTTACATTGTCCTTCCACTGAACTAGATCAACAGTTAAGAATGCACCCGAAGTGATATTCAAATCAGACGGTAGAGAGAGACTTTAGACCTTCTTCCTTTGGTACTTTGGGAATTTTTTCATTTGTTGGTGATGAAACTCCCGAATTAAATCTCCTAGAGTGACGTAACTTGCTTGCATCAATTATTGACATAGCATGAGCCAATTTCCTCTTGACACTTGTCATCATCTGATTATGCCATGTGTACTTGTTGACATGGTCTTCCACATGTTCTTGTTGATGTGGTCTGCCACATTTCCTTGTTGAGGTGGTATGCTGACATGGTTGAGACATGTCGGCAATGTAGTGGAGTGTGGAGGTAGGATGCAGTAGAGGCGTGTGACATGTAGAAGGTAGTGGAGTGTGACGTCGAAGCACGGAGGTGATATGTATGAGTGGTTTGGCAGTTTACTCAAAGGGGGGGTTGGGTGGTAAGTGGTAATGAGGTAGGGGGGTCTGAGTTGACAAGAAGGTGACATGTATAAGGGTCCCACATGGGAAATACCACCAACTCAGATCTGAGTGCCCGATTATTGGTCGTTTAGATTAACATGCCCTTATTTTAACTTATCCTTTCCTTCCACTTTAGAATGATCTGACAACTAAAATTTACTCCATCTCTCCATCTCTCTAGATTTAAGGGATTTCAAATCTCAAACTTTGCTCCCTGTTTGTCCTATCCTTCACTTAATTTGATCTGATGGTCGTGAAGACTCTCGAAGTAGATCCACAATCAATAATTTTGATCCGAATCACATTTTTGTACTGCGATTTCCCTTCTGAGCTTCGAGCTCTGCATATTGTTCGCTTCTCCTCTTGAGCTTATGGTTTTCCTGTTTTTCATTTTTGTTTTTGTTCTTTCCATCAATGAAAATCACACGCTTCCTATAAAACATGCCCACAATCTCCCCCTTTGGCATTGATGGCAACCCTAAAAGGCTGCACTATTCTTCTTAGACCTCCATCTGTAGTATCCAGACCACACCTTTTCTCCCCCTTTGACATCAATGTCAAAGAAAGTATGCTCCCCCTGAGATGTTGTAGTACTTTTCGAAGGTATCAAATATTCAACCAACACATACTCCCCCTGACAGGATGGACTCTCTTAGCTTGATAATGGGGTTACGCCCAACTTCTGGCGTAGATACTCAAATTGAGATTTTGTAAGCAGTTTAGTGAAGATATCAACAATCTGATCTTTGGATGGAATGTAATTCAAAGAAATAACAGTGTTGGTCACATATTCCCTCAAGAAGTGATACTTCATGGGTATATTCTTGTTCTTGGAGTGAAATATAGGATTCTTTGACACAATAATGACACTAGTATTATCACAATGAATTGGGATCGGTGCAGTATATTTTAGCTCCAAGTCAACAAGTGTCTGAATCATCCACAATAATTGGGTACAACAAGTGGCAACTGTAATGTATTCATCTTCTATAGTCGATAAGGAAATGGAACCTTGCTTCTTTTTCAACCATGCTACAAGATAATCTCCTAAGAAGAATGCACCTCCACTTGTGCTTTTCCTTTCATCCATGCAGTTAGCCCAATCAGCATTTGAATAGACTGATAATTGAAAATTTGTATTCCTAGGATACCATAGGCCATAGTTCATTGTTCCTTTCAAATATTTGAATATTCTTTTGATAGCTATCAAATGACTCTGTTAAGGTGCAGAATGGTGCCTTCCTACCATTCCAACAACATGCATTATGTCTGGACAAGATGTTGTTATGTACAATAGGCTGCCTATCATAGACCTATATGAACTCTGATCAACATCATGTGATTCATCATCCTTGCCTAGCTTGCATCCAATGACCATAGGTGTGCTCACAGGTGTAGAATATTCCATTTGAAACCTTTTCAGTGTTTCTCTTAGATATTTATCATGAGAAAGAAATATTCCTTTAGACATCTGAGTATTTTGAAGACTAAGAAAAAATGACAGTTCCCCTATCATAGACATTTCAAATTTAGACTACATGGCAGAAGAAAACCATTGTACCAATGAAGCATTATTACTTCCGAAGATGATGTCATCTACATAGACCAACACAATGAGAAAATCATTATCCTCTATTTTGATATATAGATTGTTGTCAATTGTTCCTTTTTTGAACCCTTTGTCTTGAAGATACTTATCCAGTTTGTAGTACCAGGCACGAGGAGCTTGTTTCAACCCATATAAGGATTTCTTCAGCTTGCAGACAAAGTCAGGGTTATCTGACGGTTGGAAACCTTCTGGTTGTTCCATATAGACTTCTTCTTTTAGATATCCATTTAGAAAAGATGATTTGACATCGATTTGATAGAATTTAAACTTCTTATGAAAAACATAGGAAAGAAACATTCTAATAGCTTCTAATCTTGCCATGGGTGCAAATGTTTCATCAAAATCCAATCCTTCTATTTGAACATACCCTTTGCAGACCAATCTAGCCTTATTTCTGACAATATTTCCTTGCTCATTCATTTATTCTTAAACACCCATTTGGAACCAATTACATTATTATCTGCAGTTCTAGGAGCAAGATCCCAAGTATTGTTCTTCTCAATCTGATCCACTTCCTCATTCATTGATTTTATCCAATTTATATCTTTACTATATTCGTTAAAGTTCCTAGGTTCCACCATGGATATGAGTTTTATATATGATTTATTGGTGTCTTTGATTATCCTTCTCCTAGTTTGTACAACTTTGTGTTTTTCACCAATTATCTGACTTGCAGGATGATTCGTTTGAGTAATTTTGGAGGAAGGAATTGATGTTGTCTGAAGATTTGAGTCTGCCCGAGTAATTGTATCATCGTCTGACTCAAAGTCTTCTCTTTCTGATTCTTGGACCTATTCATGTTCAATTTCAACTATATCCTATGTTGATTTAACATTGCTTACATCTTGTACAGGGATTTCTTCATCAACTTTCATGTCAATACAATCAACCAATTTATGTAGCCTCTAATTATAGCATCTGTGTCATTTATTGTTTGTAGCATACCCTGATAAGATACCTTCATCATCCCTATCATCATATTTTCCAAGGTTTTCATTATTATTCTTTATGTAGCACTTACTCCCAAAGACTTTGAAGTGTTTATTGAAGCAGGTCTTCCATAACACAGTTCATAAGGTGTCTTGTCACTGTGTGGTATGAGGTGGGATTTGTTAAGAATATGGACTGTTGTGTGTATTTCTTCTACCCAGTAGGTTTGACCATTGTTCTTCTCATTTATCATTGACCTGTCCATTTGTTGAACTCTTATGTTTTTCCTCTCAACTACTCGATTTTGTTGTGGAGTTCTTGGGATTGTGTATTCTCTCTTGATCCCATGTTTATCACATAATTATTTGAAATCACTTGACATAAATTCTCCTCCTATGTCTAATCTTAACGCCTTTAACCTGTTGCCTGTTTGATTCTAATTTGAAGCCTTAAATATTTTAAATTTCTCAAATGCTTCAGATTTTTCTTTGAGAAAAGCAACCCAAGTGAGTTTGGAGTAATCATCAATGATCAGCATGAAGTAATTTTCCTTCTTTGTTCCTTCCTATCTTGATGGTCCACACAAATCCATATTAACTAATTGGAGTCATTTCTCTGTTGAAGTAGAGCTCTTGGATTTAAACTGTGTCTTGGTTAGCTTTCCTACTTGGCAGGGTTTACACACATAATCTTGTGGCTTTGATATTCTTGGAAGATCTTTTACTGCCTCAAGATTTTCGAGCTTTCTAAAGTGGTCAAAGTTTAGATGTCCAAGTCTCCTATGCCATAAAAAAATTTCATTATGTTTTCTTAGATGAGACTCTTCTCTATCTTCTTTCAACACATATACTTTATTATATGTCTTTATGCCTTTAGCCACCACTTGTCCTAAGTTTACAAACTTTATATTACAATATTTGGAAGTGAACACCACTTCACATCCTCTATCACACATTTGACTTACACTGAGAAAATTATGTTTCAACCCATCTACAAGTAGAACATCCTGGGATTTTCCTTTGCCATTACTCAAACTCACCATCCCTTTACCCTTCATTTTACCTAGTTCATCATTTCCAAAGGTCACATTTCTTGTTTTTCTTTTACTTATAGAAAGAAAATTATCCTTGTCTCCAGTCATGTGCTTGGAACATCCACTTTCTATATACCAAGGGTCCTTTTGTTTTTGAGCTGAAAGTACTAGACCACATTTTTCACTATCTTTCTTTTTTCATGTGTTGGAATTTCTAGCTAGGGGTTTTATCCTTGGATCTGCTTTGTAATTCTTTAGATGGAAGTTTGCATCTTTGTGGCTGTAGTTATGACAGTTATATCATTCAAGCTCATTGTTCAATAGGTCAAAGTGATCGGTGCAACTTTGTCTGCTCAATGGTTTTTTAGTTCTATGTTGCAAAGATTGTTTATTTCTTGATCTCCTCAGTTGCATGTCTCTAAACTTAATTTGACAATTTACAATTTTAAGACCAAAATTAGAGCAGTAAAAATAGTAACCATGGAAGAAATTTTGGTACCTGAAGGATGTCCTTCTTCTTCGGATTTGTTGCTCCATCTTTTGATATCTTTGTTTTTTATCACAGATTATCTTGTCTCTATTAGCTTTTGGTGGCAAAGTATTCACATGGTATGATTGTCTGCTGACTTGGAAATTTATCATCTTTATTGGCTCTTTGCTTTCTGGATGTTTTCTTCTTGAGCCACTTACATAGCCTAAACCAGTATTCAACAAATGAGATCTCTATTTTCCCAGAATGTCATTTAGTTCTATTGAGGCTTTAATGCTTGGAAGAGTTTGGAGATACAATGCTTTAAACTTCTCCATCTCTTTTCTGGTTTTTACTACCACTTCTTCCAAGGATTCACATCTTGCCTTCTTCTCTTATAACTATTGATTCAGAATTTACTCTATTTTCTTTGCCTCTTCTTATTCCACTTTTAGCAGGGAAAATTCTTCATCAAGTTTTTTATTGTCTCTCTCGAATTGTATCAACAATTGTTTTTTCTTTTTCTTCTTAAATCTGAATCAAGAAATTTCTTTTAGGGCACTAATCATTTCTCCTTCCAAGTCAACCACATATTCTTCATCATTAACATCACTTCCTGTGATTTTATTATCATAATCCTCTTTGGCCATAAGCATAAATTCATTAACCTTATCTTCAAAAGAAGAATCACTATATGTGTCTCCTGAAGAGTCATCATTGTTTAAACATAAAAAAAAATTTTTACCAAATCTCTTGGATTTGTACTTCTATTCACCTTCAGAGTTTTGGTCCTTCTTCTTGTGTGGACACTTAAATGAAAAGTGACCTATATTTCCATAGTTAAAAAATTTGAAGGGCAACTTACCTGATCCTTTCTTTAGTCTTCTCATTTCCTTCATAACTTGTAATGAGTTTATCCCACATCCCTTTGGCAGAATCAAGATGCATTACATTTACAAATTTATCTTCAGCAAGCCCACTCAAGATAGCATTCATTGCCTTTTCATTGAAGCTAAATTCTAACTTATCATCTTTTGAGGCTAGCACAACAAGTTTTATATATCCAGACTCTACAACATCCCAAACATCAACACCTAAGGCCATAATGTATGTTCTCATTCTAACCTTCCAGAAAGAAACATTTGTTCCATCAAACAAAGGAGGCTTATTGGTTGAAGTTCCTTCATGAATTGTCATGTTTAATCTTATTGATATTCCTTTAGCTAAAAGGAACCCGCTATGATACCAATTGTTGGAAATACTAAGACAACTGATCGGGCAGGGGGGGAATCATTTGTTACTGTGCTTAAACAATTTTATGCCTATTGAAATATTATTAATGTTCTCCAAGTGATCATCAAGATAATGTAATTCATGAACCTAATAAATAATAAACATCAATCAAACATATGATATACACAGAGGAAGATATTCATGAGGAAACCCATAAAGGGAGAAAACCTCTTCTTCTTAGAATGATAGGCGGTCTTTTATGTTTTGTACATCATCTATTTTTGAACACCAACTGAAAATGAGGATAAAGCCTCTTTTCTAACTAGATGCAACTTGTAGAGAGCACCAACCCTTTGATTTCTCTATCACCCACTAGAAGGAAGCACCAACTCCCTGAGTGTTCCAGCAACAATTGGATGGAGGCATCAACTTTCAGGCACACAGGCACCAACCTGTATATCAGATAACAATGGTTCTCCCTTACACCACCCTACCACCCTGGTTTTTCTGGATGCAACCAGATGGAAGGTACAACTCCCTATGTTGAAGCACCCACTGTAAACTCTGAGGACAACATTCCTCCCTAACACCACCCCACCAACCTAAGATATAAAAAAATTCACTTACTTGTTGTGTCTCTGATATGGTCTATTACAGCTCCATGTCTCCTCTGCCTTCCTCAACTTCTATGCTTTGCTCCGCTTCTACTTATTTCTTCTTCTATGCTCTGCTCTTTTTCCTCCTGTGCACCACACCATATTTACAGATTATCTTCAACATTTTATGCGTTGTGCTTCCTCTTCATCCTATTCACTACACCTCTCATCTCCACTTCAGATCCTTCTGCACTTCGCTATTCTTCATGTCTTACTCACACCAAGTTATCTGCTTGATCATCATTCAAACTCTTCATCTTCTCTAGTCGTTATTTTGAATATGGTCATCATTAGCGGTTTTATCCTGAGATTCTTTAGCTTCTATGGAAGTTATAGTCAATCGTTTTTGGATTCTTTGGCTTCTAATCCCCTTCCTTCGCGTGACCACCGGCGGTGACCAAACACCTATTCAAAAGATGCTTCCCGATCTTGGTCTAGTGAGCGCTAGCTCTGTTTCTTGATATGACCTTGGGCGATGATCTCATGTGACCACGAGATTGAGGGCACGTCCAAAGGTGGTTTGTAGCAAACTAATTTTTTCCCCGCAATTTACCTTGAGCCTCCACGTGTCCTTTCTCCAAAACCATGGTTTCAATTGCGACCTGCCTTTAGCTTTTTAAAGTTCACGCATCTTTAATCCCCACAATACGATGGGATCGTCGATCTCACAATATTGAAGGTTCTCCTTAATGGATGATTCATATTTGTTCTTTCACGATCTACAGATCAGATCTAACTTTCCTAAATCAATAGTTGTGATTTATTTCATGATCCAGGCTTCGAGAGTTTCAAGTCTCAAACCTTGCTTTCCTTCGTACATCAATCTTCTGGAGTTGACAATCCACTGACACATTTCCCTCTCGGATCAATGATCAATATCTCCTTCAGGTCTCTAGACTTCATATATTTTGAATCTCAACTTCTCATTTCTTCTGACTGGATATATGTCCTCCTTAATCCAATGACTATCCTCCACTGTGGGACTTTGGCCTTTTTGACTTTTTGGTGCTTCTCTTTTCCATGAACACTTTCACCCAGAGTCAATGATCTCTTGACATGTACCCTCCTACATGATCAATGGTCATGAGTGACTTCGGCACTTTGGGCTTCGACAGTTTCAATTCCTATGCACTCATTTTTCCCAGAGTGCTTTCACCTGAATGCATAATATTCTGACACGTACCCCTCCTGGCGATCAACGACTAGGGTATTCTTTGGGTATTCAGTGTTCAGGACTTTGGGACTTTAGGTTAATTGCTACGTAATTGTCCTCTGGAGTGGTCACTTGTTGAATAAGTCATAGGCAGTGGAGACTGCTTGCTTTCAGTTAACACTTCCACTTACATTGTCGTTCCACTGAGCTAGATCAACGATTGAGAATTCACCCGAAGTGATCTTCAGATCGGATAGCTGAGAGAGACTTCAGACCTTCCTCCTTTGGGACTTCGATACTTTTGACATTTGTTGGTGATGAAACTCCCAAAGTAAATCTCTTGGAGTGACGTAGTTTTCTTATGTCAATGGTTCACATGGCACGATCCAATTTCCTCTTGACACTTGTGATCATCTGATTATGCCATGTGTACTTCCTGACATGGTCTTCCACATGTCCTTGTTTATGTGGTCTGCCACATGTCCTTGCTGAGGTGGTCTGCTGACGTGGGTGAGACATGTAGGCATTGTAGTGGAGTGTGGAGGCAGAGCGCAGTAGAGGAGTGTGACATGTAGTAGGTAATGGAGTGTGACTTTAGAGCGCAGAGGTGGTATGTATGAGTGGTTTGGTGGTTAACTCAGAGGGGGGGTTAGGCAGTAAGTGATAATGAGTGAGGAGGGTCTGAGTTGATAGGAAGGTGACACGTATGAGGCTTCCACATGGGAAAGACCACCAAATCGGACTCCCCCCATGGTTAAAGGCATAAATGTTAGTGGGGTATGATATTCCATGTCGACCGTAGATATGAGTGTCAGATTATCGGGCACCGAGATTAGCGCACCCTTATTTTAAATTATCATGTCCTCCCACTTTAGAATGATCTAACAACTGAAATTTACTCTGGATCTATGGCTCTCCAAACTTCAGGGATTTCAAATATCAAACTTTGCTCCCTATTTATCCTATCATTCACTTAATTTGATCTGAAGGTCATGAAGACTCTTGACGCAGATCCACAATCAAGGATTTTAATCTAGATCACGTTTATGTACTGCGCTTTCCCTTCTAATATTTGATCTCTGCATATTGTTCGCTTCTCCTCATGAGCTTATTCTTTTCCTATTTTCCATCGTCATTGTTGTTCTTTCCATCAATGAAAAGCACACGCTTCTTGTAAAACATGCCAAAAATCTCCCCCTTTGGCATTGATGGAAACCTTGAAAGGCTGCAATATTATGCTTAAACCTCCAACTCTCAAATCTAGACCACACCTTTTCTTCCCCTTTGACATCAATGTCAAAGAAAACATGCTCCCCCTGAGCTATTGCAGTACTTTTCGGAGGTATCAAATATTCAATGAACACATACTCCCCCTAACAGGATAGACTCTCTTAGCTTGATAACGGGGTCACACCCAACTTCTAGCGTAGATAATCAAACTGAGCTTTTGCAAGCGATTTAGTGAAGATATCAATAATCTGATATTTGGATGGAATATAATGCAAAGAAACAACAGTGTTGGTCACCTGTTCCCTCAAGAACTGATACTTGATGGGTATATGCTTGGTCTTGGAGTGAAATACAAGATTCTTTGACACACTAATTGCACTAGTATTATCACAATGAATTGGGATCGGTGCAATATATTTTACCTACAAGTCTGCAAGTGTCTGAATCGTCCATAATACTTGGGCACAACAAGTGGCAGCTGCAATGTATTCAACTTCTATAGTCGATAAGGAAATGGAACCTTGCTTCTTTCTCAACCATGCTACAAGAGAATTTCCTACAAAGAATGCACCTCCACTCATGATTTTCCTTTCATCCATGCAGTTAGCCCAATCAACATCTGAATAGACTGATAATTGAAAATTCTGATTCCTTGGATACCATAGGCCATAGTTCATCATTTCTTTCAAATATTTGAATATTTTTTTGATAGCTATCAAATGAATCTGTTTAGGCGCATACTGATACCTTCCTACCATTCCAACAACATGCGTTATGTCTGGACGAGATGTTGTCATGTACAACAAGCTGCCTATCATAGACCTATAAGAACTCTTATCAACATCAGGTGAGTCATCATCCTTTCTTAGCTTGCATCCAATGACCATAGGTGTTCTCACGAGTGTAGAATATTCCATTTGAAACCTTTTCAATATTTCTCTTAGATATTTCTCCTAAGAAATAAATATTCCTTCAGACCTCTGAGTAATTTGCAGACCAAGAAAAAATGGCAGTTTCCCTATCATAGACATTTCAAATTCAGACTACATGGCAGAAGCAAACCATTGCACCAATGAAACATTATTACTTCTAAAGATGATGTCATCTAAATAGACCAAGACAATGAGCAAATCATTATCCTCTGTCTTGAACCCTTTGTCTCGAAGATACTTATCCAGTCTGTAGTACCAGGCACAAGGATCTTGTTTCAACCCAGATAAGGATTTCTTCAGCTTGCAAACAAAGTCAGGCTTATCTGATAGCTGGAAACCTTATGGTTGTTCCATATAGACTTATTCTTTTAGATATCCATTTAGAAAAGCTGACTTGACTTCCATTTGATAGAATTTAAACTTCTTATGACAAGCATAGGCAAGAAACATTGTAATAGCCTATAATCTTCCTACGAGCGAAAATGTTTCATCAAAATCCAGTCCTTCTATTTGAGCATACCCTTTGCAGACCAATCTAGCCTTATTTCTTTCATTATTTCCTTGCTCATTCATTTTATTCTTAAACACCCATTTGGAGCCAATTACATTCTTATCTGCGGGTCTAGGAACAAGTTCCCAAGTATTGTTCTTCTCAATTTGATCAAGTTCCTCATTCATTGATTTTAGACAATTTACATCTTTACTAGCTTCATTAAATTTCTTATGTTCCACCATGGATATGAGGGCTATATGTGATTGCTCTATGTCTTTGATTATCCTTCTCCTAGTTTGTACACATTTGTCTTTTTCACCAATTATCTGACTTGTAGGATGATTCTTTTGAGTAATTCTGAAGGAAGGATTTGATGTTGTCTGAAGGTTTGAGTCTGTCTGAGTATTTGTATCTTCATCTGACTCAAATTCTTCTCTTTCTAATTCTTAGACGCAGTTATATTCACTTTCAACTATATCCTCTATTGTTGATTTAACATTTCTTACAACTCGTACATGGATTTCTTCATCAACTTTTATATCAATACAATCAACCAATTTATGAATCCTCTTATTATAACATCTATATCCTTTAATGTTTGTAGCATGCCCTAAGAATATAACTTTAGCAACCCTATAATCATATTTTCCAATGTTTTCATTATTATTCTTTATGTAGCACTTACTCCCAAATACTATTAGGCATTTGATTGAAGAAGGTATTCCATACCATAGTTCATAAGGTGTCTTGTCATTGTGTGGTCTGAGGTGGGCTTTGTTAAGAATATGGATTGTTGTGTGTATTGCTTCTACCGAGTCAGTTTGACCAATGTTATTCTCATTCATCATTGACCTGGCCATTTGTTAAATTGTTCTGTTTTGCTTCTCAACTACTCCATTTTGCTGTGGAGTTCCTGGGATTGTGTATTCTCTCTTGAGCCCATTTTTATCACAGAATTCCTTGAAATCACTTGACATAAATTCTCCTCCTCTATCTGATATTACTGCCTTTAACTAGTTGCCTGTTTGATTCTTAGTTAAAGCCTTAAATATTTTAAATTTCTCAAATGCTTCATCTTTTTCTTCGAGAAAAGAAATCCAAGTGAGTCTGGAGTAATCATCAATGATCAACATAAAGTATATTTTCTTCCCTATGCCTTCCTATCTTGATGGTCGACACAAATCCATATGAACTAATTGGAGTGCTTTCTCTGTTAAAGTAGAGCTCTTGGATTTAAACTGTGTCTTGGTTAGCTTTCCTACTTGGCAGGGTTTACACACAGAATCTTGTGGCTTTGATATTCTTGGAAGATCTTTTACTGCCTCAATATTTTTTATATTGATTAAGTGGTCAAAGTTTAGATGTCCAAGTCTCATATGCCATAACCAAATTTCATTGTGTTTCCTTAGATGACACTCTTCTCTATATTCTTTTAGCACATATACATTATTATTTGTCATTATGCCTTTAGCCACCACTTGTCCTAAGTTTACAAACTTTATCTTACAATCTTTGGAAGTGAACACAACTTCACATCCTCTGTCACACATTTGACTTACACTGAGCAAATTGTGTTTCAGCCCATCTACAAACAAAACATCCTGGAATTTTCCTTTTCCATTACTCAAACTCACCATCGCTTTACCCTTGATTTTAACTAGTTCATTATTTCCAAAGGTCACATTTCTTTTTTTTCTTTTACTTATAAACAAAAAATTATCCTTGTCTCCAATCATGTGCTTGAAACATCCATTGTCTATATACCGGAGGTCCTTTTGGTTTTGAGCTGAAAGTACTAGACCACATTTTTCACTATCTTTCTTTTTCCATGTCTTGGCATTTCTAGCTAGGGGTTTTATCCTTGGATCTGCTTTGTAATTCTTCAGATGGCAGTTTGCAGCTTTGTGGCCAAAGTTATGACAGTTATAGCATTCGAGCTCATTGTTCAATAGGTCAAAGCGATTGGTGCAACTTTGTCTACTCATTGGTTGTTTAGCTCTATGTTGCAAAGATGTTTATTTCTTGATCTCCTCACTTGCATGTCTGTAAACTTAATTTGACAATTTGCAATCTTATGAAAAAAATTAGAGCAGTAAAAACAATAACCATCGAAGAAATTTTGGTACCTGAAGGATGGCATTCTTCTTGGCATTTGTTGCTCCATATTCTAATATCTTTGTTTTTTATCAGGGATTATCTTATCTTTATTAGTTGTTGGTGCAAAGTATTCACATGGTCTAATTGTCTAACTTGGAACTTGATCATCTTTACTGGCTCTTTGCTTTCTAGTTGTTTGCTACTTGAGCCACTTACATAGCCTAAACCATTCTTCAACAAAGGAGATCTTTGTTTGCTCAGAATGTCATTTAGTTATGTTGAGTCTTTAATGCTTGGAATATTTTGGAGATACAATGCTTTAAAATTCTCCATCTCTTTTCTGGTTCTTACTACCTCTTTTTCCAAGGCTTCACATCTTGCCTTCTTCTTTGATAACTGTTGTTTCATAATTTCCTCTATTTTATTTGCCTCTTCTAATTCCACTTTTAGCAGGGCAAAGTCTTCATCAGGTTTTTTACTGTCTCTCTCAAACTGTATCAACAATTGTTTTTATTTTTCCTTCTTAAATCCAAGTCTAGCAATTTCTTCTATGGAACTGATCAGTTCTCCTTCCAATTCAACCACAAATTCTTCATCATCAAAATCACTTCCTATTCTTTTATTATCATACTCCTCTTCCACGATAAGAATAAAGTCATTAACCTTATATTCACAAGGAGAATCACTATATGTATCTCCTGGAGAGTCATAATTGTTTACACATAAACTTTTCTTTTTACCAAATCTCTTGGATTTTTACTTCTCTTCACCTTCAGAGTTCTAGTCCTGTTTCTTGTGTGGACACTTAGATGCAAAGTGACCTATCTTTCCATAGTTAAAACATTTGAAGGGAAACTTGCCTTGGTACTTGCCTGATCCTTTCTTTAGTCTTCTCACAAATTTTGCTTCAATTTCATTAGGCTCAGAATCCTCATTCTTATCTTCTTTAAATGAAGCTTCTCTAGAGGTGGTTTTATCTTTACCTATCCTCATTTCATAAGAAGTCATAGTTCCTATAAGTTTATCAATAGACAAGATCTTAAGATAATTCAGTTCTTCTATTGCAGAAACGTTTGGATTAAATCTATTAGGTAGATTCCTTAAAATCTTTTGAACTAAAAATGTGTCTTCAATCTTCTCACCAAGACCCTTCATGGAATTCACAAGCTCCTCAACTATTAAAAAATATTTATTAATTGTTTCATCCTCATTCATCTTTAGTTGTTCAAATTTCAATCCATATGTCTAAAGTTTGGCATCTTTTACTTTCTCATTTCCTTCATAACTGCTAATGAGTTTATCCCACATCCCTTTGGTAGAATCAAGATGCATTACCTTTAAAATTTCAGCTTCAACAAGCCTACTCAAGATAGCATTAATTACCTTTGCATCGAAGCTAAATTCTAACTTATCATCTTTCGAGGCTAGCACAACAAGTTTTATATATCCAGTCTCTACAACATCCCAAACATTATCACCTAAGGCCATAATGTATGTTCTCATTCTAACCTTCTAGAAATAAAAAATTGTTTCATCAAACAGAGGAGGCTTATTGGTTGAATTTCCTTCATGACTTGTCATTTTAAAGATTACCGATCTACCTTTAGCTAAAAGGAACCTGATCTAATACCAATATTTGAAATAATAAGACAACTGAGAGGGGAGGGGGTGAATCAGTTTTCACTGTGCTTAAATAAATTTATGTGTATTGAAATATTATTAATGTTCTCCAAGTGATCATCAAGATTATGCAAGTCATGAACAACAGAAATAATAAAAATCAATCACACATATGATATACGTAGAGGAAAATATTCATGAGGAAACCCATCAAGGGAGAAACCCTCTTCTTCTTAGAATGATAGGCAGTCTTTTATGTTTTGTACATCATCTATCTTTCAGAACCAACTCAAAATGAGGCTACAACCTCTTCTTTAACAAGCTGCAACTTGTAGAGAGCACCAAGCCTCTGATTTCTCTAGCACCCACTAGAAGGAAGCATCAAATCCCTGAATGTTCCAACACCAACTGGATGGAAGCACCAACTTCCAGTCACACAGGCACCAACCTATATAACAGAGAAAAATGGTTCTCCCTTGCACCACCCTACCACCCTGGTTTTTCTGGCTGCAACCAGATGGAAGCTACAACTCCCTGTGTTCAAGCACCCACTTGAAACTCTAAGGACCAAAGTCCTCCCTAGAACCACCCTACCACCCTGAGATATACAAATTTTTACTTACTTGTTGTGTCTCTGATATGGTCTGTTATAGCTCCATGTCTCGTCTACCTTCTTCATCTTCTATGCTCTATTCCGCTTCTGCTTATTTAAGCTTCTATGCTATGTTCCGCTTCTGCTTGTTTCTTCTTCTATGCTCTACTCTTTTTCTTCCTGCATACCACACCATTTGTCTAGCTTCTCTTCAACATTTTATGCTTTGTGCTGCCTTTGCATCCTATTCACTACACCTATTATCTCCACTTTAGATCCTTCCATGCTTCACTATTTTGCATGTCTTACTCACACCATGTTCTCTGCCTGATCATCATTAGAACTCTTCATCTTCTCTGGTGGTTATTCTGAATCTTTTCATCATTAGAGGGCATTATCCTGAGATACTTTGGCTTCTATGGTAGTTACAATTAATCATTTTTTTCTTCTTTGTCTTCTAAGCCCCTTCCTTCATGTGACCACCGGCAGTGACCAAACACCTAATCAAAGGGAACTTCCCAATCTCGGTCTATTGAGCACTAGCTCCATTTCTCGATATGACCTTGGGCAATGATCTCATGTGACCACGAGATTGCATGTGCGTCCAAAGGTGGTTTTTATCAAACTACTTTTTTCCCCGCAATTTACCTCGAGCCTCCACGTGTCCTTTCTCCAAAACTGTAGTTTCGATTGTGGTCAGCCTTCAGCTTTTTAAAGTTTGTTCATATTCAATCCCCACAATGTGATGGGACCATCGATCTCATGATCGTGACTATGCTCCTGAACACATAGTTCAGATTTGTTCTTTCACGATTTGTGGATTAGATCTAACCCTCCTAAATCAACGAATTTGATTTATTTCATGATCTGGGCTTCGGGAGTTTCAAATCTCAAACCTTGCTTTCCTCCATACGTCAATCTTTCAGAGTTGACAATCCACTAACATGTGTCCCTCTTGGATCAATGGTCAAGATCTCCTTTGGGTATCCAGACTTTAGAGATTTCAAATCTCAAATTCTCATTTCTTCTGACTGAATATATTTTGAAATGGAAGATCTGCTGACATTTCTCCTTTTTAATAAAATGTCTATCCTCCGCTCCGGGACTTTGACCTTTTCGAATCTTCGGGGCCTCACTTTTCCATGAACGTTTTCACCCAGTGTCAACGATCTATTGACACATACTCTCCTGCATGATCAATGATCATGAGTGACTTCGGCCCTTCAGGCTTCAGGAGTTTCAACTCCTATGCACTCGTTTCTCACAGAGTTCTTTCACCCGAATGTATAATCTTCTGAAATGTACCCCTACTAGTGATCAACGACCAAGGTCTTCTTTGGGTTTTCGATGTTTGTGACTTCAAGACTTTAGGCTAATCTTTTCTTCATTCTCCTCCGGAGTGGTCACCTGCTGAATAAGTCATAGGCGGTGGATACAACTTGCTGTCAGTTAACACTTTCACTTACACTGTCCTTCCACTGAACTAGATCAACGATTGAGAATGCACCCAAAGTGATCTTCAGATCGGACAACTGAGAGAGACTTCAGACCTCCATCCTTCGGGACTTCGGGACTTTTGACATTTGTTGGTGATGAAACTCTCGAAGTAAATCTCTTGGAGTGATGTAGCTTTCTTACATCACTTGTTGACATGGCATGGGCCAATTTCCTCCTAACACTTGTCATCATCTGATTATGCCATGTCTACTTGCTGACGTGGTCTTCCACATGTCCTTGCTGACGTGGTCTACCACATGTCCTTGCTGAGGTGGTCAGTTGATGTGGGTGAGACGTGTAGGCAATATAGTGGAGTGTGGAGGCAGAGCGCAGTAGAGGAGTGTGACATGTAGCGGGTAGTGGAGTCTGACATCATAGTGTGGAGGTGGTATGTAAGAGTGCTTTGGTGGTTTAGTCGGAGGGGGGG
>SNQJ01S0007764.1:210995-248510 GCA_010110895.2 Picea sitchensis | reverse complement strand
TAGGGTTATATATATATATATATTAAGTTGTTTTACAAAAACCATCATTGAATGTCTTCAAACAAGTGCTAACATACAAAGAAGAGCCATCGGAAAAATTGATTGACATTGGGTTAATTAAGGGTTGTGAGTATATGTTGGCATATCAAAAATTAATTGTGGAATTTATAAGTATAATCTATGTTGTTTTACTCTTATCATTTTATAATTAATGGAACAAAAATAATACTTTAAATTAAATCTATGATTTATTATGGGGTATAAAACTTGTAGGAAACAAAGTATGGAACTAAGCCAACAGAAGAATTGTTGAAACAAGGCATGAGTTTTGATTTTGAAAATATGTGTATGATTCATGAGTCAATTCTTTCTTTCCAAGTATGTTGTTTTTCAATTTACTTTCATGTATATTATTTATTTCAATTTTCATTATTCTCACCAATATAGATAGACTCATTACAATTTATTTTTGTGTTTGTAGATGGAACTTGAAGAAGATGAAAAAAATCGAGGCAATCAACCAAAAATTCAGCAAAATAACCCAGGGCATGGAAGTAGCTCAAGCACTAACAACAGTTCTAGTGAAGAATGATGACCAATATATTTGGATATCAATGCAGGCTGCAATTGTATTTTTTTGAAATAATTGTCTGTAAAAATCAAACATTTTTGTTTAATGCAATGGACATAGTGTCCCAATTGAAAGACAAGGGATTACCCATAAGTGTCCCATTTTGTATCACAAGGACCCTCTTTTCCATATAATAAAATATGTTTTAATTTATTCTATTGTGTTGTCCAATGTCGTTGTGAAATGTTCCATCGCTGATTAAATATGTGGGTGAATAAATATTATAATGAAGAGATGCAAAATATGACGATATAACCAATTAATCCAAACATTGTATACAAATTCACTAATCAAAATATAAGATATATGTAAAAATTTTTATGAATAATGAAATTAAAAAATAACAATAATTACACTATCACAAGTCAATGTTTCTTAGTGTATTTTAATTATTAATCTCATCGAAACATTTAATATTAAAACACACTAATGTGTTTCATAAGAAATGCACATCTGTGCATTTATGTAATCAATTATCATTGGTTTCAATATTTATTTAATACCACAACATTATATTAAAAAATTGGCCTTCAATGCGTTAAGCGTATACAAAGCACCAATGCTTTTGTGTTATTAATAAGAACTGGTGCTTTAGGAGTATTGATAAGCACCGATGTGTTTGTGTTATTAATACGAACCAGTGTTGTTATGTTATTGATAAACACCGACGCTTGTTTGTTATTAAAAAGCATTGTTGCTTTCTATTTTTAATGCACCAGTGATTTTTTTCCAGGTAACACATCGGTGCATATTATTTTATAAAACATCGATGCCTTCTTATTAATATTGCACTGGTGTATTCTAAGAAGAAATTCTCGGTGCTTAATTATTATTAACTCTCCCAATGCATTTTACTGTTAAAGCCCCGATGCATATAAGGAAAATGACCGGGTGCTTAAATATTTTATTTCCATGGTGCTTGAAGATTTCACTGCCCCGGTGATGGAATTCCAGTGTATAGCACTGGTGCAATAGCTATATGTACACACCGATGCTTGTTCCTCATAAAAACTCATTGATTTGTAAACATCCACTAACACCTATGACAGCCCAATTTTTTTTAGTTATAATGCATGTTGTAGCGGAGATTTTTTTGACAATTTTTACCAATTTTGTAACACTATAAACCTCCTCTAAAAGGTCTTTTCTTTGTAATGTCAAAGTTTTAGATAGGAAAAATAAAATAATTATTTTTTTATAATATTTTAATTTCTTTTACTAAGCTTTCTATTGGATAAGAAGTTTACACATCCTAAGTTTGGAGTCGATTATATGTTCATTATCTTCATTGAATTTTATTATTTTCCTTGAATGTTTACAAGGCCTAAATTTTTTATGTATTAACTTTTTATTAACACTCTTTTTGAGGTCAATAAATAGAGCCTGACAAAATGAATCTTGGCAAATCCTCTCTAACCTAACTTTAACCTAAATTTATTGATGCTCATAATGCACTTATTTATTTGTATCATTAAATTTATTTCCATTCTGTTGCCAAACATTTATGAAAGGTATGTCACACTATTTAAGATAATCTTTGTATGTGTATTGGGCACCTAACACCACTGCCATTACAAGTGCTTTACCATTGCAACTTTCATATTTCTCATATATTTGTAATTCAATCGAGTTCCAAGACCATCATATAAACCAAAAAGTACACACAGAATCATCACTAGATTCATCATTGGTTCGGTGATCACTGCTTCACTAGTTCCTTGGATACAGTTGTTTATGCAAGGTTGATATCTGAGTAAGTTTCTACTATTTCCAAGTAAGTTTTATTCCTAGTTTTTGTTTTTCAAGGAAAAAACCATAACTTTATTCATAAAATAAATTTACATTTTGTAGATACATGTCAACACATGTATTGCTGAGAACTGCTTCCAGACAGCCCAAAACAAAAAGTCACAAAACAACCTCCCAGAGAGGCCTGCGATACAAAAAATGTCAGTCCAAAAAGACTCAAAAAATTGTACAGTCGTGAGGGAAACCAAAACCAACACAACTGTTCAAAAAGTGGAGCAGTCCCAAGCCCAATTACAAAATCAAACTGACTATGACCATATATACATATACATCATCTACAAAAACTAAAACTTGAGAACAGATTTAACAAAAGTGGAACTGGATATACATGTCCATCTGCCAAGACAAGAAAATATGCATATATGCTCAAAACTATCTAACAAAGTGTCCAAATAAAGAGACATTTCCCTTTCTATATGAAAGGAGTGTGAGGAGCTTCAAATCTAGCCCCATCCTCGAATACCTGAATTTTCCAAGTCCCAAAAACCAACTCTATGCAAGATTTGGAAAGTATGTCTACATCAGTATTCCACTCTTTGTGAACATGGAAAATGGAGAAGGAGTCAAGACTGTTTAAAATTCTATCTATTTCTTCAATCAAAGGAATTAGCATAATGTTATGGCATCTTTGAAGTTTCCTATTCTAATTTATTGCATTCAACGAATCACCAAAAAAATGCAATGAATTCATCCCCTTTTTCTTTAGTGTAAAGAATGAGCAATTTTAGGGAAATGATTTAAGCATAGTTGTTTGTTTCGAGCCCAATACCCATTTTAATATTAAAGTAGTAGGAGTCAAATAAGAAGAGAACCACTCCACCTTCACAAGATTGGCCATTTCTCTATGAAGCTCCATAAGAAAAGGCCCATGGAACATTTTTGTCCACTTGTTCCTCGCGAATATCTCTAAAAGGAGGGTCTTTCGCTTGTGGCAAGTGTTCCAAAATACTAGGTCCTTGTGCAACAATTCCTTCAGGGGGGACTACCTTGTCCTAAAAAATTGTTGGATTTCTTACAACCCATACCCCCCAACATATTATAAGAGGAAGAGCTCTTATTGTCCTTTTACCCAAATCAGAAGTCCAATATCTCCAAGATTCCTCAACATAGTCACCCCTCCAAGAACAATTTATACTTGTAATAGAGGTGCATTATTTCTAGACTTTATCTATAAAATAACATGAGATAAATAAATGGCATATTGTCTCCTCTGAATTCCTACAAAGAGAACACCATTATGGGCCTTCAATCATCTTTTTTTTCATCCTGTCCCAGGTCGGTATTTTGTTCTCAAGAAGACACCACCTGAAGATTAGAATTTTCAAGGGGCATTTGGTCTTCCAAAGGCCTTTCCACCACCATTTTGGATCTCCCTATAAGTATTCTAGGTTAATATGAATATATCCCAGCTTGGGAGTGTAGCCTCCATGATCCGCATGGATCCATACCAGTTCATCCTCCCTATCCGAAATTATTACATGAGAGGCTTTCAACGCACTAAGATAATTTGACCATAACTTAGCCTAGTGGTTTCCCAAAGCTACCTGTGTAGCATCAAGCAAACCTTAAATACAAATAGAGGTTGTCTCAAGATTTTCAATTTGATTGAGATGGAAAACACCCATATCCTAAACGTCATGGATAATATCTTCCAGAAGAATATGATTTTGTCCACCACTAGCTCAGAGATCCGATCCTATTCTGACTTTGAGACCATTACCAATCTGCCAAGCCAAAACTTCTCCTAGAACTGAAAAGCAGTTGACCACTTCTTTCCAAATGATGGAGCAGTTTTTTATTTTTTTGTTTTGACTATGAACCCAACCTTCCACTGAATCAGGCTCTATATGCTTATGAGTACCCACTTCAGTCCACAAGTTTTTTGAATTGATTAGCCTCCTGACTGACTTAGTTTCTATATCTTTGGAAAAAATAAAGATGTTCTTTAGCCCCCAACCTCCCAAAATGTTTTGGGCCACTAACCATTTCCAATTTACCCAAGGGGTTACATAATTATCCCTGCTACCTAACCAAATAAACTTGAAATATATCCTTCGAATATTTTCCAATACTCCTCTAGGGATCCATGCCAGTGAAATCCAGTAAATAGGGATGGTTCCAACACTAATTTTACTAGGATTAGCCTTCCATCCCTTCAAAGCCACCCGAATCTCCATACCTTAAGTCTTTTTTCAAGTTTCCTAATTAGCCATTCCCAGTCCACTTTTTTGTAGTTGTTAGGATTGAGCTGAAAGCCCAAATATTTTATCCCCTTGTCAAAATCAACCAGTTTATAAGGAAACATAGTTTTATACTGGTCTAATTCTTCATTTGAGAGATAATTGGCTAAAAGGGAGGATTTTTGGGCATTGATTTTCATTCTAGTGACCCCACTGAAAAAATTTAGCAACTCACTAAGAGTTTCAACATCCCTCTGCTTACCACTGCAAAGTATCAGGACATCATCAACAAATAGGAGATGAGAAATGAAGAGATTTTGACCTATCTGTATTCTAGTAAAAGTCCCATGAGATTTTGCATGGGCCATCACCCTGCTAAGACCTTTTTCCACGAAAAGGAAAAGGAGAGGTGAGAGAGGACACCCCTAAAGAAACCCTATTTATGAATGGAAAAAAGGGGATGTTGATCTATTAATGAAAATTTCAAACAAAACGAGAGGTAAAACATCTGATAACCGAGTTTATAAAAGGGACATCAAAATCTAAGTGAGTAAGTATCAACCTGATGTAGAGTCAACTTACTCTGTCATAGGCCTTAGACAAATCAATTTTTAGGATAGCCCCCCCCTTTTTTTTTGTCTTTACACTGTGAAGACCTTCTTGTGCAACCCCAATCGCCTAATGGATTTTCCTTATTTCCAAAAACCCAAATTGTTCTTTTGAGACTTTGTTCGAGATTAGGTCCTTTAACCTGCATTCTATTATTTTGGCCACAGCCTTATATATGTAGTTGCATAGAGAAATAGGCCTGAACTCATCCAATGAGAGGGGATTGTCTAAATTGGGGATGAGGGAAATAAAGGTTGAATTAAAATGAGAAAAAATGTGCCCTTGTCTTCGATACTCCTCCACCACTACTAAAATATTCATCCCAATTACTTCATAGAGACCAAGAAAAATTCCAATATCCATTCATCAGTGCCAAGAATTTTATCCTTCTAAAAAATATGAAGGATTGACTTAAGCTCTTCTTCAGTCCTCTCCTCAAACAAGGTTTTGTTAGCCTCTTCGTCAACAAAACTTGGAAAAAATCCACCAATTCAAACTATTTGTTCTATAGAAACCCTTTCATCATCTTTGTAGACATTTTGGAAGTGAGCGACACCTAGATTAGCCATATCAGAGAAGGATGAGACCAACCTACCTTTTATGTCATTAAGACTCCAGATTAAATTAGTATCATTTCGCCCCTTTGCATAAGAATGGAAAAACTTTGTACTCTCATCCCCAATGGCCAGCCATATGTCATTGCTCTTAAGCTGCCAAGCCACTTCCCTTTCCTCTAATAGGTTCCACTTCTTCTCTTCAAGTGTTCTTAAGGCCATTTTGGACTCAGGAGATGAAATATTGCATCCTTTTGAATCGTAGATATCCTGTAGGGCTTGTTCGGTTTCCACTAGTTCTTTCTCATCCCTTTTACATTTGTTTGATGCCCATTCCACCATGACCTTTTTTAAATCTTTGAGGTTCTTATTAAAGGGCACTGAAGCTAACCCATTCGAAGCTCGATTGAAAGGCCTCCAGTTTTATTTAACAGAAATATTAAAACTCTCTTCCTTTAGCCACTCCGAATTGAATTTGAAAGGACTAGGGGCCTTTTGAGATCCACCCACTACTTCCAAATAGATTGGAAAGTGATCAGAATCACCTCCATTTCCCACCCACTGAAAAAATTGAAAGGGCCATCTAGAAATGGTTCAAAAACCAAAATTTGATCGAGTCTTTTAGCTATTTTATCCTCCCCAACTCTCAAATTCCTCTAGGTAGGCCTTAGTTTGATCGGGTCAACATATACCAACGTATTGGCCCTCATCAAATTTGTGAAGAAGTCCGATAATAGGTTAGGCCTAGCTCTAGGGCCCCACACTTATGTAGCACCTAAAGACAAATTTAAATCTCCTGTGAGAATGAGAAATTCATTCTGGAAAAACCCCTTACTCATTAGGCCCTCCCAAAAGGGGACACACTCTTGATAAGGACCATAGAAATTTACCATGCAGAAGGAATTAGTTAGGGTTTCAGAAAAGAACTTTTCTCCAAGTCTCAAATCATAGGCCCAAGAATTTTGAAGCTTTAGAGTCTTCTTGTTGCACCCTATAACTAATCTCCCCCAAATCCCCTTAGCATCATACCCAATAAAACTCCAAGACCAAAGTAGCCCCTCCAAGTACTTTGTGACCACCAATTCTTCACCTAAATTTTATTATAACAAAATGATATCTATAAGGTTGGATCCAACGATCCTTTTCAAGGTTGATTTTTTAGACGGGTTGGCCAAGCCCATGCAATTGAAGGAAAGGACTTCCATGGGTCACCCCCTTCCGGGGCCATACATGCTCTAAGAGCCCCCACTATGGAAATTTATCTACTGACCCACATATCCACCAAGGCTTTATTCTGATATTTTAGAAGAGATGATTTTCTACCCCTTGCAAGGAAACCATGGGAGAGAACTAGACTCACCCCAAGACCCACAAAACCTTTTTGGTGCCCCACTCAACCCAAATATTAGGCAGTTTCTAAGGAAATACCTAATAACATCTTCTTTGTGATCCAAATAAGACACCATGGAGGAGGGAGGGGAAACCTCTAGATTAGGGGAGTCAGTGAGGGAGCACAAAGCTAAAGGGGGAGAGAGAGGGGAAAAAGGGGTAGACCAGGAATCTTTAGTAGGAAAATTTAAGGAACTTATAGACCATATCCAATTTTTTCCTTTTACCTGAAAGGAAGAAAAAAACTTGAAAGGGGAGACAGGGAAGGGAGGAGGCATACCTAGCAAGCCACCCAAATATTGAAGATGGGGGAAGTCAAGGTGGTCTACTGACAAAGGGGGAACCCTTTCCAAAGAATCATGAGCAGGCTCAATTGCAAGGTCCATATGAACATCAACCCTATCCATTGAGGCAATTGATTTAGACTCATGAAAATTTCTTTCTTTAGAATCCAACTCCAAAGCCTTGGTTGAAGAGGATCCCCCATCCGAGCCCAAAACTTGGTTCCCTTGATTAGCTTGATCTGACTTGTGTTTTTCACGTCCCTTAAATGGAAGAGAACAGCTATTGGCTAAGTGCCCTATTTGATGACATCAATGGAAGCGAAAAGGGACACCCTTGTAGTCCAACTTATGGATGTAATATATGCTACCTGCTACAATCTCTAGCTCTTCATCCAAACCACTCCTAATGTTATTGGAAACCAGAATTTTGGCCAAGATATAAGCACTTGTCTCCTTAAAGGATCAATCAATATCTAAATAAGTTCCCAACAAATTCCCCAAAACCATAAAAATATTTCCATTCCATAACTTGAGTGGCAACCCCAGAAGTTGAACCCAAATAGGAATAACATCTACTTTTTATCTATCAACGTCGAAGAGGGGAAACCATGTTTTAAGAAGAACATGGGAAGAATTGATAAACCAATATTTCTGAAGAATCTTAGCAACATCAAAAACCGAGAGAAACTTGTAAAAAAAACAACCTCTACACAAAGTGTCGACCTCTAGGAGAGAAGAGAGCATATAGGACCACTTTGCTCTTGCCCATTCCTATAGAAATCGATTTCCAAAGTGTTGACCATGCAATATTCCCTTTAGCATCATATTTTCCATCAATTCAACTTTAGGAAAATGGATATTGACCCCTACAACCAACTTTTGTGTTCTACCAGATGACTTCACATTTTTATATCTACTGCCATTCGATCTCGAGGGGGAGATTGTAGGCCTCAAACCTTCACTACAAATTGGAGCACTGGGGGTAGCCACCAAGATCGAAGAAGGGATAGAATCTCTAGGGTTATAGATCTCTTCATGGGGGGATTCACTATAATATCCCCAAAATACAAATCCATAGGGAGAGTCAAAACCCTACTAGAAAACCTCGACAAGGGAAAAGAAGAAGAAAAAAAACCCTGAGAGCCACCCGGATCGGAAAAAAGGGAGCTCTGAAACGTTGGAGAAAGGGGATGAGAACCACTACACCCCCCACCAGGAGAGGCGAAATCAAAGAACTGAAGACCCAACTGAGAAAGAGAAGGAGTCGATGTCTACATAGGTCAGAGAGGAAACTGAGCAGGGAGCCACAGTTGAGTCTCTGAACCACTGAGAAAAGACTCACCCACCACCAATACATAACCATATCCCACACCAAATTTTGAACCAAACCCCAAAGTTGTAGAAGGTGCCTATTGGGATGATAAATATTGCATGGAAGAAGACAAAGCTAGAAACCCTCCCAACAAAGAAGCGTCGCTCAAGAGACACGTTGGAGGAACATAAGAGAGAACATTTTCCAAAACCCCAGCTCTAGCTGGCACAAACCACACCTCGACCCCTTCCAATGGGTCCATAGAGAAGTCCAAATCTTCCTCAAAAGAATCCATAACCATAAAAAATTACCATCTTATAGCTAAGAGGTCGGAGACCATCTACAACCAAACCCAATGTTAGCACTTAGAGAGAGAGACGAACATAGAAACTAGCAACATGTCCCGAAAAAAATTTGAGAGCACTACACCGAGGATGGAAACTGGGAAGAGGGAGATAGGGTGGGGGAAGATGAACACATGGCTGACCTCAAGCCTGAGGCCCGAGGTCGTGGATACGTGCGGTCATGTGTGAACAGGGCCAAAAACACCCCGAAATCGCAGAACATCTTACCCCATTCTCAAGTTGTATTCCTAGTTATTGTTTGGTAAATTTTATTCTTAATTATTGTCTACTATTTTTTGTTTGCAAGTAAGTTTCATTTACTTCCTAAATGCTTTGAGAAATTTTCTATTTATTTCATATTTGCGTATTGCTTCCTATTTACAAGTTTAATTTCTTTTTACTTTGTATTTGCTTCCTATTTACTATTTACTGGTTAACCTTCTATTTACTTCCTATTTCTTTTCTATTTAGTATTTACTATAGTAAAAAATAGAGATTTTAATAGATATTTAAAAATCAATTTAAGTGGCATCACTTTTGTGGCAACTGTTATGCCCCAAGATTGAAATTGCATTGCAAGTGGCAAGAACCATAAGTAGACCTAGATCTTGAAAAATTTGTCGATGTGACTTTTGATGACCCTGTTAAAGAAAGAGAAGGAATGAATAGACCAAAAAGAGCAATAAATACCACCCCTACTGCATCTACAAAATAGTAGTTGAATGGCTTGACAACTCCATCTAATGCCATTTTTAGTATACAATCAAAACCAAAATTGCAGTTCAATCCCCAATCAAATATGTCAGTAAAATATACCTGCCAAGTTAGAAATCTGTGCGTAACAAATATGTGTTCCCTCCAGTTTGTGTTTCCTCTGCGATAATTTGTTTGTAAATGATGCCTTATTTTCTCGATAATTTTTTAATAAATTCAATATGCATACATTTTTTTTGTAAGTAAGATTTTGTATAAAAATCCTTCAAAAAGCAAAGATTACAGTATCACCATGTGTTCCTCACTGTAAGAACTAAACTTCCCCACAGGGAAACCAATTCAACCAGCTGGTCAAAATAAATTCCATTGTCTTAAGGTGCCAGTCTTGAAAATTACAAAGACTTAAACATAGAAATTATGGTCCCATGTAGGAGACCGAATCGACCTGTCAACTAACCCTGACATAAAAACATCATGCAAAATATGAATATAGACCCTATGAGGAAAAATAAAATTCAAACACCCTACTAAGAAAGCATGAAGACACCTGTGCATGTCATGTGGTGGCCTTGTAGTGTGGCCACACATCCAAGGAGGTGGCGTTGGTCATTGGGTCCGCAGCTAGTGTTTCTTCCTCCTCGACCAGTTTACCTTCCTCCTCCATAGGCACATGCATGGTTGCACTTGTGTCGTCTTCGTCCCCACCACCTGTGTCATCTCCGCCCACATCCCCGTGCATGGAAACTTATGTGTCGTCTTCGTCTCCATGCCTTGTTTTGTCACCATATCTAGTTGTTGGTTGGCATGCCCCCTGCAGTGTTGTGAGCAATTGCAGAAGTGTTGTTGTCTTCCCATCCGGGATTTCCATTCGGAATTGCAGGTCGTCTAGGCCCTGCCACAATTCAAAGACTGGACCTTGCAAAATTGCAAGTTTGTCTTGCAATTGTGAGCCTGGTGCTGAGTCTGCGAAGAAGTGAGGCTATGGTTGTGGTCCATGGCTATATAGTTGCGATCCAAGCGAAGGTTGGTTGGTTGTGGTCCATGGCTATATAGTTGCAATCCAAGCGAAGGCTGGTTGGTTGTGGTCCATGGATGGATTGGTACATATTCCGACGAGTTGGGAGGAACTACAGGAAGCGACAGCAAGGTGGAAGCCAAATCGGGTAAGGGTTATGGGTAGAAACCTAGATAATTTCCTGAGATGGAGAACCACTCAAGCCAGCTTTCAAAGTGCGAGGAGAGGGGTGGAAGGTTTCTAAGGCTTTGACTAGATTGTGATTGTGAAGAGGTCGAGGAAGGTGATGAAGGTGACGAGCTCAGAGATGGTGCGAGCGGGGGCTGAAGAACCCCGCATGACCGACTAGGCTACCAGGGTGAGTTGCACTTAGATTTCCCCCTTTGTCTCGAGATTCTTGAGACACTAAGGGTAATTTCAAGTCCTGAGAGGAAGAACAGGTAGCGGAGGAGCAGCTGGGAGGAGTGCAATTGGCAAGAGGTCTCGATCATGGAAGAAAACAACTATGAATGCACCTGGTGGAAATCATGGTGACGAGGACGCTGAAAGAGGAAACCATGCACTAGCTGAGTAAAGTCTAGTTCATGGATCTGAGCCATCCATAGGACAGATATCTTGGGCAAGGTGCACTGAGATTAATGGTGCCTTGGCTAGTGCAAGTCTAGCTTAAATGAATGGAAGTGGAGGGAGGGTGTGGCACACTCTGATCATGTGGCTATCGCCATGCTGGCCACCTTCTGTCCTCTCCTGATGACATATCGCCTGCACTGGCACCCCATCCAGGGAGTTTTCGATGGCTTGAGACTTATCCTTGTAGCATTAAAGGATAGGGTGCGTCGGGTGGATGGAGGCTTGGCAGAGTAGCTCTGGTTCCTCCCAGTCCATTCCAATATTGGTCAGTTTGTCAGCAATTTGATTCTCCTTTCTCCTTACATGAGAGGGGATGAAGGCTCGATTGGCTGTTAAGATTTTTGATTGTCCTCAGACCATGAGAAAGTCACCAACATGGCGAGATTCGTTGTAGGTCAGCACCATTCAGAATTTTATGAAACAGATTGAGAATGATTTGTGAGTCTCCTTCCACTATAATCTTGGTGAAGTTGTGCTCTATGGCCAATTACAAGCCTCTGGTGAGCCCCCATAGTTCTACAGCGTTGTTTGTGGTGTGGCCTAGGCTTCCCATAGTGATGAGAAGAATATTCCCCTGGTGGCTTCGAAAGACCACTCCAAGGCCGACTGCCCAAGGGTTTCCCTTGGAGGCTCCATCAAAATTGAGTTTGATGAAACCATCTAGAGGGGGCGACCACTGAATAGGGTTGTCCCCGATGGAGTGATTCCTAGGAGCAGAAGGCGAGCTTTGAATTGGACTGAATTTCCAGTACCTCAAGATGTTTTGTTCCTGAATTGGGAAGCTTAAGTTTGTTTCGCTCCAATGTTGTAGGCTAATTGTTTCCAGTATGTTTTGGCATCTTTGTGTCCAATAGTGTTTCCAGGTGTGTTTGGTGTTCTTGAAGATCCTTCTATTTCTTTCCTTCCAGATTTTCCAAAGGATAAATCCTGGGAGAAATTACCCAATGCAGTTAAGAATAGGTGACTAGAAAGCCACTTCTCTCCATTATTCGATGGTGGTGTTGATGCTTTCTCGCCTGGGATCCAAGGTGCACATGATTGATGCGCATTGATCCCAAACATGGGTGGTGAAGGGGAATATGTTAAGGAGATGGTTTATTGTTTTTGCCTCATTCTTGCACAGAGGGAAAATGGACGGCCCAGTAAACCCCCTTTCAGTGAGGTTATCCCAAGTAAGAATACTTTCATGCATGATCAACCAAAGGAAGATGTTGATTTTTGGCCAGTGCTTCAGTGACCAGATTTTGTTCCAAGCTTTCCTTGGGGAAGGGGGGTGAGATTGGAATTAGTCTTGATGGCATAGGCTTATTGGATGTTGAACGTTCCTCTCGAGGGATGTCCCCATCGAAGTATGTCCTCGCTTGGAAAAATGGAGATTTTTTGAGTAACAAGGCTGAAGATCCACCTATGCATCGATATGTAGGTCTTGTCCCATAGAGTTCCAACATCTCCATGTGGTATCCATTGGATTGTCTGTCTAGTAGTCTGCCACTTTTGTCAGTCTCGCCTGAGTAGCTGGGGTGTTGAAGGTGTCAGCTCAGGCCTCTCGCACCAGAATAGGTAATTGTTTTCATGAGTCCTTCCAGAATAAGGTCGTTTGACCATTTCAAATTTCCCAAAAGGCATTATTGATTACAAGGTGTCAATTCTGCTTGGTCGTCGTCCAGATTAGGGAGCCCGGGGTGTCTCCGTTCCATCTGATGAGGTTTATTTTCGTCATGTTAGGAGTGTATTTTCTTCTCCAAATATTGGCCCATAGGTCTTAAGGCCTTTTCAGCCATCTCCACCAGATCTTGGCACTCAGAATTTTGTTCATGGTTGAAGGGTCCCTTATTCCCAGACCCCCTTGAGCCTTGGGTCGGAAAATATTTTCCTAGATGATCAACGCCAAATTTTTCTATGTTTTGATCCATTGACAACGAAAGTTTCTTTGTGAGTTTTTGATGGAGAACGAAATTTGGGGAGGCTAGATCTGAGAAGGTATAGATTGACAAGGCTTGCAACATAGACTTAAGGAGAATGAGGCGACTAGGGAGATTGAGAGCACGGTAGGTCCAAGAGGAGAGTATTTTTGAGAAGGAGTTTTGGAGGTTTTACCATGAACTATTCCATAGGGCGTTATCTAAGAGGGGGATGCCTTGGCATTTGGATGGAATGGAGCTTCGAGTGAAACCCAGGATTTCTGAGATGTGGCATTGAATCGAAACTAGGGTGTTGAAAAAGAAGATCCGGGACTTGTCCTTCTTAATGTCCATTCCTGAAGCCTCATAAAAATTTTGTATGATGGAAAGGAAGAAGTGGGCCTCCATGACTACGTGGGAGCCCATCATCAGAGTTCCATCAACAAAATGGTTGTGAAAGACTGGAGGATTGATGCCAGGCGAAGAAAGTCCTTCACGAGAATTGTTTTCTATAGCAACCTGGATGGATCAACTTAGACCCTCTGCCATGATAATGAAAAGAAATGGAGACAGGGGATCTCCTTGCCTGATTCCTCTGGTGGGGCAGAAAGGGTGAGAAGGGACTCTGTTGACAATGATTGAGAAGAAGGCAGAGGAGGTGAGATTCATGATCCAGTCTACCCATGAGGGGTCAAAACCAAAATCGAGGAGCATCAAGTGCATATAGTCCCAACTTATCTTATCAAAATCCTTAGAGAGGTCCAATTTTAAGAGCATACTTGGAGTATGGGTCTTCTGCAAGGAGTGGATCACTTCATGCACTAAGATGACACTGTCCAGGATTTGTCTTCCTTCCATGTACCCAAATTTCTCTGGTGAAAAGATAAGGGGGAGGATGGGCTTGAGTCTTCTTTCTATAACCTTAGTTAAGAGCTTATAGATGACATTGCAGAGAGCGATTGGTTTTAAATGCTTGAGATGGTTGATGAGATCTTATTTGGGGATCAAGGTGAGGAACATTGCATTAAGGGTGGGGAGGACCTGACCAGAGACTGTAGAGTATTTGGTGATCTCCCAAAACTCCTCTCTAATCATTTGCCAGCAATGATGGAAAAATTTGGCGGTGAAGCCATCTAGTCTTGGGGCTTTTCCTTTGGGGGTGTCTTGGAGCGCTAGATATACTTCCTCGAGCGTGATGGGCCAAAGTAGAGTTGCATTCTACTCTTCCATGATTAAAGTGGGTATGTTATGCATGACCCTGGTGATGGCTTGAGATCTGTCCATCTCAGGCTCCGTCAAGAGGTTTTTCTAGTATGTGACTAGCTCCTCCTCTAGATCCTCATGAGCGTGGATGATTTTCCCATTTTATGAGATTAACTTAGTGATGCGGTTGGTATTCTTTGAATGGTGGTCCTGTGGAAGAACTTGGTGTTTCGGTCGCCCTCCTTGAGCCATTGGATGTGTGACCTTTTTTGCTACAATATCTCTTCTTAGGCTTTCCTTTCCTCAAGCTTTTGGCTTATTGTTGCTTCCTGACATTTGAGGTCCTCAAATATCCCCTGCTCACGGATTTGACTTTGTATAATGCCCATTTGGTCCATAAGTTGATTTTGGGCTTCAAAGATGTTTCCGAAGGTGTGTTTTGTCCCAAGTCTTGAGTCTCTACTTGAAGTTCTTTAGTTTCTGCTGGAATCTATACATATTGGAACTGTAAGGGACTACCACTTCCCTCCACCAGGTGTGGAATTTTTGTTGAAAGTCTGGGTGACTAAGCCAAAAATCTTCTATCCTGAAGGTTTTTCTACCTGGGATGGAAGGAATGTCTAGCCGTAGTTGGATAGGCCAGTGGTTCAACCCATGGACGTCGAAGATGCACATTTCCATAGTTGTTCCTTCCAGCATGAGGGAGTCTGAGAGGAAAAATCGGTCCAACCCACAAGCTATTTGATCAGATCCAGTTCTTCGATTTTTCCATGCAAATATGCCATTTGAGGTTTCTGTGTCGATGAGGCTTAAGTTGTCTATGATGTTCTGAAAATCCTCGAACTCTGCTGCAAGATGATGTGTTCCCCCTCTCTTTTTGTCCAGATTGTGGATCATGTTGAATTCCCCTCCTAATATCCACTTGTTCCCCTTAGTTAAGGTAGCCAGGTGCTCTAGATTCCTTAGGAAGGATTGCTTATCCCTTGCAATGGATGGACCATAGATATTTGTTAGGTAGTCGGGTTTGTTCGAGACAATGAGTCGGTAGGTTTCCAAGATGTACCATTTAGTTGTGAAATTGTTTTCAAAGTGACTAAGTTTGTGTTCCAAAGGAGTGCCAAAACCCCTGTTGTGCCCATGGCCACCGTGTAGATCCCCTTCCCTTGTTTCCAACAGCCAGGGAGGAGCTCGTCCATATCTTCAGTGACACATTTTGTTTCTTGTAGCATCATTACATATCGTTTCTCTTCTATGATCATATCCCATAGTAGCCTTTTCTTACTATGACCGTTGAGTCCCCTTATATTCCATGAAATAATCTTCATGATGAGGATGGAGAGGGGAGGGGGGGAAAGTTGTCTGAGATGAGATGGATCTAACCTGAGTTAACCATGAAGTTCTCTATCTCTTGGATGAGCTTGCTGGTTGATTTTTGACCTCTTTTATTTTCTTATTTCTAGGATTTGCATTGTTCTTTCTGCGTATTTCCTTGTATTCCCAATCCCACACTGGATCTAGTAGTGAACCCTGCTGAGGAGTTAAGGAATACCTTCTGGAATTTTCTCAACTCGTCTGGGGGTATGGTATAGATTTTCTGGTGCCAAAAATCATGTTCCAGGTGTTCTAGGTTTTCACCTGCCAATTATTTCTCATCTAAATCCATTTCTTCATCTTCAACTTCGATTTCTATGTGTCCCAAGCCTATGGTGTTGGATCTAGGTCGGGGACTGGTTAGGGTTAGATCTTGGGATTCCTCTGCTTTCCCTTTCCCCTATTACTGAGGTGTTTTCTCTGTAGGTGAAACCTATGAGTCCTCCAAGATCTCTGGGTGTTGTTGCGGAATCTCATATTGCTTGCTTGAGGTTGGATCTTTGTTTGCCTGGGCTATTGGTCTTCGTCCTCCTTGTTTGCACCTTCATGGCACCTAGATAAATCCATGTTTAATTTTGGTGGCTTTTGGGTTACCATCTTCTCTTATTCTGTTGAGGGGACAGTCCCTAAAGAGGTACCCATGCTCATGACATTTTTTGCATCTGAACAGAATGTATTCATAGTCAATTGTTTGCAGCCAATCCTCATCATGATATTCTAGGGAAATAGATCCTCGGAGTGACTTGGTGATGTTCAGATATACACAAATGCACCCGTAGGAGGTGTATATTCTTTGTTTTGTGGCCTCCAAGGATTTGGCATATACTCCAATGGTGTTGCCAATGTCATCCAATACCTCTTCTAGCCAGAACTCCTATGGTAGGGAATAGAGACTTATCCATATTGGGGCATGCGCGAAGTCCTCTATTTTAGGGCTGAATTTATCAGTCCAAAAGCTCAAGAAGAGACCCACCGAGTTGAAGAAATATGACCCTCCATCAAAAATGTGATTTCTATCCTCTAAGTTATGCAAGATTATGGTAAAGAATCCCTTGGAACTTAGTTGTAGGTCATAGTGTCCTTTGGGATTCCGCCATTGATGTATCCATTTTACCAGTTCCCATTCAAAAGGCCAGAGCCCTAAAAATTTTCCCACTAAGGCGTAGTCTCTCATGTATGGCCTATGTTCCTCGATCCTGGGTGTGCTTATGATATATTTTGGGGCTTGTGGCACTTGGGGAATGCATTTCCCCGGTATCCATGGCCGTGACACACTTCTAGATGTAGTTTTTTTCCCTGAATCGATATCCATATCTTTGTCCTTGAATGTACCCTTAGATAGTAGCTAGGCTCGAATTTGGAACCCCCTCTGTTGTTTCCATGCGTGGTCGCTTCACTGTAGGAGGAGCCTCACGACCCTCCCTCACTTGGAGTCATTGAGCCCCTACAATGGCATCCAAGTGCACCAGAGAAGTAGGAACCCTAACCCTAGCGCCTTGGAAGCATCCAACTTCGATTAATCTCAGACACTTTATCTTGGGGAATAAATTAATATGCATACATTTAACTATCACATGAGAAGACTAATTATTGGTTAACTTTGGTTTCAACATGTTTTTAATGGCACTATGTATCCCAATTCCGACAAAGTGCTACCTCGCTACTCTCTAGTTAGAGCAACCTCTTAGTGGAAAAGGAAGTATGATTCATGCGAAAAAAAACAATCACCTACTAGTTCCAAGGTTCCATCCTTTTGTTTTCTCTAATCCATTTTGAGTCTCTGATGGTAAATTTGTTACATAGTATATCTTATTTGTAAGTATTTTCCTTATGGATCTACTTTGTTCTGTGGCTACAAAGACAATATCAAAATTTCATTAGTAGATTGATATTAACTTACTTTTACTACATTATTATTTCTTAACAAGATGAGATTTTTTCATTGTTAGGCTACAAAATCAACAATATATTCAATGTGCATACACGTCAACAATTCCCAGTTCAATGCCCAAGACACCATCATTCCTCTCATTTTAGGCTCATGGTAGACATAAACCATAACTCCTGAAACCCAATAAGGAAAGCAAAGCTAGATGAGTTTGAGGAGAATAAAACCAATATCCAATATATAATAGTTATTAGTTTATTTTTACAGGAAACCCCTGTAGGATCACTTAGAATAATGGAGAATTAGTTGAGGTTTATCTCCAGTCGTATTAAACCGGTTCAAACCGATCGTCATTATATATATATATATATTCTCATTGATTAATTTGAACGAAGCTTTGTCTTTGATTCCCCGTCTCCAAGTGTTGGGAGTCGGTTTTAATCCTTCGTTTCGTAAGTTGGTATCAGAGATTTTGAGTCATGAACTCCAAGAGGCAGATCACTCACTCGCTGCGTGAAGAGGTTGCACGACCGTTGTGGAGTTTGAGCACCTGCGTGAGAGGGCGTGAGTGTGTTGTGCGTGGTGGATTCAATAAAGAGAGCACCAACATTTATCTGGCTATGCGTGGAGGGCGATTGGCTGCGAAGGAGAGAGGTTCCGTCCAGATTACGAGAGGAGCCCAGCCGGTTATTGTTCTACGAAAGAGACATCACCTTTGCGCGGGCGACTCCTTTCTCTTTTGTACAAGCCTTAGAACGCAGCTCCTGATATAGAACGCGATTGAGGAGACCGCATCTCAGATGTAGCAGCGAAACCATCATCGCCCGCGTATCGCATGATTAGAGGAGCCCACGTGGAGGATCCTGCGTGGACTGGGCATCTTGATTGTATAATTGAGAACAATTTTTCTGCATATTATTGATTGGGAATTTTAGAATTACTGGAGGCTGCTCAATTTTCTGGAAGAACTGCACTTCTAGGAGCCCATTTGAGTTAAGCCCGTGGAGAGGCGTGAAGGAACCCCTCCCCTCCCCTTTGAGAGCAACCCTTCCCTTGTATGCATGCTAATACGAATCAATAAATTCCCATCTGGTCTACGTGCAACTGGTCTTTGTGCCTGTTGAGGAATTCGAGGAGAGCGCATCAACCTCCTTGCTCACCTGATCACTACTCCAATACTGTCGGAAAAGTTACAAAGAGGATATTGCTGTGTATTTGTTGCATTGAAGGAGAAACATCTCTCCTTTGATGATACTATAAGTGGGTAGTTATTTGAGAGAAGACCAGGTTGTGTTGACTGCCTAGAAGGTGAAGAAGTTTGCAGAGATGGCGAATTCGCTGGCAGAAACCTACCTCAACAAAGCCAATAAATTGGATGGATCAGATTTTATCAATTGGAAATTCAAGATGCAAACCTTCATGGAAGGTTATGGCATATGGACGATCGCGAAAGGATATGAAGGGCGGCCCGATGCAGCTGCAGGTGCGACATCAACATCAATCCTAGATTAAGCGAGAAAACAAAGCCAAGGTATTGTTGAGAATGTATGTTAAAGATAACATAATTCCGCATATTAGAGATGCTAAGACTTATAGTGAAACGTGGAAAGCACTTAAAGTATTAAAATGGATATAAATGAGTTTGTTAGTACTTTTCTTGGGCGAATGAAAATGAAAGATAAATTGGGAGATAAAGTGTCGAACAATGATTTGTCACAATTTCCCTAAATGGAATGCTAGAAGACTATCAAATGCTTATAAGAGGTCTTACAACGAGGGATAAAACTCCTACTTTTGAGGAATTGACAAGTATATTGTTGCAAGAGGAATAAAGGCGCGCAAATCTAAAGCCTCAGAATTCAGACTTAGCACTATGGATAAAGAAAATATTCCCTAAAGAGAAACCACGAGAAGGAGGCAGAGGAGAAAGTTCATTTCAGAGGAAGTCAAAGCCAAATCAGGGTATGCCATCGAATATAAATGAACCTAACTACTTATATCATGGTAGGGATGGTCATCTTGCCATAAAATGTTATAAGAAGAAAAATGATGATGAGGGTAGGCATAAAAATAAAAAACATTCAGGACATTTTCCAGAAGAAAACTCGAATATTGATCCAAAAGATCTCAAATTGTTTGTGTCTAATGTTGCACTGTCTATTCAAATTGATGACATTGATGCATGGTTTGTTGATTCTGGCACTGCAATTCACATGACATGTAACAAGAATTGGTATATAAACTTTAAAGAAACACATAATGGTGCCCATATTTATCTTCGAGATGATCACTCTTATCAAATCAAGGGATATGGAGATACTCCAGTAACACTTTTGAATGGTTCTGTCAGACACATTCACAATGTTGTGTATGTCCTAGGATAAAGAAAAACTTGATTTATGTGTCCACAATTACATATCAAGATTTGAAGGTCGAATTCTTCAAGACACGTTGTATAGTGAAGGACTTGCATGATCATTACAGAACGGTTACTGCAGGACTCAGATTTGGAGGTCTATACAAACTTGATGTCACCATCGAGAATCATCAAGCTTTAACTTCTATAACTATGCCTACAAAAACTCTTTGGCACCAAAGGTATGGTCACATTAATTATCATGATTTGTTGTTATTACAAAAACAAAGTATGGTTGAAGGACTCCCTATGTTGAAGAATGAGTATGCTTCTTGTGAAGGTTGTGCAATAGGAAAGATGCACAGAGATGAATTCCCCTCTAATCTTGATAGGAGAAAAAGAGATCTATTAGAACTTGTGCACACTAATGTTTGTGGACCATTGCAGACAAAGTCTCTAGGAGGTGCTTATTATTTCTTATTATTTATTCATGATTGCACAAGATACACATGGGTTTATTTTTTTTTAGGAAAAAGAGTGATGTTTTTGAATACTTCAAGGAATTTAAAAACATGGTGGAGAAGCAAACAGGAAAACCCATCAAAATCCTTCGCTCAGATCAAGGGGGAGAGTACAGATTGGGGAACTTCATCAAGTATTGCAAAGATCATGGAATAGTACAACAATTTACAGTACCCCACACTCCACAACATAACAGAGTTGGAGAAAGGAAAAACAGAACTCTAGTGGAGTGTGCATGAAGTATGATTAAATATAATAATCTCTTAAATGTTTTTTGGGCTAAGTCCATTAACATTGTTGTTTACTTAAAAAATAGAAGTCCAACAAGGTGTCTTGATCATAAAACTCCTTTCGAAGACTTGTATGATTCAAAACTAGCAGTTAATAATTTGAGGATATTTGGGTGTAAGGCATTTGCACATGTTCCAAAGGATAATAGGAAGAAGCTTGATGATAAAGCTATCAAATGTATTTTTATAGGGTACTGTTTAGAATTTAAAGCATATAAATTGTTTGATCCATCTACTCACAAAGTGTTTGCAAGTAGAGATGTAATTTTCCATGAGCAGGCAAAAGGAAACAATGAGGACAACCATCATGAAAGATGGCATGTACTTCTTGAAGATGAGGAGGTCAAATAAGAGAAGCAACATCAGGAAAAGGAACCCAGTGACATGGATACATCTAGCAGTGAATAAGAATCTTCACAAAATAAAGAATAAGTCACCAACCAATTGAGAAGATCTTCACGACAGGTTCGTCCACCTCAAAAATATAAAGATTATGCCCTAATGAGTAATATTTCAAATGTCATAGAACCCATAAGTTTTAATGAAGCTAATAAACATGAAGAGTGGAGAAAATCAATGGAGGAAGAATATGACTCTATAATGAAAAACAAAACTTGGGAATTGACTGAATTGCCTAAAGATAAATAGCCCATAGGATGTAAATGGATATACAAACCTAAATTCAAAGAATATGGTAGTATAGATAAATATAAAGCCAGATTGGTGGCAAAAGGGTATTCACAGAAAGAGGGCATTGATTATGCAGAAACATTTGCACCAATCGATAAATTAAACACTATAAGAATGTTAATTGCACTAGCTATAAAACACCATTGGAAGCTTCACCAATTATATGTAAAGTCTACTTTCCTGAATGGTGAGTTAAAGGAGCAGGTTTACCTTACTCAACTAGAGGGGTTTGTAAAAAGTGGT
The DNA here is from genome assembly GCA_010110895.2 of Picea sitchensis. Taxonomy (NCBI): domain Eukaryota; kingdom Viridiplantae; phylum Streptophyta; class Pinopsida; order Pinales; family Pinaceae; genus Picea; species Picea sitchensis. The sequence continues at coordinate 226,575 of SNQJ01S0007764.1, read as the reverse complement.
TAGGAACATTTAGTATGTAAATTAAATAAAGCATTATATGGAATGAAACACGCACCTAGGTCATCGTATGAGAAGATAGATTCTTTCTTTCTTTAGCAAGGTTTTATGAGGAGAAAAAGTGATCCAAATATATATACCAATGGATGAAAAGGGGCATGCTGTATTGATTTCCTTATATGTTGATGATTTAATTATTACAAGAAATTCAGAAAAATTGATTAGTGGAATTAAGAAGCAAATGTCACGGGTGTTTGAAATGAAAGATCTTGGTGAGTTACATTACTGCCTTGGTCTTGAAGTTTGGAGAAATGATGGTCAAACCTTTGTGTCTCTGGGTAAATATGTTAGAGAAGTACTTAGGAAGTTTAAAATGGATCAATGTAAAGTTTCGTATGTTCGAATGCAGCAGAACACGAAACTTTACTGTGATGATGAATCGAAGGAGGTAAATGATACGGTGTATAGACAGATGGTGGGAAGCTTGAACTACCTCACTACAACCAGACCTAACATAGCATACTATGTTAGTGTGTTAAGTCAATTTATGGCTAAACCTCTAGAAAGACATTGGAATGTAGCAAAAGGGGTACTTAGGTATCTCAAAGGCACAATTGATTATGGTATTAAATATACTTATTCATTCGATGTTGAGCTGACAGGTTACTGAGATTCATACTAGGATGGCAATCTGGATGATTGGAGATCTATTACAAGTTATGATTTCGAAATTTGATCCTGGATTGTTTCATGGAGCAATAAGAAGCAACCTACTGTATCTTTGTCATCCACTGAGGAAAAATATAAAGCATTGTGTGCAACAACTTGTGAAGTTGTTTGGTTGAGAAGACTACTTCAATATGTTGGAGAAAAACAAAAGAAAACTATGATAATCAAATGTGATAGCCAAAGCTCAATCAAGTTGGCAAATAATCCATTTTATCATTCAAGAACAAAGCATGTTGATACTTAGTTCCATTTTGTTCGAGAAAAGATGCAGTCTAATAACATTTATTTAATGTATTGTAATTCTAGTGAAAATGTTGTTGATATTTTCACTAAGCCTCTTGGGAAAATCAAATTTGAACTGTTTAGAGAGATGTTAGGGGTGGATGTCAATCATTTCTCCATTAAAGGGGACACTTAAAATAATGGAGAATTAGTTGTGGTTTAGCTCCAACCGTCTCACTGGCTCAAACCAATCGTCATCATATATATATTTGTATATTCTCATTGATTAATTTGAACTAAGCTTTGTCTTTGCTTCCCCGGTCTCCAAGTGTTGGGGGTCGGTTTTCATCCTTCATTTCTTAAGTGAATCTATAAAACCATATGAAAATTTACATTCAATTATTAACAGATACTATGAAGAAAATGCATCTTCCATGAAGGTAGAAGACAATGTATCTTCTATCAAGTTATTGTTGTGAGTATTCAACAATAAAGAATAAAGGATTAAGAGGCCGCAAGGACCCCATGGAATTCTACCTGTAATTTTTGTAGTGCAATCTGTGAGAAACTTGACTGCAAGAGTCAGATGAAAATACAGGTATGGAAACGTTTTATTTTCCTTAATTTTGTTTTTAATCTTTTTCTAATTAACATTATTGAGGCAAGCCTTTGTTCTTAGATTTCTTTTAAAGAGAGGGTTAGCTCAAGAATAATTGTTTTGCAACTGTGAGGAAAGCCTTTATTCTTATATTTCTCTTTTAAGTTTTTTAGACTTATCTTGAGAATGACTATTCTGAAACTGTGCGTCTGGTTCTGATTTTGCAGTGGTAATTATGTGTAACTACTTCTTGGCTAAAAATTGATTTGGAGATTAAGGAGGTTTTCTGATTCGGTGTTGCCTTATTTATGCTTACCCAGTACCATTTTATTTGGATGTTCAAATAGGGGTTTCGCTTGGTTCAAATCGGAGTGTCCAAAATCCCTGCCCGGTATGTTTTTTAATTAACCAAAGGATTGTCCACCATTCTTACCAACTGTTGTAAGCCTTTTAATTTCTTTAAATCATGATATTTATAAGTCTCTCCCTTCCCTTTTTCTTGGATTTTTCTGTTATAGATGATAAAATAAAACTGTATCCATACCTATGTTGAGGGGCATTTGGGTTGTCAAATTTTAACTCTATGACCGGGTATTACATTTTCTTCCAAACTGGAGAGATACGGTTTCTTGGATTCTTCCATTGTGAATGATAAAAAAAATTGTATGCGTACCTATGTTGAGGGGGTGTTTGGATTGCCAAATTTTAACTTTATGGCAGGGTATATTACAATGTATATTACATTTTATAGGGTATATTACAGGGTATTATATTTTTTTGCAAATTGGAGAGATACTTTAAAACTAATCTTTTGAATGGTTTGGTCCAGGATGTATTATTTTCTACCTCTCATTTGAGTTAGTTTGTCAAGAAGATAAATGACTTTCAGCTATTCCTCTCCTCTGTCAAGTAGATTACCGATCCGAGCTCCAATCCATCGATAGATTTCATCCATAACAAGGAAACCACGATAACATACCTTGCATTATGAAGGTCTCGGTGGATGTCTCTTGTCAAGGCCAGGTCTATCGATGGGATTCTCATCATTTTATTTACCAGGAGACTATCCAGGTCTTCATTATTGTATGTTGATAGCAATTTGGGTGATATATAGGAAATTCCTGGTCCTGCTGAAAGTACCAGGAATCCGGATGCATTCAGACTTTTCTTCTTGTTCTCTACTCTATTTTCTAAAACTGATTTTTAGAAAATTAGGATATAAAACTGATTTTTATATCCTAATTTTAAAGGTTAAAAAGACAAACCAATTATCTTAGAAATATTTGTTAAAAAATATACACACTATTAATCGCAATAGAATTAGGTTCTCATTCCCCATTTAAGAGAGATGCTTGTTTAAATTCTACTAACAAATATCTAGGATTTGTTGTATTTGAATATTTTATAGCCGTTTCTCTGAATTCTCATTCACAATTTAAGAGAGTTGCTCGTTTAAATTTTACTAACAAATATCTAGAATTTGTTGTATTCAAATATTTATCTCAATAGACATCTCTCTATTGAAATTGCTAGTTTAATCAAACTTTTAATTATAAATTTTAATTTAATGGACAACAATTAAAGATGTTGTTATATTTTTAGTTTTTTTTTCATAATTTCTTTGCATTTATAAATGGATATTTTTTCATTATTTACTTTTTCACATTTACTTAATATAATTAATAAATTACTACCTTAACCACCTGACTGCCACATTTAATTAATTAACAAAGATTAATATGTATAGAATACTTCATTACCACTTTTAGATGTTTAGTAAAAATTAATTCAATAGCACCTGTCATCTTGCGACACATGTTTTACGGATATCAAGCGTGCCCACTAATCGATGCCACGTTTGGCCTGCGTTTCAATCGATGCAGCCCTGGTTAAGTTGGATGCATGATAAATGCCAGTTTTGGGCATGTTTCAGATTTCGTTTGGAAATGGTTACTTAAGGATTTCAAGCGTGCCCATTAATGGATGCCACATTTTCCCTGCGTTGCGTTTCAATTGACACACCCGTGGTTGAGTTGGAGGCATGATAAATTCCAGGTTTGGGCGTGTTCGTTTCGAAATGGTTATTTAACATTGAGTGGTTATATGATAAATTCTTAGGCTCACGTTTTTTTTTTTATTGCTTCAACCTCTAACGATCAGTATTAAGGTACAATAAGGTTTTGAAATTTCTATTTTTTGTTGTTTAATATTCGGCATTCTGTATATATTTACCATTATCATTTTTTATTTGCATGTAGTTATGGTAATCATATACCACCTCCACTATCTGAATTTAATGGTTTTGTTTTATTATGATTGGATATTATGATTAATATTCTACAAAATATATATATAGATTTTGTATATATTTACATTTAGCATTATATATTTTATTACGCCGAAAGGCGTATACCTATTGACAATGACCACAATTAATCAGCTTTTAATCTAAAATTCTAATCTGATGGTTAACAATTAAAGATGCTGGCATATTCTTAGTAGTCCTCTCAAATCAATGAATGTGATTTACTCTTCATAACTTCCTTGTATTCATAACTTCCTTGTATTTCTGAATGCGTCCGTTACCCTGTTTACTTTTTAACATTTACCTAATCATATTAAGAAATTACTGTAGCACTATATGATTGCCACGTTTAAATGATTAACCTTTCATATTACCATTTAGATTTCCTCAACTGTCCAGGCGTTTCATTTTCTAACTGCGTTTCATTTTCTGTACGCATTTCATTTTCGCCACGGATTTCAACTGTCCGCCCTTTCAAGGTTCTCAGCCGCGAGTTAACCGCTGTGCTAGTATATATTTACATTTAACATTCTGTATATATTTACAATTAGCCTTTTATTTGCAGGTAACTATGGTAATCATATACCTCCTCCCCGGCCTAAACCCAATGGTTCCTGGATATTATGACTGGCATTCTACAAAATATATTTGCATTCAACTTTTTATTCGAAGGAAGCTATGATGATCATATACCTACTTCGCCGCCTGAATCCAATGGTTCGGTTTTGCTAATAGATATTATGGGTGGAATTCAGTATATGGATTCAATCCCTATTTTTTAAATATTTAAATCACAACGATTACAACAATAATTTTTTTTATGAGCATGCTTATATTTTACATTACGTAGTCAATAATTGAATCTCCCTTCACTTATTTACATCACAATTATTACAACAATAATTGTTTTATGAGCATGCCTATATTTTACATCATGTAGTCAATAATTTAATCTCCCTTGGCGTATTTACATCACAACAATAATTGTTTTATGAACATGCCTATATTTTACATCATAATTGTTTTATGAGCATGCCTATATTTTACATGACGTAGTCAATAATTGAATCTCCCTTGGCTTATTTACATCACAACAATTACAACAATAATTGATTTATGAACATGTCTATATTTTACATCAGTTAGTCAATAATTGAATCTCCCTTCGCGTTTTGGCTTTAGAATGAGTCATGCACATTCGTAGATGTGATTGATGTAATGTCTATTTAATTTAGATTACAACAATAAAAAAAAATTATGAACATGCCTATACTTTTTTATGAACATGCCATTATTAATGTTATAGACTACTTTTCTTTAAATTGATCAACTCCACTGCTTATTCCTTTTTCAAACAAATTAATAAAATAATGAGTACCAAAATTATATAAAAAAAATTATAACTTATGAGAAATCGAACTAAATTTTCACTAATTATGCCTAAAGACATAATTATGCCTAAGACATATTTAATGTTAGGTTTTGTAGAAAACCTGTCAAAGGTTTTCGAAAACAACCATCACTGTACATTTATGCCATCCTTAAAAACCACCAATTCAATTTTGAACCCATCTCCTCCTGACAGGTAATCTTTATTATTGACTTCCTTGCCAGGTCTTTTTTGAATATTATTATAATATTTTTTGTTTTCTTTGCCCTGCTATTCTGCTTGATGTGAGATCCGCCGCTCTTTCATTCAATGTCTCTGTCATTTCCCTGACGTTATCCCTCTTTTATTGAAAGTCAGTGGATGTTGGTAGAAAAAGACACTTCCTGAACACTATATATTGAGCTCGCTCAACCTTCAAGGCTCTGCACAAGGATAAAGCCAAATTTCAGCATATGATCAAAGCATCTAAACAGAATCTGCCAAGAATTAGAGCACGGAGAGAATTTAAAATGACGAGCCTGAGTGATGACGAATCATCAATTCTCCCATTCATTCCAGTAATCCTGCAGGCCCATTCATTCTACTGGTCTCCCAGGGCACTAGACGCCCTTAAAGCCCTTTCAAGAGGCCCGGGATCGAGCCTCGTAGGCTCTGGCGAAAATTATTTGATTTCATCATTGATATCAGGCACGAGCTCGGCTGTGGAAACAATCTTTGAGTGAAGGATACGCTCTCTTCTTCGACTATTTGATACCTCGCGTAGATTCCAGAAAATGGTTCGGGGAGATCGTGCGCTCTCTTGCAAATCTAATGTTGCGATTTCCTGTTATTCTCGAGAATCATTATAAGGAAATTAACACCGATGATAGGGTTTGTAAGGGAACAGTTCAGAAGGGAAGGATTCAGGAGAAGGAAATGAAGGGTCGCGCGTGGACAGTAGTCTCCGTATTCTGCATCCATAGCGCCCGGGAATTGTGTTGCTCAGCCAGGTGTTCAAGAAGAGAGAAAATAGTTTTACAAGGTAAGGTATTAAAAGATCTTGCTAATATTTCGAAGTACTTGAATATTATGAGTATTATTATGAGGAAGAGTGGTTTTTTAAGAAAGTTGTGGAGTTGGGTTCCAAATAAAGCCATCAATACAAGCCCTTGAACCTGTCAGAGTTTGAAAGAGGAACACACGGCAAATACCCTTGAACTAGTCAGTTTGAAACAAGAATGTTCTGCAAATTATAACACGGAGAGAACCGACATCTGTCTGTATACAATGCAATATATTGAAGGATGCGTACGTGTCGGGGGCTTCTTGGATTCAGAGAAGAGGGTAGAAATGTGATATCAATATCAAAGTGCGTAGCCACTGTGGTCTCTGTTATTGCACATTGGAATCGTTTCCTCCAAGTGGAGTGGAATGGATAAATTGAGGTTCATTGTTCATAGATTCAACAAACATTTTTCAAAGTTGGAAAATAAACATGAAATCAACGAGTTTTTTTTTTCAAAGTTGAAAACTACTCCAGTGTTGAAACATCAACGATTTGAAGCATCTCTCAATAAAATGTTGTAAAGATATAGCGGATATTGGAACCATGTTATTCTAACTCTGCCTCTTCCTTGCCAGCTTTGTTACCGCCTCCCATCTATGAAATCTCGGAAAAAGGGTAAACTGGCAGTTTGGGTTTGGTTGGTCCGTCCATTTTTCAGACTCCGCCATTTAATGTCGTGTAAAACTAGGCAATGGTTTTACATTTTCTGAGCATTTTAGATTTAATGTCGTGTAAAACTAGGCAATGGTTTTACATTTTCTGAGCATTTTAGAACTACAGAAGAAATGTTTTATTTTTCTCATTTCAGTTAAGTGTGTATTATCGTTGAATTTAATTTATGTTTTTTTTTTTTTATTATTTCATCAAATATATCTGCAAACTAAAGGGTGTATTGTCATGAAATTTAATTTTATAGTTTAATTTAATTTAATTTGGAGCATACATTACAAGTCAAAGCAATTCCATAAAAAAGCTTACAGCAATTCCATAAAAAAGCTTACAACGATGTACATAGCTTTTAAAAGAAATGTTTGGTTTTACATGATGATAAAAGATTTAATATATATATATATATATATATATATATATATATTTGAAATCATTATAACAAAAAATAATTTCCTTTAATAAGATATATGGGTTTTTAGACTAAAATTACTGAAAACATTTGTTTTTAAGAAACAAAATTTTGTTTGGATCCTGGTTATATACTTTTAAGAAAAATTGGAAAAATAAATATTATATAGATGTATATTTAAAGACAAAGATTTTATTGGTAGTATGGTTTTAATTACTTAAAAAAAGTGAAAAGGAAAAAAAATATATACATTTAAAAAGGTTTGAATTTTCAAATATATAAATAATAAAAATGAGTTGCAAAAATATGTAAAAGTTCAAAGATAAGTTTAAGAGATGGAAATAAGATCTTGGAAATAAAGATGTTGAAATATTGTGAAGCATAACAAAAACTAAAGAAGATCTTATGAATAAGGGGAATCCCAAGTTACATGTACTTATTCAATTGCTTTTTCACCAGATTAAGAATTTAAAAAAAAAAAACTAAGACAATTCAATGAATGAAATTGTTAGAAATGACAGAAATTTTGAAATTATGAAATGACAATCAAGTAGTGTAAATGCGTTATGTATTAATGAAAGATAAAATACATTTTCAAACCAAGGTTGAATTGAAAATAGTAAACGAAGGAATTACTAAAAAACTTGAAGAAGAAATTAGAAATGTAAGCAACAATTCAGGGAAGAAAGAATTTGATCAATATGTCACCCTTTAACTTCTAAATGAGAAGAAAGAAATGATACAAGGAGGTCATCGAAAGATAATCAACGAAGTTAATACCCTCCTTCGGGTAAAGTCCAAAATAGAAAATCTAAAGAAAAAATTTAATAATATCCCCCAAATAAATGTGAATGAAGAACAAACACATAAGATATAGCAAGATAATAAGGGAGAAGAAAAGATTGAAGACATGTTTAAAGACAAAAGAAAGTCCTACAAGGGTTGGCATAAGAAATATATCCAACAGCTGCAACATGAGAGAAAAAAACTAGGGAAATCTCATTACTGTGTTTCATCATGTGTAAATCATTTAACTACAAATCTTTGATGACAAAGCTTTTCAATGAGTGTACTATGTTAAGACCTTAATGGGAATAAATAAAAGATCATATGAAAATATAAATAGTAGGTCAGACTATCAATAGGATTACACTAGAAATGTATGTTAACAAGTGTATATAGAGGCCAAGAGAATCAGTATTATACATATTGACGTATGATTATGAGTTATTTTGAGGGTTCTTCTCCTAATTTATAAGTTATTGTGTAACTCATCATTAATAAGACATTTGAGACTCATATCTCACATGCATATTTTGTATATATTGTATGTCTACAAGTTATTATGATTTATTGAATATTGAGTTCATAACATCAATTCAATATTTTACCTCACAAATAAGTAGATAAATATATTATTTTCACAATATTTATGACAAATAAATTCATTTGTAAATTGTAATGTTGATATTATTACATAAATAACATTACACTTATTATATATTAAATTTTATAAACTTATTATATATTAAATTTTATAATACTATTATTATATATTTAATTTTATAAACTTAATATATATTAAATTTTATAATACTATTATTATATATTAAATTAAATAATATTATTATTTTATATAGATGAAATAAAATTGTAAATATATAAATATTTATATATATAAAAAATAAATATATAAACAAAATTAACATATATATAAATATATCATTATATAAAAAACTATTATTCTTATAATAATATTATGAAATTTTATCTTTAAATTTTTATGGCGCAGGGAAGGCACCTACTACAACTCCAGCTTATGCTAGCCGAACTATGAACTAACGCTTGTAGCTTTAGTTTGAGATCAGAGAGAATGCCAGTTGATCACCGATAGGTGCTGTGATAGAGTCACTCGCTCTTCTGGGGTCTCAGGTCTAAGTCGAGGAAGAGGGTTGAGTTTGAGTTTGGAGGTTCTAGGGCGGGCTTTGTTCTCGCTAAGGAAGGAGGGAAGGCGGCGATTGCCTCGCGCTTCCGGCTGATTCTCGTAGAATGAATAAGTCCGACGTTACGTGTTCGATTAGATGACCGCTCTCTACAATGCACATTAACTGGTGTAGGAAAAGTTTTATGTTTGTAGTACTAACTAGTACAGTTATTCAAAACCGTGTTTGATGAACGCCCAAAGGTGTGGATAGAAAATGAAACATACAGTCAGAAAATGAAACGCACAATTAAAAAAATGAGCGTCTACAGCCAATGCAGCCAGAGAATGCTAAATCCAAAGTTTAATCATTTAACGTGGCAATCATATAGTGTTACAGTAATTTCTTAATATGATTAGATAAATGTTAAAAGGTAAACAGGTTATCGGATGCATTGAAAAATACAAAGAAGTTATGAAGAGGAAATCACATTCATTGATTTGGGAGGATGACTAAGAATATGCCAGCATCTTCAATTGTTAACCATCAGATTAGAATTTTAGATTAAAAGGTGATTAATTGTGCTCATTGTCAATACGTGTACACCTTTTCGGCGTAAATATTATATATTTTAAATACAAATATATACATATTTATATATGGAAAAATAATATAAATTTTATAAATATAAAGTATATAAAAAAAAGAGAAAACATATAAATTAAAAATATATATTTAGAGACATGTATCGAGGGAAGATGGATGGTGTTTTAGGAGCTTTATGTAAGGTCTTCGCTTATGGATGGCAGTGAGCAGGGGTTGAGGTAAAATGTTGAAATGTCAAAAGTTGTTTGTTTGCTCAATGAAAGGAGTGGTGAACCTTCATGTTTCTATGTTTCCTTTATACAAGTTGAGACACTTTGGGGGCATGAGCCAAACATCACCCAAATAGTGAACCAACTCGGGGCATGAGCCAAACATTCAACTTCAAATACATTCATTTTAATTACAATATTTTTATAATCTTAATTAGCAACATTAATATGGAACATCCCTCAAAATTTTATAATCTCAATTAACAATATTAATATGAAACTTTCTTAATTTCCTTGAATTACTTCGGCATTTCCATTCATCCGCTTAAGAAATTTATTAGTTAACATAATAATGAATATAAAAATCATATAAAAAAATCTACAATTATGAGGAATCTAGCTAATAAAAAAAATCTACTACTTATGAGAAATCTAACTAAATTCTCAATGCTTTGTTCAATGAACATATGTTTTTTATGCTACAAGAAATCAGTTTCTTTCAATACTTTCAAATTAATACACAATCATTTAAAACATTTCACACATATACAACATAGACTTCTTTCAATAACTTCAAATTAATAAACAATCATTTAAAAATTTATACATATATATAACATTATTGTAACAGTTTAACACTCTCTATATCATTATTGTAAACAATTATTAATAATATTATAATTATTAATAATATTTTAATAATTGATATTATTGATATAATTAATATTTATTAATTAAAACTTTAGCATATAGCATATCACTATTGTAAACAATTATTAATAATATTATAATTATTAATAACAATACTAATAAATTATTATAAAAATGGTACTTTAAAGCTATTTATATACGTTAGTCATATATTTTTTTATAATAAGTATTAATTAATATTAATAATTAACTATTAACTATGTTAAAAATAATGTACTAATAATATAGATATTATTAGGGTTAGATTTATTAGAGTTTAAGTTAGAATTATTAAGTTTACTATTATGACTAGTTTAAAATTAAAATTAGGATTAGGATTAGAATTATTCCTATTAAATTTATAACTAAAATTATATATATTAAATTTTATTTTATAATAATAAAAAAATATAATGTAAATGATAGAAATAACCACACTTAAAACTTTTTTGTAGAGGACATACTCAGCAAGAGTGACTCAATATAAGTGATGGCACGTTAGTTTTCTAGAGGGCGCACTTAATATCAACAACCTTCACTTCTAAAGAGAGGTTAGATATAATTAGCATTTTATATAGAATCTCTATGGGACACATTAATACTATATATATACATAATGTATTAGTTTGTTTCTCTTTGCACTACATTAATACTATATATAATGTATTAGTTGAATCATGTTACATAATAATTCAAACATACTCACACTAATACTCCAATAAATGATCTTTCAAAAACTAAGAAGTTGGAGTGGTTAATGTTTATTTCTTAAAGTTGTATGTAAATTATTAATGAATTATTTATGTTTATTTTTTAATTAATTATCAATATATTCAAAAAAGAGAAAAGAATAAAATGTTTGACATTTTCTAAAACAACTTGGCAAATATTGGGTGCCTTTGAGATTGGGTGATGTTACCTCCCTTTAAGTTAATGAAAATTAAAGCTAAATCGATTAAGTTTGAATGATATTGTTTTATTAATAAGATCATTTTGATTATGATATAATTTAGTAATAGTTAAATATTAATAATTATATATTTTGATAGTTTTTATGATAATAATAACTTTAATTGTGATTTTTTTATATATTTATAGTTTTATTGATTAAATATATATTTCTAAATTTTTTATAATAATAATATTTTTAAATACATTTATTTTTATAAATATTAAAATTAATTTTATTTATCAAATATATATTTTGATATTTTTTTATAATAATAATATCTTTAAATACATCTATTTTTATAAAAAATAAAATTCATTTTCATCAAAATTTATATTGAGTATTTTAGATATAATGGATTGTTTAAAAAACATAGATTTATTATGAAGATAGTAATGTTAAGATGGATCATTGTTTTTATATTTCTAACAAATTGTTTCCCAAATTTGTCCTCACTTTACAAAAATAATGATAATTAAGTAAAACATTATATATTTTGATTTTATTTTTAATAATCGTAATATGAAAGAAGTATTTTTTATAAGTATTTGGAAATTGATTTTAGTCACAAGATAATTGAAATATAATATTGTAAAAATTAACTAATAGATATTGCAAAGCTTATTTAGATATTGAGAACAATTGTAAAACTAGAAATTTTGTTTTTTCTACAAATAAAAATACTAAAATGTCACAGTGTGATGAATATATTCCCATCGTTGTGATATCCCCGTCATCATCAATATGTGACAAACAATATCATGTCATCACAATGTTATGAACGTAGCCCTGTCGTCGCAATTGGACGCAAATATCCACTCATCATAATGTGATGCAAATATCTTGTCCTCACAATGTGACAAAAATAGCCCGATCGTTTCACTGTGACGAATATAACCATACTGTCACAATGTGATGAACATAGCCTAATATGATGAACATACAATGTGGGGAACATAGCCATATTGTCGCAATGTGACGAACAAAACTATGGTTGACTTTGGTTGACAATGAACATACAACATTTATGTTCATCGTACAACCTATTTTTATTTAAATGTCATATCACTGCAATGCGATGAACATATCCCCATTGTTACAATATCCCTGTCATCATCAATATGTGACAAAAAAAATCTTGCCATCCCAGTGTATTTAACATAACTCTGGCATCGCAATGTGACGCAAATATATATTCGTCATAATGTGATGCTATCAATGTGATGAGCGTAGCCTTGTTATCACAAGAACATAACCTCATCGTCGCAATATGATGAACATAGCCTTCTCATCACAATGTGATGCAAATATCCAGTCATAGTAATGTCACAAAAAATGTTCTATTGTCGCAATGTGATGCACATAGTTTTGTCGTTGCAATGTGATGCAAATATCCTGTTGTCATAAAGTGATGAAAATATCATTTCCTCACAATGTCATGAACATAGCCCTACCATCATACTATGATGAGCATAACCATATTGTCACAATGTGACGAAAATAGCCCTCCCATCGCACTATGACGAACATAACCATATTCTCACAATGTGACGAAGATAGCCTTATACGATGAACACACAACGTCACGAACATAACCATATTGTGGCAATGTGACGAACATAATGATGGTTGACCTTGCTTTACCTTCGTTTACCATGACCATGGTTGATTTTGTTTGACCATGGTTGACCATGGTTGACAATGGTTAACCATGTTTGACAGTTGTTTTCCATAAATAACCATGGCTGACCATAAAACCATTTATGTTCATCACATAACCACTTTTTACTTAAATATCCTATTTTAGCAATGCGATGAACATAACCCTGTCATCGTCAATATGTAACAAATAATATCATATTGTCGCAATGTGATGAACATAGCTTTGTCATCACAATGTGATGCAAATATCCAGTTGTCATAATGTGATGCAAATATAATATCCTTGCAATGTGACGAACATAGCCCTCCCATTTCACTATGACGAACATAACCATATTGTCACAATGTGAGGAACATATCCCTCCCATTTCACTATGACGAACATAACCATATTGTCACAATGTGAGGAACATATCCCTATACGATGAACACACAATGTCACGAACATAACCATATTGTGGAAATGTGACAAACATATCTATGGATGATCTTGCTTTACCTTGGTTGACCATGACCATGGTTGATTTTCGTTGACCATGGTTGCCAATGGTTAACCATGTTTGACACTTGTTTTCCATAAATGACCATGGTTGGCCATAACCATATTCTTGAGATGTGATGAACATAATCATATTGTCGCAATGTGATGGAGATAGCCTCGTCATCGCAATGTGATGAACATAATGATATTGTCACAATGTGACAAACGTAGAATCGTCATCGCAATGTGATGAAGATATTATCATTGTCGTAATGTGACACAAATATCCTATCATCATAATGTGACAAACAATGTTATGTCATTACAATGTGATGAGCATAGCCCTATCATCGTAATGTGATGAACATACAACATTTATGTTCATCACATAACCATATGACATATGATGAGCATACAAAAAAAAAATCATCACATAGCCACTTTTTACTTATATCTCCCATCGTCGAAATGTGATGAACATATGCCCATCGTCACAATATCCCCGTCATCATCAATATATGAAAAACAAATTTCCATCGTCGCAATGTTATCAACATAGCCCCATTGTCGCAATGCAATGCAAATAATTGCATTAGATAATGTGGTGCAAATATCCTATCATCACAACGTGATAAACTTAACTCCTCCATTGTAATGTGACAAAAATAACATTATTGTCACAATTTGATGAAAATAACCATATTGTCTCACTGTGACGAATATAGCCTTGCCATGGTAATGTCACGAACATAGATTTTTCGTCACAATGTCATGCAAATATCCAGTTGTCATAATGTGATGCAAATATCATATCCTCGCAATGTGATGAACATAGCCCTGCCATTGCACTATGACGACCATAACCATATTGTCACAATGTGACGAACATAGCCATATACGATGAACACACAATGTCACGAACATAACCATATTGTGGAAATGTGACGAACATAACTATGGTTTACCTTGCTTTACCTTGTTTGACCATGACCATGGTTGATTGTGGTTGACCATGGTTAACAATGGCTAACCATGTTTGACAGTTGTTTTCCATAAATGACCATCGCTGACCATAACCATATTCTCGCAATTGGATGAACATAACCATATTGTCACAATGTGATGAAGATAGCCTCATCATCGCAATGTGATGAACATAACGATATTGTCACAATGTGACAAACATAGCCTCATCATCGCAATGTGATGAACATATTATCGTTGTCGCAATGTGACACAAATATCCTATCATCATAATGTGACAAACAATGTTTTTTCATTGCAATGTGATGAGCATAGCCCTATCATTGTAATGCAATGAACATATGACATTTATGTTCATCACATAACCATATGACATATGATGAACATATGAAATTTGTGTTCATCACATAGCCACTTTTTACTTATATGCCATGTCGTCGAAATGTGATGAACATATCCCCATCGTCATAATATCCCCATCATTGTCAATGTATGACAAACGATATCTCGTCATCGCAATGTTATCAACATAGGCCCATTGTCGTAATGCAACGCAAATATTTGCATCACATAATGTGGTGCAAATATCCTATCATTAGAATGTGACAAACTTAACACCTTCATCGTAGTGTAACAAAAATAACATTATTGTCGCAATGAGATGACAATAACCGTATTATCACAATGTAAATGTATTCGAACATGAGACTTCA
>SNQJ01S0007764.1:194138-210985 GCA_010110895.2 Picea sitchensis | reverse complement strand
TGCATATTTTATATTTGTATTTTTTAATTAACATATATTTTAATTATTAATATATAAATGTATTTTTATTAATTAATTAAAAAAATAATATATTACATAAAAGATTAATTTTTTGATATTTTAATTTATAAATTGTATTAATATTTTAATAATGTATTTTAAAAAAAAAATTACTTTATCCATGAATTATTGATTTATAAATGTTTTTTATTTTATTCCTGCATTATTAATACTTTATTAATGTGATATATTATTTTATTTTTATTATTTTAGTAATGCATTTATTTTATTATTATTTTATTATTATTATTATTTAATTTATTATGAATATATTAATCTGTTTATGCTCCTCGTATGGGGTGCCATCTAGCACAGAGGGGGTTATGTGGTACAGTGCTTGGTTGAGCCTTAAATATAGGTCACAGGCCCCATCCCCTCGCCATTAAGGATGGGAGCAAGCTAGTTCAAAGAGGCTGATGAGCCAAGACTTCTCGCGCGCGTGATGGGAACGAAATCATAGAGCACTCAGTGGATGTCATTAATGGCGGGTCTGGTCACTTTACTCCTCATGAATTTACTCGATTTTGGAGAGGAAGGGACTCATTTGGAGCTGAAGCCGTCGCATTGAAGCATCCTTGAGCTCTGGTGTGATTGTAATTGTCTAATTGCCACCAGAGCCACTGCTTGGCACCTCCAAATGCCAAGGGACTGAGGCAAACCCCATAGGGAGGCTGCTTGGTATGCTTCAGCTATGCATAGAAAGAGACATCAAAACTTCGAGCGGGCATTGTCCATGGCAAGGATGCAGCTTGTTCGAAAACCTAGTAGACCTGAATTACCTCCCATGGCCTATATAGAAGAAATTATCCCGGACGAACCCATTCAAGTCCCCCCAGCACACATGTTCTTCACAATCCCAGACAACTGGAACCCGCCAACATGTTTTCTCGGGGAAACTACCCAGCAGACCTTCAAGGAACATCACAAATCCAACACAGGAGAAGCCTAATTAGACGATTTCCCCCCCTGCTACATCATTGAAGAAATTCTGGCAGAGATGGATGTAGAACCGACCATAGGAGCAGTAGAGATCCCTCCAACATAAGACTTGGAATGAAACGATGTAGCTGAGGCCGAGACAATTGGTATGGAAGGCGAGGCATTAGGGGCTAGTCTAGATAGGGAGGGTGGCACCGCTCCTATGCCACGTTCTCTGTCTGTCATGCAAGAGGAAGGGTGTGGCCACCTACCACTCCTCCTCCTAGACCACTTGAAGTTAATCTTTGAACTACAGAGCTTGGTGGAGGACCTAATCCATCGCACCAGTCTAGTAAACCAACGAGTAGGCCTGCTCTACAAGGCCTACTCCAATACACAACCAGGACAACGCTGTCTGATGTGTGCTCATGCTTTCATGCTGACAGCCAAGGAAAATGACGAGGATGGCGAGGGAAAAATGGATGAAGGGGAGGCCACCGGGTAAAATGTCACAGTTAATAGTTTTAGTCTTTTTCTCTATTTTCCTTAGGCTAGTCATGGCTAACCGCCATTATTTTGTAACTCTAAGACTCAAAGCTTTTTTTCAGACCAATGGTTGCTAGTTGTCTTGGTTTCCTTCGCAAGACAAATGGCAGCCAGTTTATCTTCCTCACAGACTGCATAGATAGTCAGTTGTCTCAGTTTCCGCTTACATGGCGAGATAGTTGGCAGACATGGTGTTTCTGGTTTAACCTTTTTTTGGAAAATTAATACAACATGATCTGCTCTTTTTTTACTTAAAAAAAAAATGTGTTTATGCTATAATGTATTATGAATGATTTTTTACTTTATTTATTCGTGCATTATTAATACTTTATTTATTTATTTTTGTGTGTGCAAGCATGAGGCAAGGGTAAAGGTGAGAATCAAACTTGAGGCTCCTTTTTACATTTCCTTCCATTTATACAACACTTTCCAATCGGTCCACAATTATTAATACTTTATTAATGTTATGTATTATTTTATTTTTATAAACTTTAATACTTTCTTAATACATATATGTTTGGTTAAACTACTATTAATTAACTAATTCTAATTTTTAGCTATTTATTAATTTATAATATATTAATTTATAAATTAATTATTAAATTCCATTATTAAAATATTTATTAAATTAAATATTTATTTGAGTGATTATTTCTCTATAATCTTAGTGTCTTAAGAGTTTTTCAACATACTGAATTCATTTCTACACATAAATATATTTTAAACAACAAAACATAATGATTTTGTGTAAATTATTTAGCCAAAAAAACTTATTTCATAAAACAATTAGATAAAGTTATATGAAAAATGTAATAATCTATTTAATTTTTTTTTAAACTAAATATTAATATCTTAAAAAATTAAGATTCTATTTCCGGTAATATATTCCAAAACTGAACGTGATTTAGAATTAGACTGAATTTCAGATTGCATGGCTTTCCCCCGCTGTTTTTTAAGGTTTTTGTGTAACATAGTCTTAAATAGTGGCTAGACGAGCAGATTAAGTGACTGGTTTAGGGTTTCAAATATCTTTGCCGGTTTTTGTTTAGAATAACTTTAGATATTCTATTATTGAGGTGTAACAAAAAGGTTCTTCTCATTGCGTTTTGGAATCTTTAAGATGTTTCGTTTCTAATCTCAACCCCTTTTTTTTTTAAATCCACTGGTTTTTGAATGTAATCTAGTGTAATCTAGTGGTAGCATTGTTAGAGTGTTGGATTTTCTGAGTGTGCTGCCAAGGGCATAGTTAGAGTGTAGATGCATTTTAATCCAAACAAATGCTTTCATTGAAAAAATAACTGTAAATGCATTTTAATCCAAACAAATGCTTTCATTGAAAAAATAACTGTAAATGCATTTTAATCTTAAATGTAATAAGTGTTCATGAAAATTAAAAAAAAAAAAAATTCACACAACCATGAATGTTTATATATATATAGTTATTAGAGTGATTTTTAAATTAATTTATTATATTATTTTTCTAAATTATTTGGAAACACTATTATTATTTTTTATATGATTGTGCATTCAACTAAGGCAGCTACTTCAATGCGGGCCTAAATAACTAGGCAGCTATGTCAAGCAGGGACTAGCTATTTCCCATGTTTTTAATAAATTATATCTTATGAAACTATCATAATTATTTGATGAGAAAACTTTGTTATTGTCTAGTTTATTAATTGATTAAAAGATTAATTTTAATTATTATTAATATTGTACTTGTAATTAAAGTTTATTAGTTTATTGTACTTTGGATTTTAGGGTTATTAAAGATGTAATGAGATATTTATTAGTTTAATGGTTAAGAACATGTGTTCTCTCTAGATTTAATAGTCAAATTGTTATGTGAAGGGATCCTTTTTCCCACAAACAAAGGAATGTCATACACCAATTTGATGTATGAAAATTCACTAAATAATACATAAATAATTCATGTAGAGGTGATATATTCAAATAATAAGTTTTGCAATAAACTTTAAAAAATAGTTTTCTTCTAAAATAAGAACTTATCAATAATTAAGTTATTAGACAATTCTCATATATTTATAATTATTAAGTTAGTACATAATATAATTTGATGTTACATTAAATAATCCACTGACTTGTACCAACATATTATTGAAATGTGGAGTTGACTTAGTATAAAAAATAGTAAAGTAGAATGAATTCTATATTTTCATATAAGATGTTTAATTTTTTTTTATGCATAGGTTACTAAAATAAGTCATCTATTATTGTTAAACTTCAATTATTGTGAAGGATAATGTTAAAATATTTTGAAAATAGTGTTTTTCAAAAGCTAACAATAAGAGGAGTCTTACATGTGGTAGTGGTATATGTAACATCCCTGTTTATAATTTCCATTTTAGTGATGTGTAATCAAATACAGTGTATGACTATGGGTCGGAATATGTAATTTGTAAACATTGTATATTATAATAATAAAATAAATGTGATGTCAGACAAAGTAATCGGGGGCTAAGTTTCCATAAGAGAGAGGAATGTCTAAGAGAGGGGTCCAATCAGGGGGATTATTCATGAGTCTTAATTCCAACTTTCCTAAAATTATTATTTTGAGTGAACCTTATAATTTTCTTTTGAGTATATAAGAACCCAATGATTGAACACATGTAAGGGGGTTGGTTGGAAAATTCACATCCCATAGTTATGAGAGCATGGGGGTTGAGTAAAATGAACATTGAGGAGTGTGAGAGTCAACTTGCATGGGTAAAGGTAAATTCGAATGGGTAGTATGGGCTGTTTTTACATGTAGTTTTTGGCCCAGTAAGGGAGTGAAGAGCATTGGATCTTGAAGGAAACCATAGTAGGTGTTGTGGGAAGTTTGTTGGAGCTCTCGTTGCATGAAGAAGCAGGATGTTAGGCATGTACAGAGAGAGATTTCTATGTGAGATTTTTTCCTTGAGTAGTGAGTTATTGTTGTTATTTTTTCTGTGGAAGCTAACATTTGTGAGTCCCCAACAATAGAGACTCTTATCCAATCTGTGATGGAGTCTTGGAGGGAAGTGGGAATGCATAAGGGATTGTGTGTAGTGAAGGGGGATCCCAATTCCTTGGGTTATGCAGATTGAAGGGAAGAAGGCTGGTGGATTGGGATAGATGTAGAAAAACTTGTTTGTTGTGGGAGTGAATTAGACTGTGAGAGACACTCGTTTTGTGGATTTGTAGCCCCATCCCGGGGGTGGTTTGTTGTTGAGGTTTGGAACAACAAATCTATGGTTGGGAGGAAAGTTCATCCCTTGCAACCGATTATCCATTTGTTGATTGAAACATAACTTTTTTTCATCTCTATTTAATTGTTTAAATCATAGGTTTTATTGTTGTGTGTTAACTCTAAGTTTAAGAAATTATATAATGTTGTATTGGTTGCATTCATGTTGTCAAAATGATGCTAGATGTATGTTAAATCATGGATGTATTACATTTGGTTGATGGTATCAGAAAAAAATTTATTGTTTCAGTAGTGAGGACACTATAGAGTGGTATCAAATCTCTGGTTACAACACCAGGCCTATATGGGCCTTTCACAACAGAGAAAATTGTAATATGTGTGTATTTTTTGGGTAAAAATTCAGTTTACCCAACACAGGAATTTAGGGTGAAAACCCTAAATTCAAAAATTTGTAAGATGATGTTGTTTATGGGGGTTAATTTGACCTATAAAAAACTAAATTTGGCCCAGAAGGTTGAGTCCGACATTTTCTCAATAGTTGTGATAGTTCCAAGCTCAAAAAAATGCAAAAATTGACTACATGTGAAGATGTTCCTTGGTCGTTGATACAGTGTGTATTGACAACAAAAAAACTTAAGAAATTGTCGATAAGGAAGAAAAGGAGTTTGGTGAAGAAAGTGGATTTTTTTCTAAACCATCGATGAGAATGTGGATTTTCACCAAAACAAATAAGTCACCGACGAAGAAAAACAAATAAGTCACTGACGAAGAAAGAAGACAAATTGCCCATGAGAAAAAAAAATTATGTAGATTTTAACCTTGTACAAATAATTAATGCAAACAAATTCTTAATAAAAATAGAAGAGATACAATGACACACACACATTACACAAATATTTTTACCTTGGAAACCCAAACTGGGAAAACCAACAACATGTTTAGAGCCGCACCTCCAATCTTTTATTTATCACATTCTTCAATCTTTACAATGCAATATACATATAGTATCCCGCAACATCCAAACCCCTAATCCATTGAACCAAATTAGTCAACAACCTTAATTCCTTAACGGGAATTAGAAAACCATTGTCAAAAACCATGTGTCAAAAAACTGCCAAAAATGGACCAAATGTTTTTTCTCAAGAGCTCCTGCCCTCGAACCCTCCCAAAAAAGGGTGCTAAGCACCCCCCATACCCCCTTTTCTCCCATATCATTGTACAGTACATGGGATCAATTTTGCAAAGAATATAAAACATACCCAATATTCTCCCACTTGTCTTGTTTGCATGCATGGGCTTAGAGGATTACATAGAAAACAATCTAGGGAAACAATGCCCATAGATCCTCTACACCTAGAGAATTTCATTTGAAATAAATCTAAACTGAAGAATAGGTAATACTTAGAACCTGCAATACAACATGACAATTAATCAAGGTAATGTAAGCTATGTAAACCAATGCATGTATAAAATTGAATAAGACAAATGAGGATGTGAGAGAAATGCTTTAAATAATTAATTAAATGATAAAGATGAATAGGAGAGAAGGATAAGGAACAAGAAGCGAAGAAACATGGTTGTTGGCCTTCCCTTACCCCTATATCTCCCTATTTCTTCACTCTCCCTCATACTCAAAGGTCTTTTTGGCCGAGGAGGAGGAGAGCATTGTAAACTTATAAACTTGTAGAAGAAGAATAAACTGAGCACCATTCTCTAGGGTGAGAGGATGAGGAGTTGTTTTCTACCTATTTATTTTACTGTGTGTGAGGTATTCTTGAGCACATTAGTGAGGGTGGCTACCAATTCCAATGATTATATTTCCTACACCATTGATCGAACTAGACAAAAACAAATCCATGACCCTCATTACAAAGTTCTTGGGAAAACTTGCTAAATCAGTTTTTTTCTCTCTCTAGGAGTCGTTCTCTCTTCCTAGGATGTTTCTCACTGCTTGGATCACCCATTAATTACCTAGGTGCTTCAATATTCTCTCTGGGGTGAATTTTTTATGCTTAGGAAATTCTAAACATCGTTGAGTGAATTTAAGGTTGTTGGGATGATTCTAAATAGTCCTGGGCGAATTTAAGATTGTTGGGATGATTCTAAAAGTGTTGGGTGAATTTAAGATTGTTGGGGCGATTATAAATAGCGATGGGAGAATTTATTATTGCTATGAAAATTCTAAACAATTCTAGGTGAATTTAATATTGCTAGGATGATTCTCCATTGTAATTGCCAGAGATAGATTATTGGGTGAATTTAAGATTTCTAGGATGATTCTCCACTGTAATTGCTAGAGATAGATTGTTGGGTGAATTTAATATTGCATGAGTCAAACTTGTCTACCCTAGGCATTTAACTTGTTACCTGGGCATGAAAATTGTTTGTTGGTTGAGTCCACTCGATTTAGTACAGATTGGAAAATGTTTTGGCAATGAGAAAGTAATTACAAGAAGAGAGGCGAGTATGGTTTCCCTGGCTGTTATATAGTGATGAATTTCTAGAGATAGATTGGATATTTCTCCACTGTAATTTCCTTTCGTTTGGGCCTCTAATATTGCATTTTAGGTTTACACTATTGGTGGTCAAATAACATTGGCGAGAAAAATTTTCTTCACCATTTAGTAGTGTGCACAAACCCTTAGTGCATGTTAAGCCTCAAGTATCTTGTTAAAATTCTAATCATGAGCTTGGAAATCACCGAAGGTTCCACACTTTCCCATAGTTTATTGCTTAAAATTTCATTCTCCTTTATTACTCATAGGCATTTGGAGTGCATCTAACTTATATTGAATATGACAGACCAAATTCCATATTTGGAGAGAGTTGGTATTCCTCATAGTCATGTTGTTCTTTGAAGGATATATATATTGTTTACCATAGTGCTAGCTTGCCACTAGAACATTCACAGTGTCTACAGGAGGAGTGATTAGATTGATAACAAAGCTAATCCTCGTATGCTAGTTTGGTTGCACCAAAGAACAAGCATTGCATCCTCTAGATAAGAACAAAGATATTTTCATAGGGTAAAAGAGCGGGGAAGAAGACTATCACTTGGTAGCCTCCAAGAGACACAGAACCATATGAAATTCTCAGAGGCAAAACTGCGATAGTGTTCAAAAATATGATTCTGCACAGGTATCTGTGCTGGTGAAGTGAGTGGGTTATGAGCCCCTTGATTATGGAACATATGGCATTAGAGAAGTTGCATCCTTGAATAACATATTGCTTCCAAAACTATGAACAAAATATTTCAAACTACAACATGGGCATAGAAAGCAGAGATAAGTTGAAAGACATAAGGATCAGTAATGCTAAACTTCATGAAAAGAACAAGATCTTTAAGGTGTAGGTTAACATGTTTAACAAGAGGATGGTTGGCATGGAGAAGCACATGGAGATCTCCGCCAAATTGTTGACATTCCTCAAGAAGAAGTTTGAAGAACATCAAGACACCCTCACAACAGTCATGTCAAATTTGGATAAGAACAAATCATAGCTTGCACACCTTGGTGAGAAGTTCATCCAATTGGATGGTTGGCAAGAGGACAAATTCACACATATGATGAAGGAACTGCAATAAGATTTGGCAAAGTAGGAGAAGGCCTTTTAAAGGATTCAAGAAGATTTCCAAGAGAACATATGAGCGAGGAAACCTTCCAATGCCATTGAAGATGCTAGCAGCATGACTGAGGCTAACTTGGTAAGCTCACCTTTCATAGAGACCTCTCAAGAGTAGCTCTGTGAATTTTAGAATCACACCAGGGGTATTGGCTCTAAACTGATGAAGAAAATGGGTTATGATGGAAAAGGGATATATAAGAGGAGACAAGGCATATTAATCCCCATTGTAGTCACACCCTGGGCCAAGTATGAAGTCCTATAAGGATTTGATGGAAGAAGTGAAAACTCTATCATCATGAAGAAAACCATTTTCATGAAGGAAACATACATGTCGAAGTTGGATTGTTCATCAAGGGAAGGAGAAACAACAATGAGTGAAGGTATCAACTCACTACCAAGACAACTTTGTGGTAGATTGAAGGAGAGAAGCAATGAGGAGAGTTTGTAGAATCAACCCACACTTGCATTTAGAGACAACAACAAGACAATCAGCCAAATCAAGAAGAAGAAGTCAAGGAGGTCTACAATATATATATATATATATATATATATATATTCATTGTTGCAAGAAGAGAGGCCATACCATACACAGTTGCTGGAATGTAAAGGCAAGTTATTTTTATGGGAAGAAATACCATTGTGAGGCAGGCTCCTAGAAGAAGCAATCCATGTTAAGTAGGCTATTGGTTTCCAAAATTTGAATGGAAAGAAGGCTCCTCTAGTCCAATAGCATACACTAAGGCACATGGAGAGGAGGAGTATGACAAGAAAGCCTTGTAACAACCATGTGAACTTTTTCCACCACTACAAGTTGAGTGGACATTGGGAAATGAAGCGTTGGAGAATTCACCCACAGCTTCATCCCAGACACCACATAGCCAAGAAAAGAGTGTGGAGAGTGAAGAGTATAGGAGGTGAAGAACTTCCTACATCTCTAGTTCAAGGAGGAGATGTTTCCAAGGCAAGATAGTAGCACTGGAGGTCTGCATCACTATTCAAGAGGATAACGAGTGGATGCCAACCAATGTGGAAATAATGTTCCAATTGATACCTACAATTTTCCAACATAATTTTTCCTTCTTGAAGATGCTCCAGTCATTGATGCACAGGGTCAATGACCTTGGAGGAAGGAGTTCTTCAGACCTCCATGATGTGCCTTTTCAATATGTGTAGGAACTAGAGATTTCTTTCTATGGAAGGAAGCAATATATCCTAGCAAAGGAATGCAACCACAATTGAGGAGTTTTGGTTGTTGATAGCATGTTGGGGTCACACTGAAGAGACTAGCATTCAACTTGGCTTCATTGGTAGCCAATATGGACAGAATCCAAGTCAAAGAGGGAAATGAGAGTGAGTGCGGAGTCTAGAGTTAGGATTCAAATATTGCACAATGCTAGGAGTTAGTGAGAAGATTGATGTATTACAGGAACAAGCGAGCCAGAACTAGAGTTGGATCCATAGCCAAGGGCCAGAGCTAGTAACCAAATCTATGAGATAGAGCTAGGGCCATAGTTAGAGTTATATCTAGGTACCAACATCAAAGCCACATTCCAGAGAAGTAGACAAAATTGATCTAGATTGGTTTCCTAGAGATTTTGGAGACCAAAAAGCCTCTCAATGGGGAGGTTTGATCCAAAATAAATTCATACCAAATAATGGGTAAGACTCGAAACCTGCAAGACAACATGACAATTAATCTAGGTCATGTAAGCTATGTAAAACAATGCCTGTGTAAAATTGAATAAGACAAATGAGGATGTGATAGGAATGCTTAAAATAATTAATTAAATGATAAAGACGAATAGTAGATAAGTATAAGGAATGGGAAGCGAAGATCCATGGTTTTTGGCCTTCCCTATTTCTTCACTCTCCCTCATACTCAAAGGGCCTTTTGGCCAAGGAGGAGGAGAGCATTGTAAACTTATAGACTTGCAGAAGAATAATAGACTGAGCACCATTCTCCAGGGTAAAAGGGTCTCTTATTGAATTAGATTCCTCTATGTATTGACCCCCTAGATCTCCCTATTTCTTCACTCTCGCTCATACTCAAAGGGCCTTTTCACCAAGGAGGAGGAGAGCATTGTAAAATTATAGACTTGTAGAAGAAGAATAGACTGAGCACCATTATCTAGGGTGAAAAAGTCTCTCATTGAATTAGTTTCCTTTATGTATTGAGTATGGTTGAATTCCCAATTATGTTTAATTGTAACTTGTTGGTTATTTTTTTAATGTCCCTGTATCTTGATTATAATTGTTGAGATGATGAGGATTTGTTTTCTACTTATTTATTACTATGTGTGATGTATTTTTTAGAAGATTAGTGAGGGTTTCTACCAAATCCAACAATTATCTTGCCTACACCATTGATCAAACTAGACAAAAACAAATCCACGACCCTCATTATAGAGTTGTTGGAAAAACTTGCTAAATCAAATTTTCACTCTCCTGGGAGTCGTTCTCTCTCCATGGGACATTTCTCACTACTTGGATCACCCATTAATTACCTAGGAACTTCAATATTCTCTCTGAGGTGAATTGTTTATGCGTAGGAAATTCTAAATAGTGTTGGGTGAATTTAAGATTGTTGGGATGATTCTAAATAATGTTGGGAAAATTTAAGATTTTTGGGATGATTCTAAACAATGTTGGGTTTATTTAAGATTCTTGGGCTGATTCTAAACAATGTTGGGCAAATTTAATATTTCTAGGACAATTCTAAATAGTGTTGGGTGAATTTAAGATTGTTGGAATGATTCTAAATAGTCTTAGGGCAAGGCGATTCTAAACATTGTCGGATGGATTTAAGATTGTCTGAGTTGAGCTTGTCTACCCTAGGCACTTAACTTGTTACTTGGGGATGTAAATTATTTGTTGGTTGATTCCACTCGATTCAGTACATATTGGAAAACATTTTGGCAGTGAGAAAGTAATTACAAAAATAGAAGGAGTATGGTTTCCCCAACTCCTATAGAGTGATGCATTGATAGAGATAGATTAGAAAGTTCGCCACTATAATTTTCTTTATTTTGGGCCTCTAATATTGCATTTTAGGTTTACACAGTTGATGTTCAAACAGAATTGGCAAGCACAATTTTATTCACCGTTTGGTAGTGCACACAAACCCTTGGGAAAAGGTGCATTGAGCCTTAGTGCATGTGGAGCTTCAAGCAGCTTGTTAAAATTATGATCATAAGCTTGGAAATCACTGA
Organism: Picea sitchensis; assembly: GCA_010110895.2. NCBI lineage: Eukaryota > Viridiplantae > Streptophyta > Pinopsida > Pinales > Pinaceae > Picea > Picea sitchensis. The sequence goes on along the minus strand of SNQJ01S0007764.1, from coordinate 199,438 downwards.
AGGTTCCATGTTTTCCCATAGTATACTTCTTAAATTTTTATTCTCCTTCATTACTCATAGGTGTTTGGAGTGCATCCGACTTATATTGATTATGACAGACCAAATTCCATATTTGGAGAGAGTTGGTATTTTTCATAGTCATGTTGTTCTTCGAAGGATATATATATATATTGTTTCACACAATGCTAGCTTGCCACTAACACATTCATAGAGTCTAAAGGAGGAGTGCTTAGACTAATAACAAATCCAATCCTTGTATTATATTTTTTTCTCACCAAAGAACAAGTGTTGCAACCTCTAGAGAAGCACATAGATATTTGCATAGGGAAGACGGTTGTGTCTTGGTAGCCTCCAGGAGACATAGAACCATATGAAATTATTAGAGATAGAACTGAGATAGAGTTCAGAAATCTAATTCTACATAGGTATTGGTGTTTGTGAATCAAGTGGATTATGAGCCCCTTGATTACAGATCAGAACTTCTCAGTGCTCGCAAATTTTGTTAGTGAATCTATAACATTCTCCAAAGTGTCCACCTTCATCAAAAATATCTTCTTGTCTTCAACCATGTGTCTCACAAAGTGATATTCAACATCAATATGCTTTGCCTTTGAATGATAATCTCAGTTCTTCACTAGGAAGATTGCACTCTAACTGTCACAATCTATCCTTATAGCTTGGTGTACCAACCCAATACTTGAAAATAGTCTATGGAACCATACTACTTCCTTGCTTGCATGAGTGGTTTTCATGTATTCAACTTCTGTAGTTGAGAGTGCCAATACAAATTGTATTTTTCTCATCCAACTGATTGCTCCTCCAAACAGGTTAAACACATACCCACTTTTAGATCTTTTTTGATCCATATCTCTAGCCCGGTCTACATCAACAAAGCCATGTATGTCCAGCACTCTGTCCAATATTGGTCTTCCTTGGTAGCACAATCCATAACTAGTAGTGCCATGCAAATACCTGAAAACCATTTGTGTTGTTGTCCAATGCTCCTTCCCTGGTTTTGACATATACCTGCTCAAAACTCCCACTGCATGTGCAATGTACGGTATAGTATGGACCATTTTATACATCAAAATTCCAACTGCAATGACATATGGAACACAAGATATTTCCTCTTCCTCTTCATGCATCTTCATATACTGATCTATAGATAACTTTACACCCATAGGAATAGGAACCATGATCGGTTTACACTTATGCATATTAAACCTCTGTAATATTGTCTTGACATATTTCCTCTAGTTTAACCAGAGTTTATTGTTTTCCCAATATCTTTTAATTTCATGCCCAAAATGAAATTTTCAGCACCAAGATTCTTCATTTCAAATTTAAAGGACAACTGAGTTTCCACATCCTGGATAATCTCCTTGTTGTTTCCTATCAGCAACATATCATCCACATACGAGACCAAATAAATGAGAGGATCACCAATTAATTTGAAATACACACAATGATTTTCTTTTCTCCCTGTGAAGCCAAGTCCCAACATATAAGTATCAAATTTTTGATACCATATCCTTGGTGATTTCTTATGATCTATGAATAGGAGGCTTATAGCCTATCCATGTCACCAATGAGGAATTCTCTGTTAAAAAAATATAACTTTGTCCCTTTGGATGAAGAGAAATTCTCGACCACTCAAGCCACAAGTCAATTCAAAAAGGAAATGAGTCAATTCAAGTTGGAAAGGAAGTCAGAAATAGGGCAAGTCGATCAAGTCAAGCTAGACAAAAGTCAGGTCAACCAAAATAAACAAACCCAACAACCAGGGCACTCCGTCGAAGTGAGGGTGAATTAGGTTGACTAAGAATCATCTTCACTCGAATGGGGAAAGGAGGTCGACCAAAAGGAAATTGTGGTCGAAATGGGTTGACATGTGGATCAAACAATTAGTCAAAGTGAATATTTGACAACCAACCATGAAGGAAAATCCATTTAAAATCGGATTTTGCAACCAACAACTGTGGGGAAAGTATATAGGGAGAATTTGATAGTTGAAAATATGTAAAAGAATGTAGACGGTGGATTCAATAACCTGTTGCATAAATAAAACATTTGGGATGATTTTGGAAACCTGCGATGAGTCAAGACATTTTGGAATTTGAGCTTGTTACTCCATGACAGAGGAAATTTTTTGGAGGTGAAATAGGTAGTGGATGAAATTTCAAAACCTGTATATGTGACACAGGTATCTAACGAATGTCGAAACGACCTTAAATTTTGACATATATGCCATTGGTGATTTATGGGCAAAGGAAAAATGCCTAGAAAGTCGAGAATATGCCCAATGACTCAAAAAATGAAATTAGAAACCCCCAATTAATCTACAACATCTCAGGAAGGATGGTCATCGATTGCCCAACATAGAAATCAATCACAACTATGGTTAAAGAGTTGTTAGTCTAGCTTACGAAACCATACTGACCATGTTCATATAAAATGAGCTCAAGTCCAAATTGGTACAAAATTCCATATTACTAAATAAAATGTAGTAAACCACTAAGTTGCAGTGCACACATTAACCATTCCTTAAAAATGCAAGCAAAAACCATCATCACACATAAACATAGAATTTAGCCTAGAAACCCAAACGAGAAAACCAACATTCATTTTATCTTCGGTCGGGCTCTTTATTATTTGACAATGGGCAAGTTGCAAGCTCTTTGGTTCATCTCTATGCTCGTCAATGACATCTGGACAGCCTCTCTACATCATTAATAGCCAAAGAACCCATCTCTCATCGTGGAGAAACATTATATAGAACGTTGAGTCGACTGGGAGGATAGTTGGAAGGTCAGGCATCCCCAACCCTTCAACTTCTCTCTAGTTAGATTCTCCTTTTGTTCATTTGTTTGTCTTTTATCTCACGTGGAAAATGGTATTATGATATTGTGACTATTACTTTACATACAACAATATACTACCTGAATTTACATATATTAGATAGAAAATGGACATCAATCATGATGGCATGGGGCCCTTCACACCAACAAGTTGATTTCCTTCATTTTCTCTATTCTTAACATTGCCTATGTTGATCATCTTAGAGTCTTGTATCGATATCCAATTGTTCTTGTCAGATCTGATTTGAATCGCACATCCCCATTGGGAGGATTTTGGTCCCCAAAAGTTTTCAAGGATATATGAGGGAACTCGCTTGCAATATGGTTCTTCTCATACCACATCTCTTTCCTTTCAGTCTATCCTTTGAGACCAATCTGACATTTTTCTTTATTGTCCTCTGTGAATCGCCTGCTCCTTGTTCTCTAGAACTATGTCTTCCTTCAACTCCTCAAGTCCATGAGGTGCAAGGTCTTCAATAGTCAAAATAACCTGATGTTGTTCCTCATCATTGAGCATGGAGGGTTCGAACAAATTCAAATTTTCCACATTCACCACTAAGCTGATATGCATATAAGGTGGAAGTTTTAGTTTGAAGGCATTCTCATTCACTTTCTCAGGGATCTCAAATGGTCCATATCTAAGGGGCTTGAGTTTCTTTGTTTCTCCTTGCATTCATTCCTTATAGAGATAGAGAAATACCTTGTATCCAACAGAGAATTTATGATCCTCCCTATGTTGATCATACCTATCTTTGTACAACTATTGTCTCCTCTCGATCTACTCTTGAACCCTTAGATGTATGTTTCTGATCTTGTCCACTAATTCACTTGCCTTTTGTTCTTCTCCTTGTAGGTTTTCTTCTTCCTTTTGTTGTCCATAAACAATATCAAATGGTGAAGGAGGCAAATAACTGAAACAAGTCTTGAAATGAGACTTATTGGTGGAAGGATGAAGTGATCTATTGTAAGAGTGTTGAATGTAGACTATATGCTTGTCCCAAGTCTTTGGATGTTTTCTATTGTATCTTCTCAACAATTGCACTGACATCTTGTTTACTACCTCAGTTTTTCCACTAGTCTGAGGATGGAAGACAATGGAGTACTTCAACTGGTATCCATTCTTTCCTAAAGAGTTGTCCAAAACCTTCCCAAGAACATGTTGTCCCAATCACATATGATGGAATTTGGCAATCCGAAATGTACCCAGACATTGTTGAAAAATAGTTCAGTTGCTTCTCATCCAGAGATTGTCTTATTATAGGGAATGTGCACACACATTTTGTTGAAATGGTCCACCATAAAAAACAAGTAGTCATGGTCTCTAAGATTCATAGGAAAACCTCCAAAACAATCGATGGAGATATTCTCCTAAGGCTTGTTTGGTACTATCAATGGCATGCACGAACCAAGTTTCTTATTGCTTGGCTTGCTAGTGTTGTAAAGAACATAGTCTCTAAAACAATTCGCCACTTTCTCCTATATCTTTGGCCGATATGCATACTGTTTCATATTCACCATTGTCTTTGTTACACCAAAATGTCCAACAACCCTAGAAGTCTGTGCTTTTCTTATTAATTGAACTCTTCTATACCGAGGTATGCATAGTTTTCCTATGTTGTACAACAACCTATCTTGGACGTGATATTCATTTCCTTCCATCAAAACAACCATCCCCTCCTTTAGCTTCTCGTAGACTCCTCTTAAATCTTCATCTCTCTCATAATCTTCACTTAGAAGTTCATGAGTGAAAGGATCAAGCTGCATTATCATTCCAATTGTTGCAATCTTCTTCAGTGGTTGTCAAGAGAGCATGTATGCTAGTCTATTCATGAATACTTTATTGTACTTAATCAATAAATGAAATTTCTACAAGCAACCTAACCACTTGTAATGCCTCACTTGTTGCATCTTGTTCTAACTTTGTATATATTGAAGGGGATGATGACATGTGTGTATGATAGTCTCTTTTCTAAGAGGTAATGTTTCCACTTCTTTACTACTTGTACACTTGAAAATAGATACTTATCATATGTGGGATAATAAAGCACTGCTCCATGAAACAACTATGAATGGAAACATACAGATCTTCCTCCTTGCAAGAGTACTGCTCCTAATGCATATCCACTAGCATCAATCTCTAGCTCAAAAGGTCACTATGATTTTTTCATGGCTAACACTGAAGCATCACTGGTTTTATTCTTCAAGTCTTCAAATTCTCTTTGTTGTGTCTTACCCCAATGAAAGATCTTTCCTTTGGCAGTCATGGCATGCAATGGTGTTGCTACTCTATAAAAGTTTACAATGAATTTCCTTAAATACTAAGCTGCTCCCATGAAACTCATGAATTATGTCACATTAGTGGGAATATGCCATTGGGTGATGGTTGCAATATTCTCTGGATATACCCTTATCTTTGTTGGAATATTCACCAATACTGAGAAG